>ML780199.1:183482-206374 GCA_009831015.1 Picea engelmannii | reverse complement strand
ATTGTCTTTGTATCCCCAAAAGGAATCAAGGTTGGTTTCTTTATCTGAATCTTCTTCACAAATGATTTCTTCTTCTTTAGAATTCTTATGATCATCATCCTGGGTTTCTTGGGTTATGAAGAGGACTTCTCCTCCATCATTATTTTCTTCATCACTCTCATATGAGGAGATGTCATCATTCTTGGAGTAGAAGCTCTTTTTATTGTTGAGACTTCTCTTTTTATAGTAACAATTTTCAACAATATGTCCTATTCTACCACAATTAAAGCATTTGAGAGGAGACTTACCTTTGTATCTTACACTTCCTTTCTGGAACCTTCTTATGAAATTTGTTATTTCTTCATCAAGGTCATTATCCTTGTATTTTGTCTTCTTTATGGCTTTAAAGGATGCTTCATTGTTTTTCTGGTCACTTTCTGTACCTATTCTCATTTCATATGCCATAAGAGTCCCATGTAATTTATCCATTGTCATTTTGGTCAAGTCCCTAGTTTCTTCAATGGCGGAGACCTTAGCATCATACTTCAAGAGAAGTGATATCAACACTTTTCGTACAACCAATGATTCATCGAGCTCTTCACCTAATCCTATGATAGCATTAACAACTTCATTAACTCTAAGAAGATAGGTTGCAATGTCTTCCTTTTCATTCATCTTCAAATTTTCAAATTCTGCTCTATGTCGTTGAAGCTTGACCTGCTTAAATTTTGGATCACCTTCATATATATTCTTGAGTTTGTCCCATACCTCTTTAGCAGTGTTGCATCCCATCACTTTTCTAACAATGGTTGGTGCCAATGATTCTAGAATAACATGTATGGATTTCGAATTACAACTCATAAGCTTCTTCTCATTTGGATCGGTTGGACCATTATTTGTGATTACATATCCATTTACAACTAAGTACCAAATGTCTATTCCCAAAGCCATTAGTTAAGTTTTCACTCTATCATTCCAGTATGCATAATTTCCTCCATCAAATTTTTGAATCCCATTTGAAATGTGCTCATGGTCATCCATCTCTACCCAGGATTTTCCTTCCAGTTGTTAAACTATTTTGAACGCAACCTGCTATGATACCAATTGTTGATACTGAGAGGGGGGTGAATTAGTATCAAGTACAATTTAAAACATTTTTCAAATTATACTTAAACCATTCAACTATATCCAATGAGAAATGAACAATATTATAAGAGTTACACCAATACACCACAATACACCATGCACATTATATGAGAAATAATCAATAGTTATTATTCAAGGGAAGTAATGACTTTCAAAGGTAGCTACAGCTTCCAAATGTAAAGGGAAGGATAAAACTCAAAGAGGAAGATACAATCCTCCAATATCAAGAGAGAGTTGAACTCTCCATAATTTCCCCTTCCTTCAACCCAAGAATATATGAGAGATAATAAAACTTTACATTAAATCATCACCATCAACCAATCATCACATAGGACCTGATAATGATTCCTGAGACTTCTTCAATTTCTACAATTCTTCAATTCTTGGAGTACTCTAATCCTGTATATAATATTACTCAATGTATTCTCTTAAACTCCTCCAATTTTCACTCCTTGAATCCTCCCCAAAGAGAGGTTATAGAAAGAATGGTAGACTTTATTCAATTCTGGTCTATTCAGGAGAGTCAACTTGCACAAAATGCCCCGCACTCAATAATTAACATATGATTCTGAAACTCACACACAAGAAACTACAGTCCTTAATAATTCCAATGAAATATATCCCACTTCATTGGGAGTTTTGATGAAGAAGTTATGATTGTTTTACCTGGGACACCTATTTATTGACTAGCTTCAGGACTGATCACAAACCCAATCTTCCATAGAGTGTATCTCCATAATTATAGAGAATCAAGAGATGAAATTTTTACTAGAGGTACCTTGACATGTCTTCTCAATACCATAGCGATTTCACCATATGAATATTTCTAGAAAACAAATTATAGAAAAAATGGTAAGATGACCTAAAAATAACATACCTTGGAACACATCACCAAAAGACTTCATCCTCCCTTGAAATCCGGCCATATTTTCTTCTTATTTCCTCTTAAATTCAACTTGTATCAAATGAATGTATAATGATGTTTATTTATACCATTTATGTCACTTACTTTTAACATTAGGGCCAACCTGACACTTTCTTATTTTGTAATTATTTTCTTTAATTATCTTTAGGGCCTACATGTACTTCCTTCTTCAATTCACTTTGTCATCTTCAAAAATTCATTTCTCCTCAACCATGAGGATCCACGTGACATTCCACATACCACTGGAAATAGCATGATGTATACTATCCATCCATGGGTGTTGTATCTGCATGTGCATTTTCCTTCATTTCCAAATACCTTCATCAATCTTGCGGTCCAAAACCCATGACTAGGGTTGACATCAATGACAACAACCAATCTTCCAACAATAGTGTGGCTACTTCTGGCCACACCTGGTAACCCCTCAGGAGAACACAATGATAAGATCTGGTCTTTGATGGTGAAAAAAGACTGGACACACTGATTCTACATATCATTCACCTGACGACTCCATGGTTAAAGGATCGATTGGTGACTCCACAAGTTCGAAATGGAAAGAATCCTAGCTCGAAAGTTTGCTCCTCTTAATTTTTTTGTTGTTCCTTGTTTTCCTAATGTTGTTTCTGCTCAAAATGAATGGGGTGATTATTTTCCCATATTTAGAGAGCGTAAAGAGGACAACCCTAATCAGCACCTCCATGAGTTTCATGAACTCATGCATCAGTGGGAGATACATCATGAGGATGTATTATTGAAGATGTTCATGTTCTCATTAGCAGGGGATGCTCATGATTGGTATCATTCTTTGCCCCTTGCTATCATTTCTTCAATGGGATAATTTCATACAGCCTTCACTAGGCACTGTCAAACATTTTATTCCTCTGAGTCTATCTGTCATGGTTGTCGTGAGGAATATGAAGACAGTGTTCAATATTTCGTTGATTCTGCTAGAGCTTTGGAGGATGAGGACCATGAGGAGGGCGAAGATGATCTAAGTGAGCTGATGGAACTGGTAAAATCTATTTCTGAAGAGTTAGACGAATTAAAGGCAGATCATGATTGTTTCCTTTTTTAGGAAAGTGCAGAAGATTTTCCAGTTCTCGAAGTAGAGTTTCTTAGCTGCTCTACTGAGGATGATAATAAAGATTTCACAACTGTAGAGACCCTGCATTATGCTCCTGTGGTACTTTTTGTCCTTAGCTTTGATGATTTTTCGGATGAAGAGCAGCAGAGCCCCACATCACAGTTTGTTGACTTGGGGAGCAACCAGCCTGTATATGACAACTATGAATCAGATTCTGAGATGGATATGCAGGTTTTCCAAGAACATACTATAGATACTTATCCTCCATTCACTAACGGAGATCATCATGAGGAGGTCAGCCATCCTGAGCAGTATGACGAAGAACAGAGCCTTCCCATGGTTCTTGTTTATGATGATTATGAATCTGACCCTTGGGAGAGCCAAGAAGGAGAACCAGAGGAGCAGCATGAGGAGTGGTTTATCTCCTATTCAGAGCCTATTTGTGAGTAGCCATTGCCTGATATTAGACAACCTATCCCAGCCTCTCACCCACCTAAGCTTTCCAGAGAAATCCAGGAATGTGTGAGAAGTTGTGTAGTAGAGGAAGTTGTTTGTTACAAAGTTTTTGGAGTTTTCCCCTAGTCCTATGAACCTATGAAGGAATACATGGAGTTGTATTTCCTTCACGTTTCAAAGTTTCCCAACTTCATCCTAACCTCGTCATTAGGATTAAAGCTAAAGAATGTAACCATTATGTTGCCACGGTTGCATTATCGGTTATCAATCATCGACAGAATGAAGGAACTTCCAGTTAGGAAGTTACTTGAATGGTTGTGCTGGAAGTTTGCATTCACCTAGCACTACGTAACAAATTATTAGTTTAGGACTGTACATAAATAATCTCATTGGAGCATATGTGTTTATTTTTGTTTTTTACTTATCACCCTGTGTTCTTCAGCAGAACGTGTTTCGAGCTTGACTCCATAGCCCAATGAAGAAGGTGATTGACACTACAAAAGGAGATCTTAGAGCCTCGAAGAGAGGACTCTATTCCCCATGGAGCCTAATGTTAGCACATATATTTGTAAGGGGGTGTTTTCCCTAAGGATTTGGCCCTTAGGTGGAGGAAATTCGAGAAAAGGGGTTTAAAGGCCCACCATATGCATTTTATCCAAAGTCGGGGTGTATGAAGGTGGGGGACAGATGGCAGTAGATCGGCTTTTCATGGTTTCATGACTTGAGAGATGCAGAGGTAAGAGTTGTTAGAGCTCGCGATGTCTGAAATCGCAAAAATATCATAGTCGTTGATCAAAGGAGAGATCTGGACTATTGGATCATCTTTTCATTATTTCATGAGTCGAGAAAGTAAGAGGGTAGATTCTTGAAGACTCGTGAAGCACAGAGATATGAAATGATCTTGGTCATTCATTCCAGAAGGACACGTGACGCGGGATCATCATGGAGGAATTCATTTTAGGAAAGATGAAGTGAGAAATGTCGATGGCCCAAGGTCCCGAAATGTCAATGTTCATCAGGGTCGTTCGATGCAAAGGGACACATGTCGCCCAATCCAAATACTCATGATTTCAAGACTCAGAGATTTTAGCATGGAACACCATGCAAACTCATGAAACACGAAATCCTGAAACACCTGAGAATTAGGCACACAGTTGCAGCCCACGTTCATATGAAAAGTGGGTCCAGGAGGAAAGTGCCCATCATGAGGAGCCTTATCCGTCATATGCATAACAGATCCAATCATTGATCTGAGTACGGTGATTTCACAGTATCGGGATTCGAGGTTTCTATTGTCGAGTGATATGAGGACTCCCGAGACGCAAAATCCTGATGTGCCCTTCAAAGTTTAGTGCCAAGTCATGGCATGTGGTCACGTGCAAGTAAAAGTGCAAGTTCCCCAGGTCTGTGTCAAAGAGTGAAGATGCCCGCATTCATTACAAAGTGAAACCTTCATGGTTTCAAAATCTTCGGGTGAGCTTAGCAGTCCACCAACAGTGCACAGTAGCCCCTGGGAATTTATCCTTGTTATGTTCCCCACAAGGAGAAGTAAATGAAAAAGGAGTGGTAGTTGAAGTTTCAACTCGCTCCATAAATGAAAATCGTGGAGGGTCTCGTTGTAGAGATATAATTGTCAGCCAGATCCCCCCCTCGATGGATGATTTTTATTGCAAATCCCATGCTGAGTTATGGTGGCATCTGACAAGGGGATACCTACATAGTCTGACCGAGAAGACATCGCATTATGGAAGTTCAAGCACACCTCTGCTGGGAAAATTTTTGAGTATATGTATGGAGTTTTGTTATTTTGAAAAGGGTCTTTGGTTGAGCAGAGCTCCCAATCTATAATTTTGTTCTGCCAGAGCTGTTCTTTGGTTATGTAATCGATTTGAGACTTTCATGTTAATAGAAGCCAACTTCCTTTCTCTTTCATTTTGTCTGTAAAGATGTTTAAAACACTCAGGCATGGACGATCGAGTCGAGGATCATTATACTGTTGTAATGGAGGTTTGATTATAGCAGTATCATGGTCAGTTTAATCCATTTCTCTATGTATCTATTTCCTTCTAACATTGAATGGCTCGATCATGGATGATCCAGTTGGGCTATTGTCATTACAGGATGATGGAGGTCTTATCATTTTGCAGCCATAACTGTGTCTCTTGTAGACATACTTCGATGTCTGAATTTGAGCACAAGAATGCTCTTGAGCTTGAGTATTCTTCTCGAAGTTGTTGGAAGGCCTGATGCCCAAAGCATTCTCCTTCACCCTTTCTTCTAATTCTTCCCTCTGCTCTCGCTTTAACTCAATTTACTGACTGAAGTTAATGTCTCCCTCACTTCCCTGTGCATTTCCTGTCCAATTCTGTGTTGAACATATTTCATGTTGTTGAGTTTTGGCCATCAACCATCCACATTTAAACCAACATCCACCCCAAATACTAATGGGTACTGGGCTTACCCTCTCCACAATCGAAGGGTGACTTCTGGTGATAACACATACCACAATTCATAAGGTGTCTTGTCACTATGTGGTCTAAGCTGGGATTTGTTAAGAATATGGATTGTTGTGTGTATTGCTTCTACCCAGTAAGTTTGACCAATGTTCTTTTCATTCATCATTGACTTGATCATTTGCTGAACTATTATGTTTTACCTCTCAACTACTCCATTTTGTTGTGGAGTTCTTGGGATTGTGTATTCTCTATTGATCCCATGTTTATCACAAAATTCCTTGAAATCACTTGACATAAATTCTCCTCCTCTGTCTTATTTTACTGCCTTTAACCTGTTACCTGTTTGATTCTTAGTTAAAGCCTTAAATATTTTAAATTTCTCAAATGCTTCATCTTTTTCTTTGAGAAAAGAAACCCAAGTGAGACTGCAATAATCCTCAATGATCAACATAAAGTAGTTTTCCTTCCCTGTGCCTTCCTGCCTTGATGGTCCACATAAATCCATATGAACTAATTCGAGTGGTTTCTTTATTGAAGTAGAACCCTTGGATTTAAACTGTGTCCCGGTTAGCTTTCCTACTTGGTAGGGTTTACACACATAATCTTGTGGCTTTGATATTCTTGGAAGATATTTGACTGCCTCAAGATTTTTGAGCTTGATTAATTCATCAAAGTTTAGATGTCCAAGTCTCCTATGCCATAACGATCTTTCATCATGCTTTCTTATATGACACTCTTCTCTATATTCTTTCAGTACATATACATTATTATCTGTCCTTATGCCTTTAGCTACCACTTGTCCTGAGTTTATAGACTTTATCTTACAATCTTTGGAAGTGAACACCACTTCACATCCTCTATCACACATTTGAATTACACTTAGAAAATTATGTTTCAGCCCATCTACAAGTAGAACGTCCTGGGATTTTCCTTTACCATTACTCAAACTCACCATCCCTTTACCCTTGATTTTACCTGGTTCATCATTTCCAAAGGTTACATTTCTTGTTTTTCTTTTACTTATAGACAAAAACTTATCCTTGTCTCTAGTCATGTGCTTGGAACATCCACTGTCTATATACCAGGGGTCTTTTTTTTTTGAACTGAAAGTACTAGACCACATTTTTCACTATCTTTCTTTTTCCATGTGCTGGCATTTCTAGCTAAGGGTTTTATCCTCGGATTTGCCTTGTAATTCTTCAAATGGCAGTTTGCAGCTTTGTGGCCAAAGTTATGACAATTATAACATTCAATCTCATTGTTCAATAGGTAAAAGTGATTGGTGCTACATTGTCTACTCATTGGCTGCTTAGTGTTATGTTGCAAAGATTTTTTATTTCTTTACCTCCTCAATTGCATGTCTCTAAAATTAATTTGACAATTTGCAATTTTATGACCAAAATTAGAGCAATAAAAACAGTAACCATGGAAGAAATTTTGGTACCTGAAGGATGGCCTTCTTCTTGGAATTTGTTGCTCCATCTTATGACATCTTTGTTTTTTATCAGGGATCATCTTGTATTTATTAGCTTTTGGTGGCATAGTACTCACTTGGTCTGATTGTCTGCCGACTTGGAACTTGATCATCTTTACTGGATTTTTTCTTTCTAGTTGTCTGCTACTTGAACCACTTACATAACCTAAACCAATCTTCAAAAAAGGATATCTTTGTTTTCTCATAATTTCATTTAGTTCTGTTGAGGCTTTAATGCTTGGAAGATTTTGGAGATACAATGCTTTAAAATTCTCCATCTCTTTTCTGGTTTTTACTACCTCTTCTTCCAAAGCTTCACATCTTGCCTTCTTCTCTGATAATTGTTGTTTCAGAATGTCCTCTATTTTCTTTTTCTCTTCTAATTCCACTTTTAGCAGGGCAAAGTCTTCATCAGGTTTTTCACTGTCTTTCTCGAACTGTATCAGCAATTGTTTTTTCTTTTTCTTCTTAGATCTGAGTCTAGCAATTTCTTCTAGGGCATTGATCAGTTCTCCTTCCAAATCAACCACAACCTCTTCAACATTAACATCACTTCCTATGATTTTATTATCATAATCATCTTTGGCCATTAGCATAAATTCATTAACCTTATCTTCACAAGAAGAGTCGTTATCTGTGTCTCCTGAAGAGTCATCATTGTTTACACATAAACATTTCTTTTTACCAAAATCTCTTGGATTTGTACTTCTCTTCAACTTCAGAGTTCCGGTACTTCTTCTTGTGTGGACAATTAGATGCAAAGTGACCTATCTTTTCACAGTTAAAACATTTGAAGGGAAACTTGCCTTGGTACCTGCCTAATCCTTTCTTTAGTCTTCTCACAAATTTTTCTTCAATTTCATCAGGCTCAGAATCTTCATTCTTCTCTGCTTTAAATGATGCTTCTCTAGAGGTGGTTTTATATTTAAATATCCTCATTTCATATGTAGTCAAAATTCCTGGAAGTTGATCAAAATAAAAGTCTTTTAGATCATTAAGTTCTTCTATAGCAGAGACCTTTGGGTTGAACCTATCTGGCAGAGATCTCGAACTTTTCTGAACTAAAGAGGCTTCCTCAATTTTTTCACCAAGTGTTTTCATTGCATTTACTAGTTCTTCAACTCTCAGAAAGTACTTCCCAAAAGTTTCATCCTCTTTCATATTTAGTTGTTCAAACTATACTCTATAGGTATGAAGCTTGATGTCCTTTACCTTCTCATTACCTTCATAACTACTAAAGAGTTTGTCCCACATTTATTTGGCAGATTCTAAGTACATAATGTTTATAGATTCTGCTTTTGCAAGCCCACTTAGAATAGAATTCATAGCCTTAGCATTGAAGATGAATTCTAGATTGTCATCCTTAGAAGCTAGTACAACCAGATTTACATAACCAGTATCTACCACATCCCAGACATCTGCACCTAAATCCATTATGTAGGTTCTCATCCTAACTTTCCAGAAGGAAAATTTTGTTCCATTGAATAGGGGGGGGCTTATTGGTTGAAGTTCCTTCATGGATAATCATGTTTAAGCTCTAGGATATACCCTTAGATAAAAGGAACCCACTCTAATACCAATTGTTGGACAACAGAGAGGGGGGGTGAATCAGTTGTTATTGTGCTTAAACAATTATGCCCATTTTAAACTCTTTACAAAAAACTCAATGATGATCACAATAATGTAGGGAAGTAAGAAATAGAATATTCAACATCAATCACACACATGAAATATACAGATATTGTTGGGCCTTGGTTATGGATTAAGAAAGAAAGCGAAGAAAAAGGGAAGAAAAGGAGAAGTACGAACTGCGCAGAAGGAACATTGACTAAGAATGGGTCGAAGTGGTCAAAGAAGTAGAAAAGAAGGAGAAAAGTAAGGGAAAACAAGTCATTGGAAAAGAAGGTCGAGGAGAATAGATCATCAAGGAGGATGGATCGTGGACAACTCAACAAGCAAAAAAATCCACCAATGGATGCTTTGGAGCACTTCATGGGAAAGATGGAAAGACAGGCTAGCGAAGCCCGAAAAAACTGGGTCAAGTTGAACTAAGGTCTTAGACACCTAGAGTTTTGGTATTTAGGGTTTAGACACCTAGGTTTCGACCTAAGGTTGTCTGAGAGCTATTATAATGTATAAATAAAGGTCTGGAAGACCTGGGATGGGTTGTTGAGACTGCGGTTCATTATTGGTTGTTTTCATTATGGGTTGAGAGAGAGGGACTATTGTTGTGAGGGAGAGAAGTGTTGTGTGTGAGAGCACTCAAGTATTGTAAGATCTTCAGTTGGGTGTGAATATCAACCCTACAGTTGGGTGCGCAGGAAGGGGAGAGAAGAGAGAAAGAGAAAGAGATCTTCAAGCTGAGAGTGCAGATAGAACTATATATTTTCATATAATATCAAGAAACATACTTCTGTGGACGTAGCCCTGGGGAGAGGGTGAACCACATATATCGTGTTGTTATGTGTGATTGATGTTGTGTTATTTTACCTTTTGATTATTTTGTTATTGCATCATTGCATTAGATCTGAAATATAGTTGCGCAGTAGGCTTGAAGAAGAAAAATAATAACTAGGTTGTTGTGTGTTGTTTCCTTGGATCCAAATTGTATTCCCTCTGGTTGTAGACACATGTGTCTTGCAACCCTCTATTGATACTTCGGGTGAGACTGCATCTGCTTCGTAGGTGTTGCCGAAAGGGCCAGTAGTTAGGGATTGTTGCTGTGTTGTTAGAGTTGAACCCTGGGTCTACCCCTCTGTGTCAACAAATGGTTCCATTTCTGGGACCGAGATCTTCTTGAGGGAATGTCAAGGTGGTTTCCATCGAAGATAGAGATTCAAAAGTGGATAGAAGAACAAGAAAAGGACTTCATGGAATCTCAGAACAAGAACCCTAATCTAAGTACAGAAGATTGGTTGGGAAAGTATATCTTTACTTATCTACATGAGATATTCTTTGGAGGAATTCATAAGGAGCTATACGAGTGGTTAGCCAGATTAGAAGATACCCAGTTTGAGATCGGATCTAGACCACCTATGGTTTGGACATCGACGTTGATCAAGAAGGTCAAGAGAGTTGATAACGCTATGTCAAGAGCAGTAGATCATTGGTTTGATAGCACCATTGGAGAGTATATTATCGAGTTTGCTATTGACAGAGTAGACTCATATAGCCAAGAAGAGAGATATTTCTTTAAAGGCCTGAGAGGAAAATTTTTACACTTTTTGTAGTTGAATATCAAGATACTATTGCATGAGAAGAACATCTTCAAGATACAGTAGTTGGTCATATTGAAAAGCTAATGTTCAAGAACTTAGACAGTGACAGAGACATAGAAGTTGGACATACGCGCAGTGGGAGGGCCTTCAGAGAGGTTCCTCTGGTGAACTTGTTTGAGCAGAGCCATGAACCACTAGAATAGGATGAAGGGTTCTACAGTGAAGAGGAAGAAGTGTTATTGAACGAGGAACATTTAGGGTCTGCTAGGCCAAAGGAAGAGAAGACTGCAGAGCCTCACCGAGAAGAATCAGAAACTTTAGGAACTGCGTAGACTATTGAAGTAAGTAATATTACTACTCATGTTGTTTTAGTAGCATTAAGTAGTCAAAGTAACCAAAGCAGTTAGAATCACCAGAGCACTCAGAGCACTGTTACCAGCAGTTCAACACATATTCAGTCAGGAAACCTAGGAAGATCTATGGCGGATGAAACGAGGCTACTTATATTTAGGGGAGATGGATTTGAAGATCCTGATCAGCACTGGTTTCTATGCGAAGCAGTATGGGGTATTAAGTAGTTCAATGACAAAGTTGTTAAGAGAGATCAGTTTAGTACTACCTTGAGAGACTGGGCACTAAGCTAGTACATGAAGTTTTTTAAAGGAGTTGCACAACCTAAATTATCTAGGTGGATATTGGTGGCCACCCACCTATTCCACTTGGACCCACACCATTGTTTCTTTCAGTTTTTCAGTTTCCTTAATTGTAGCACAATTTACTATTTTTAGCAGTTTTTCGGGTCCTAAACTTTTGGAGCCGTTTTGAGGCCCTAAACGACGTTTTTTGGGCATCAATGGTTCGATGAATATGAGTCCATTCTAGCCTCGATATTCATTGTCAGTAGTGGAGTCCTCATATATATCTTTCTAACTATGTATCATGTGCGTCAAATGGAGATAGTATGCCAAAGTTACGACCCCAAGAAATTGATGTACCAATTTACCCCAACGGGGCCCATATTCTGGCATTTCATCTCCTAGGGTTAGGTTTTTGGGTGTTTATGGATTTCCATTGTTTCGCAATAATATATAGGCCTTCTAGCCTCATTATAACATAGAGTTCATAGGCCAGTAGCTGCCACATCTCTTCTCAGAGATAAGCTACCAGCGCCCGAGCTATTTTATTTCCATTCTGTCTGTAAGCATATTTCAGTCATTTGTTGTTAATGAAATGAAATTTTACTTCCGCTGCATCTCTGCATCTATATGTATTTCTATATTTCATTGTGTTCCTGCATAAATCTAGATCAGTGGTATCAAACCGGTCTTCTCTTTCTTGATCCTTCTTTTCATGTCCCCAACGAGGTCGGGGTATAAGGAGTTAGGGATCGATCTAGTTGAACCGTTGTAAGATCAGCCTCGCAAACCCCGAGGGCTTCCCATGGAGGAAGAAAAGAAAGATGAGGGAGCAGGAGATCCTATCAAAATATTTCTCGAGGAGACCCTCGAGAAACAGAGGAACATGATGATGGACAAATTTTCCCAGATCCTTCAACGACTGCCCACTAGCAGCGCATCTACATCCATCATCCACTCCCCATGCCCCTGTTCAAGGGTACAACCCTATGAATTACTTTCTTCCACACCAACAACTGAATCTACCCAGATCTTCACATTATTTGTAGACTGCTTATGGTCCCACTGGTTTATCGACGGGACTCCCTCCCCAAAGTCACCAGTACCCGCATGTGAATAGACAGTTTCCTTTCTTAGCCACTCTGGACCTCACAGATCTATCAAGGATTTTAAATGATCCAATCTGTCACTCTCCTCAATGGCCCACCATACCAGCCAAATTACCATCTGACATCCCTAAATTCGATGGAAAATCGGGAGAGGACCCGAACAATCAAGTAATGACTTTTCACCTTTGGTGTTCATCCAACTCCTTGATGGATGACTCTATTCGTTTACGCCTTTTTCATTGAACCCTCATAGGTTCCACCGTGAAGTGGTATATCAAGTTACTGCGAGACTTCTTCACTGACTTCAACACCCTCGCTATGGCTTTCCTCACCCACTACTAGTTACTGATTTGCTATGAAATAGGAACCGAGATTTCGAGTTCTTTCAAACAAACCAAAGCCACTCATATCTCTAATCATATTCATGAGTGGTGATGGAGACGACGTCTCATCAAACTCAAACTTCTCGATCAGTTTCTGGCAGAATGGTTCACGAAATCATTCGTGAACGCCATCAGTCATGACATTGCCATGGGTGGAGTTGTCACAAAAGAAAAAGCCATCAATCGTGCCCAGTACCTAAACCTCATTTACTCACAGACGGGTACTCTTTATGACTTACTACCTGATGCACCTTGTCCTTCTACTTCTACTACTTCAACCATTCCTGTTGCTTCTCATGCAGCTGACGATGTGATTGGCACCTTCCATGCCCAACCTCATTCTGTCTAGACCTCTGGAAACAACCCCAAACCAATTTCTTCTAATGTTCAAAATGATCTGTCTCCTACCCCTCCCACCGGCAAGACTTCTGAGGTAAATTCTATTCAATCTATACCCGCTGGCAAAAATAAATCCAAAAAAGGAAAGGGTAAGAACAAGGAGGATAAAAATAATTTGCGAACTGAGAAAACCAAAACCTCACCTGTCGACGATAGGGATAAACGCAAACCCCGATATCCTTGTCTTATCTGTGGTGATGATCACTACACTAAGGATTGTCCACGATGAGCCAAGGTTACTAAGTTCCTTCAAAGGATCACGAAACCACCCACTCCGGTCATATTGTCCCAACCCTTCCCTTCTCAACAACAGGCCCAATTGGTTATTCATGACCAACCTTCCCCCTCCAATACATCCTATGTCTTAATTTGTACAGGTGATTCAAAGCAGAATGACATCACACTTATCACTTCAGCCAAAGATTATCCTTCCTCCAAACAGAAGGTTGATGCAATACCTCCTTCGTTATTCCAACCATCTCCCATGACTCCACCTTCCAACGGTCCTCTTCATCTTGAATGATCGAGCCTAGACATAGTTCTTTGCCCTCCTCCAAAGGGTGTCATTCGAAAATTGTCTTTCAATCCTCATGCATGTGCTGCCCAGAACTACAATATTGTTGAAGATCTGGACCAAGCACCATCCGTGATGTCAGCCCTCGAAATCCTTCAAAGTTTTCCTATACAATGGAAGGCACTGTTGAAAGATATTGGTGGAATTGACCCTACAGATACGAATTTAATAATTTTTGACTTGGAAGATCACATCCCAAGGTTACCCCCTCAAATCGCATTCCAAATACAAGTTATTGTCTCCAACAAAAACATTTGTAGGACAGTTATTGATGAGGGTTCCTTGAAGTGTGTCATGTCTATTGCCTATTGGAAAGCCATCGACTCTCCTCCTTTGACTGACCACAACATGCTCAAAGCCTTCAATGGCTCTCGTTTTAATCCTTACAGTGTCCTCCCTTCATTGCCTATTATGTTAGAAGGCAAAACGGTCCAAGTTGAAGTGGAGGTCTTTGATGCTCCTCTCGATTACAACCTTCTACTTGGTCGTAGCTGGATTGATTCCATGCATGAAATTGTGTCGACTATTTTCCATGTCATGCATTTCCCACATCAAGGAAAAGTAGTGACCGTCGACCAATTGGCCTTATTCCACTCCGATACACGTGCCAGCAATGTACCATTCATTGCAAACCCCCCCCCACCAGATACAATAACATCGGTGTGGGTCTTATTAAACATTCCTCATTAATGGGTACTTTCCCCATACCACCACCCGATGTTCCACATCCATTTGTTGCCTCGATCAACATGATCTCCACCTCTATTCATGGAACCCCTGCATCTTATGACCCATGGATGGTACCCAACCCTGGCGATCATCTTCGTTATGGCGACGAAATGCCTTTGAGTCTGATCGAATCCACTTATCAAGAGATTCAATTGGAAACCCCTACTACCCCCTCTCTTGATGATTTATCTCCAGACCCTTTCCGCGTCATTTTTCCCACAAACAAGATGATTATGTCTGTTATGTCCATGGAAGACACCCCTTGGGACGATGGACATCATCATTCCATCCTCTTCATGGAACAACACACTATCAAGGGTTACCAATGGATCTCGACCCCATCGACCGTTGTCGTCATTTCGACCGTTCCTGAGTCTACACATGATATGTTCTACAAAGAGAACTTAAGTAGTATCCCACCCACCATCCACCTCGACATATCCATAAAACCTAGAATTTTCGAAAATGTGCATATCGGAGCTTTGTGTTCCCATGATGAAGTTGTCACCTACAAGTCTCTTTTCCAAGAATTTCATGACATCTTCACTTGGATCTATGAAGAAATGTTGGGTATTGACCCTGACATTGTGATACATGAGATTAAGACATACCCAGATGCTAAACTAGTCTGACAACGACTTCGTCTGGTCCACCCACGTAAAGCATCCGCTATCAAGCTTGAAGTTGAGAAACTTCTTAAGGATGGATTCATTTACCGGGTGGCTCTAATTGACTGGGTTTCCAATCTTGTTCCAATCAACAAGAAACAAGGCACAATCCGCATGTGCGTTGATTATAGGAACATTAACAAAGCTTGTCCTAAAGACAACTTTCCTACCCCCTTCGTTGACTAGACCGTCGACGATTGTGCCGGAAGTGAAATCTTCTCTCTAATGGATGGTTTCTCTAGATATAATCAAATCAATATCATACCCATGAACCAACACAAGACCACTTTTATTTGTCCTTGGGGCACTTTTTCCTATCGAAAACTCCCATTCAGTTTAAAGAATGCCGGTGCAACTTTTCAACGTGCTATGTCTTATGCCTTTCATGACATAAAGCATATTGTGAAGCCATCTCTTGATGACTTACCCGCTCATTCCATGCACTTTGTAGATCATCCAATACACCTCTGTGCCATTTTCCTTTGATGTTGGTTTTACCATATATGCTTGAATCCCCACAAATGTGTTTTCTATGTAGAACTCGACCGACTTCTGGGATTTATTTTTTCATGTCAAGGGATTAGGGTAGATCCTTTGAAGGTCAAGGATATTCTCAATCTCCCTCCTCCTTCCTCACTTCGCTAGTTACAAAGTTTGCAAGGGAAGGCAAAATTTCTCCGTCACTTGATCCCTAACTATGTTGAGCTAACTCTTGTATTTACGTGACTGCTCAAAAAAGGTTCTGAGTTCATATGGGATACCACTGCCAACAAAGTTTGTGATGATTTGAAACTATATTTGACACCTACCCCACTACTCCCCCCACCTAATTATAGTCGAGATTATTTCCTTTACCTCACAGCCTCAAACTATACCATCACTATGGTTCTCATCCAGGAGGATGATTCTCATGACGAACATTTCATTTATTACTTGAGTCGGATTCTCATGACTACCAAAACCAAGTATTTACATGTTGAAAAATTGGCCTTGGCAGTTGTCCAAGCTATTCAATGTTTCCGGCACTATATCCTCTCTCTCAAGACTATGGTAATTTCTAACTGCAACCCTATGCAGCACAATCTTACTCTCCAATTGCTAGGTGGAAAATACTCCAAATGGATCATAATACTCTAGGAGTTTGACTTATAATTCAAACGCACTTCCTGCTCTGAGACGGAAAATGTAGCAGCCAATTCATTACCCGATGAATCCCTTTTCCTGAATAGTTCTAATGAACTTTGGTACAGAGATATCATCATATATCTCCAAACCCATACTTTCTGACCTGATTTGTCTAGCACTGACCACCGTCGAATACGCTACCAAGCTCGTCAGTATATTATCCTTGGTGATACTTTTTATCGTCATGGGATTGACTCCGTTTTTCGACACTGCCTCACGTTTGACGAAGCCGAGAAAGCCCTCAACAACTGCCATTCTGGAGCTTGTGGTGGTCACATGTCTGGGTATGCTGCTTCCCATAATATTTTACGAGCAAGGTATTTTTGGCCCTCTTTATTCAACGACTGTATAATCACCATCCAAAAATTCCATGCTTTCCAAACCTACAACAATAAAATATGATCACACCCTACTCCTCTACACCCTGTGGTCTTTGTTGGTCCTTTTCCAAAATGGGGTATCGATTTCATGACATGTCACCCTCACTCGTCCGGGGGGCATGGATACATTATTGTAGCCATAGATTATTCTACGAAATGGGTCGAGGCGATGCCAACATTCGACAATACCGGAAGGACTGCAGCATTATTCATATTCAATCACATCATTTCTTGTTTTGGTGTTCCTCAGGCTATCGTTACCGATCACGGTAGCCACTTTAGAAACTTCATGATGTCCCAACTCACTGAAAATTTGGGTCTTCACCATGAAAACTCAACACCCTATTACCCACAAGCCAACGACCAAGTTGAAGCAATAAACAAGGTCCTCATTACCATGCTTCGACGAATGATAGGGATTCACAAAACGAGTTGGCACATGATGTTGTTTTCAGCATTGTGGGATTACTGGACATCAGTTAAGTCCGCTACCAGGTTTACACCATTCCAGTTAGTTTATGGTCTAGAAGACATCTTGCTGATTGAATGTGAGATACCCTCCCTAAAACTAGCCGTCAAACTTCTCCCAAACATTTCTGTCGAAGAAGAATGTTTGTTCTATCTCATGCGATTAGATGAAACCCATCGCAATGCCACCTTGGTTATAGAATCCCAGAAGAAACGCATCAAAGCCCAATATGACAAACATGTTAGGCCATGCGTTTTCTCCAAAGGTAATATGGTTCTTCTTTACGAACAAGATCGAGATATGCTAGGAGCTGGAAAATTTGAAGCTATGTGGTGAGGTCCTTATATCGTCAAATGAGTTTTAGAGAAAGGATCTTACAAGTTGGTGGACTACGATGATATCCCTTTGAGTGAACCTAGAAATGGGTTTTACTTAAAGAAGTACCATGCCTAAGATCACATGTGCATAAGTGTTTGTATTTTATTATATCATACTCTTTATGTGTTATTGTTGTATGTTTTTTTGTTATCTGGTCTCTACCCTCGATCACTTATGTTACTTTGTGCTTGGTTTCCAGATGTTGGATTCTTCGGTACCCCACATTGGCTTCGCCGATGGCGCTAGCCGTAGTACTCAGAACCTTGCTTCTACTACATGGGCAATTTACGCACCTACAAATGAACTTATCAGTCTGTGAGGTGTGTGCCTAGGTCGTGTGACCAATAATATTGTAGAATATAGAGTCGTTGTCGAATTGTTGATTGATTCTATTTTGTTTGGTATCCACCAACTGGTTATATGAATCGATTCGCAACTAGTAGTACTACAGCTAAGTAATGTCTATGCCATTCGAAGTCCTACTTTATTACGGGTATATTTACGAATTCGCCTCTTGGAACATTATTTTGATTATATTGAGTATCAACACATTCCTAGATGTCTAAATACATTAACTGATGCATTAGCTAACTATGTGTTAGACAAACATTTGGGCCATTTATAAACCAATCACACATTACATGTATAACACAGCACAAGATAAGCCGGTAGGAGCCATATTTATGTATATAACGATCAAAAGTGTTTACAAAAATTTTATGTCCAAGGACCAAAATCTCAAAAATACAAAGCCCATGGCTTCTACAAAATAGTGTCACAGATGACGCTCACAATAACACACAACTGATCAGGCTACCCTACGAAGCAGTCGACTGATAGACTCGAACACGCACACAATATGGAACTGGTAACATCTGGGGATCTCCCCAATAGCCATATCTGGGATGTCAGTGGTCAAACCCTCCAAGTTCTGCTCCACTGCCTCATAGTCTTCGGCATCCCATCTTTCTACTAGAGCCACCTCTCCTCGTCGTTGAATAGGAGATGTTCCTGGCAGTCGATATGGCCCCACATCTGTGTCATCAAAAAGAGATTTTTTGATTAGTTCTTGGATAAACACAAAAACATTTCATAAGATAAAACTTGCAAAAACATTTAAAAAAGAACAAAATGTGTACTTCTTACCAAATCACTGCACTGAGCATCCTCAGGTAGGGCCAAATCCGGATCCCCTTGGAAATCCAAACCAGCATATGCATAGTAGTCAATCATCAGCATATGGGGCCACAACCAGTCAAAAAATGAATCATTATACTTGATGATGGGCCCTGCTACGTGTCGAGCCATGAGGTTGCACCACCTTAGCATCCTCGGATCCTGTGGGGCCAATAAACCCCAATCAACCTATAGTCTCAGCAATGGGACCCTCTCGAGGAAGAAGGACACCAAAAGTGATCCGTACCCAAACTACTTCAAGTTACCCCTCCTGCACTTCATCAATTGCCTCTTCATACTACGGAGAACTCCATCTGACTAGTTGAAGACCCGAGGCTCTGTGCACTCTATGGCATATTGGAAGTAGCTCTGGAGATCCATGTGTGGAGTTGCGCTCCCAGCCATGCATGCTATAGTGAACAAGATGGTTCACAGGGTTAAGTCTTGGACCCCCCAAATAGCAACCTCACCCTTGCTTCTTTCTGCCTCGGGAACACAGTACTAGCAACAATACTCACTCATAGGGAGTCTGTTGCCTTGGCCACTGGTCAAGCTAGCATGGTACTCACATTGTGATAACCCTGTTAGAAAAATAGATATCCTCGATATCTAGGGCCAATGTGTGGACTCCCACGTGAAATAATTGTTGGTCCACGTCCCACATATGGACCAGGTATTCCAACAATCTGAGTTGGGCTCTTGTTGAGAAATACTGAGAGGGGGGGGTGAATCAGTATTTGAGCAATAATTATTTTTCTCTGTTTTCACTAAAAACCTTAGGCTACTTTATAGAGGCAAGGGTGCATTCAGAGATCTTTTATTATTCCTCAGATGTCTATTAAGTAATAAAACAGTGTAGTAAAGACAATCAAACCAACGCGCATGAGTAAGAAAACCCAAATCGGGAGAAAACCACCGCTGCCATTGTCTCTGTCTTCAATGATTATTATTAAAAAAACATTCTACAACAGTGTACTAGTGCAGACTCATACTAGTACGCGGGCTTCTACCTGCAGAAGGCTACAACCTTCTCTCGTTTACCAGCCTTTTCTGGAAGGGAGCTTCAACCCCCTGAAGATAGCACCAGTTTCTACTGGTAGGATGCTTCTACTGAAAGGTTAAACCCTCAGACTCACTGATGACCACGTTTCATTAATTTTCACACCGGATCAGGCAATTTCAACCCTTTGTACATTTGTCAGCAACCATATTTTGCCCAAAAATTTAGAATATCAGCAATAACCCAGACTTCAATATGCATTGAACATCCTTCGTCAAAGATCCTAACTCTTAAAGTAACTGACCCATATTGATAAGTAATAATATGTGTTGCTGAGCAGTTCAGATCTATTGTAACTTACCGGGATTCATTGTAGTTTTTCCACCTGCCCAAATGACCTCAGTGACCTGTAGATGTGCCTACTGTCAGAAAATGGCCTCCACATCCTCCAGAAGGGACCCCTACAACCTATCACCGTCCTTACCGTCCTGCTTTTCTTCTTCGGATCACCTGTAGAAAGGGCATCGACCCCTTCTTAAACCCATGGATCTAGGACCCATTCAACGCTCATCGGGTCCCATATTTATTGCTCGGGGGAAATCGGGAATTTGAATTAAACCTACGCACGCCTTTTTAAATCGGGTTTTGGCATTCCATACGCTCGCCCTCCTGAGATTAGCTCCCGGTCAATGTGACCGTCACACCGTGACCACAACCTTACCCCGTCGGGGCTATGGGGTTTGTGATGCCTCCATGCATACAACCACGGGATTCCCGATCGTCCAAATACCGATGCTCCATTACGCTAACAGCTGGCCTCCACTATGCCTCTGTCCTCCTGCTCTGCTGTGCTGATAGATGGCCCCCACTCATCGGGGTTTCGCGGATCGCGATTCTGACTTGCACAAAACTCTTGTCAATGGGATCCCCGATTTCCTGATGAACAAAATGCCGACGACACCCAATCCTTTGCCACATGTCCTTCCAGATGGATGGGTCAGATTCCACGTCGGGGTTTCCTTTAGGGATTTTCCAATCCTTCGTTCATGGGAATACCGATTTGCCAATTCCCGATACGTTGTTCCTCCGACGGGCCTTTGACCTGCCACCTGTCCTCCAGGGTGCCCCACACGCTATTTGCTTTATCGGGAAATCACATATCGCGATTTTGCGATTTCTGATGCACTTGTTCATAGGAGTCGCCAAACTCCGATTCTCGATTCTCCGATGAAGCCTTTCTCCACCTGTCGCCTGTCCTCTAGAGTGGCCCACACGCTATCTACCTTATCGGGAAATCGCATATCGCAATTTCGCGATGTGTGATGCAATTGTTCACGGAACTCACGAAACTTCGATTCCCGATTCTCCGATGAAGCAAATCAACAGTCCATATCTCATGCTTGCTTTAACGGCTGCGATCAAGTCACGAAATTACATATCGCGATTTTGGGGTTTTCGTTGTCGAATGAATTGGACATTTCAAAGTCCCGATCCCTGATTCTCCGATGGCTTATCTCCCTCGCAGCTTCTACAGATATGACGACTGTCAGCGGCGCTCTGCAGCAATCATACGCACCCATCCAAAACTCAACCATACACTGATTTTCTAACAGAAATCTCTTCTTCCTCCTTTGCCTCATCCTTTGCCATCAATGACAATATTTCCAACAATCTCCCCCTTTGTCATTGATGGAAATACTCTTCGTCTGTCTACAATACTCTTCCTCTTGTCTTGTTCCTCCCCCTTTGACATCAATGGCAAAGAGTGGACAATACCATGCTCCCCCTGAGACCATGCTATCTACTTGATACGCCTTTTCATATGATCAATGCTCCCCCTTAGCCAGAGCATTCAGAGATGCTCATCAACAGCTTACAACCAATTGTGGCTTCTGTACTTAATTAGACCTGATCCTCTGCATGGCAGAGACTACTCCCAGTTTTTGTCGGAGATATTTGAATGCTTCCCTGGGTAGAGGTTTAGTAAAGATATCAGCAACTTGTTCGTTGGAGGGAACATACTCCAATTTCACCTTTTGCTCAAGCACCTGTTCTCGTAAGAAGTGATATTTGATGGGAATGTGCTTGGTCTTGGAATGCATAACAGGATTCTTTGAGATACTGATGGCACTTGTATTATCACACATAATAGAGATAGGAGATGAACATTTGATTTGAAAGTCTTGAAGGGTTTGCATCATCCAAAGAAGTTGAGTGCAACAAGATGCTGCAGCCACGTATTCTGCTTCTGTTGTAGATAAGGCAATGGAACTTTGTTTCTTGTTGAACCAAGAGACTAACCGGGGCACCATGTAGAATGCACCACCACTAGTGCTTTTTCGATCATCAACACTTCCAACCCAATCTGCATCAGTGTATGCATGAAGAGTAAGTTCAGCATTCCTTGGATACCATAGTCCAAAATCTTGAGTTCCTTGTAGATATTTGAATATTCTTTTCACCGCCTGAAGGTGAGACTCTCTTGAATTGGATTGAAATCGTCCAACAATCCCAACTGCATGCATAATGTCTGGTCTTGTCCTAGTGAGATACAGTAGACTTCCTATCATAGATCTGTATTCTAGTTGATTCACCGTGGGAGAATCATCATTAGAACTGAGATTACACCCAGTTATCATTGGTGTACTTACAGGTTTGCAATCTTCCATGCCATACTTTTGAGGATTTGCTTAAGGTATTTTGTTTGTGATAGGAAAATGCCATCTGTTGCTTGTTTCACTTGTAATCTTAGAAAAAATGTTAGTTCCCCAAGTAAAGACATTTCAAATTCTTGCTGCATATTAGAAGCAAATTTCTGACTCATGGATTCTTCATTGCTTCCAAAAATGATATCATCAACATATACAACTACAATTAGTAGTTTTTCATTTTCAGTTTTTGTGTATAAGTTGCTATCAACAGATCCTTTTGAGAATCCTTGTTGATGGAGATATTTGTCAAGACAAGAGTACCATGCCCTTGGAGCTTGTTTGAGACCATATAGGGCCTTTTTAAGTCTACAAACAAGTTTTTCATCATTTCCAAAGATGAATCCTTCTGGTTGTTCTA
>ML780199.1:135825-180900 GCA_009831015.1 Picea engelmannii | reverse complement strand
GAGCATCCTCAAAAGTATCCTTTTCTTCTCTAGATCCTTTTTCAAACGCTATGAGAAGTCTAAGGTCTTGTTCACATTCTTCCTCACTATCAGATAACCCATCACTATCTTCATGAGTATAGAAACTCTTTTTAGAACTGAAACGATTCTTATTTCTTCCTGCTATTTCCTTCCCCTTTTTATGTGTTTCTTTATAAGGACACTTAGCAGCATAATGACCAACTCTTCCACACTCAAAACATTTGAAAGGAAGCTTACCTTTGAACCATCATGTCCCATTTTGGAGTTTCCTTACGAAGTTTATCTCATCTTCCTCTGAGATGTAGCCTGATCCTTCTGCTATTTGTATTTCCTTTCCTTTTGTAGAAGTTCTAAAGACTGCTTCCTTGACTTCAGATGTTCCTCCTCTTCTCATTTCATACACAGTTAGTATGCCATGTAGCTGTACCACAGTAAGATTTTGAAGATCCTACTTTTCTTCAAGAGCTGATACTTTTGACTCAAACTTTGCAGTTAGAGATCTTAAAATTTTTTCAACCAAAGTAGATTCGGTTATTGTTTCTCCCAGATTTCTCATGTGATTTACAATATCATCAAGACGTAAAAAGAAATTTGCAATGCTTTCCTCATTATTCATTTTAAGATTCTCATATTGAATTCTGAGAATTTGCAGTTTAGCACTTTTTACCTTTGCATCACCTTCATAACTTAGAATGATTTTGTCCCATATGTCCTTTGATGTGTTCATCTGCATGACTTTGACAAATTCTGATTCAGTTAGACTTCCTAACAGAGCATTAACTTCTTTTTCATTTGTCTCGTAGGTTTTTCTTTCTGTTGGATCTGTTGGTACTGTAGATGGATATTGATATCCTCCTTCAACAATAGCCCATACATCTGCTCCCAGAGACTGAAGATAAGATCTCATCCTTGTTTTCCAGAAGATTAAATTGTTTCCATTGAAGAGTGGAGGCATGATAGATGCTATTCCATCTTGATTGCTCATTTTGATTGAACTTCCTTCTAGCGGCTAAGCCTTTTTCAGAAGGACCTAGCTCTGATACCAATTGTTGAGAAATACTGAGAGGGGGGGGTGAATCAGTATTTGAGCAATAATTATTTTTCTCTGTTTTCACTAAAAACATTAGGCTACTTTATAGAGGCAAGAGTGCATTCAGAGATCTTTTATTATTCCTCAGATGTCTATTAAGCAATAAAACAGTGTAGTAAAGACAAGCAAACCAACGCGCATGAGTAAGACACATGAACACTAGGATTTTAAGGTGGAAACCCAAATCGAGAGAAAACCACTGCTGCCGTTGTCTTTGTCTTCAATGATTATTATTAAGAAAACATTCTACAACAGTGTACTAGTGCAGACTCATACTAGTACACAGGATTCTACCTGTAGAAGGCTACAACCTTCTCTCGTTTACCATCCTTTTCTGGAAGGGAGCTTCAACCCCCTGAAGATAGCACCAGTTTCTACTGGTAGGATGCTTCTACTGAAAGGTTAAACCCTCAGACTCACTGCTGACCACGTTTCATTAATTTTCACACTGGATCAGGCAGTTTCAACCCTTTGTACATTTGTCAGCAACCATATTTTGCCCAAAACTTTAGAATATCAACAATAACCCAGACTTCAATATGCATTGAAC
Organism: Picea engelmannii; assembly: GCA_009831015.1. Classification (NCBI taxonomy): domain Eukaryota; kingdom Viridiplantae; phylum Streptophyta; class Pinopsida; order Pinales; family Pinaceae; genus Picea; species Picea engelmannii. The sequence continues at coordinate 179,239 of ML780199.1, read as the reverse complement.
ATCCTTCGTCAGAGATCCTAACTCTTAAAGTAACTGGCCCGTATTGATCAGTAATAATATGTGTTGTTGAGCAGTTCAGATCTATTGTAACTTACCGGGATTCATTGTAGTTCTTCCACCTGCCCAAATGACCTCAGCGACCTGTAGATGTGCCTACTATCAGAAAATGGCCTCCACATCCTCCAGAAGGGACCCCTGCAACCTATCACCATCCTTACCATCCTTACCATCCTGCTTTTCTTCTTCGGATCACCTGTAGAAAGGGCATCGACCCCTTCTTAAACCCATGGATCCAAGACCTGTTCAATGCTCATCGGGTCCCATATTTATTGCTCGGGGGAAATCGGGAATTTGAATTAAACCTATGCGTGCCTTTTTAAATCAGGTTTCGGCATTCCATACGCTCACCCTCTTGAGCTTAGCTCCTGGTCAACGTGACCATCACACCGTGACCACAACCTTACCCCATCGGGGCTATGGGGTTTGTGATGCCTCCATGCATACAACCACGGGATTCCCGATCGTCCAAATACCGATGCTCCGTTACGCTGACAGCTGGCCTCCACTATGCCTCTGTCCTCCTTCTCTGTTGTGCTGACAGTTGGCCCCCACTCATCGGGGTTTCGCGGATCGCAATTTTGACTTGCACAAAACTCTTGTCAACGGGATCCCTGATTTCCCGATGAACAAAATGCCGACGACGCCCAATCCTTTGCCACGTGTCCTTCCAGATGGATGGCTCATATTCCGTGTCGAGGTTTCCTTTAGGGATTTACCGATCCTTTATTCATGGGAATACCGATTTGCCAATTCCCAATACGCTGGTCCTCCGACGGGCCTTTGACCTACCACCTGTCCTCTAGGGTGGCCCACACGCTATTTGCTTTATCGAGGAATCACATATCATGATTTCACGATTTCTGATGCACTTGTTCATGAGACTCGCCAAACTCCGATTCTCGATTCTCCGATGAAGCCTTTCTCCACCTGCCACCTGTCCTCCACAGTGGCCCACATGCTATCTTCCTTATCGGGAAATCGCATATCGCGATTTCGTGATGTGTGATGCAATTGTTCACGAAACTCACAAAACTCTGATTCTCGATTCTCCGATGAAGCAAATCAATGGTCCATATCTCATGCTTGCTTTAACGGCTGCGATCAAGTCGCGAAATCACATATCGCGATTTCGGGGTTTTCGTTGTCGAATGAATTGGACATTTCAAAGTCCCGATCCCCAATTCTCCGATGGCTTATCTCCCTCGCAGCTTCTGCAGATCTGATGGTTGTCAGTGGTGCTCTACAGAAATCATACACGCCCATCCAAAACTCAACCATACACTGATTTTCTAACAGAAATCTCTTCTTCCTCCTTTGCCTCATCCTTTGCCATCAATGACAATATTTCCAACAGCTCTCATGCCCGAAATCCTAAAGAATTTCAAAATCCCACAGTTCCGAAGGGTAGCGACTACACCCGGGTCATTCCCGGCAATAGCATCATCTTCCTCATGTTCTCTTTCTCACCACTCCAACATTGTAATGGTCGAACACCTCCACAAGATCCATGAAAGAAGAGTTAGCAACTTGTTCCAAACTTTTGCATGATTTTTATTGGGAAAAACTTAACTTTAAAATCTAAGTTTTGGCTCTCGTAGGTGAGCCTTTGGCATAGTGCGAGATTCTCGCAAGTTCCCCAAAGGCCACCTACAAGAATCTTAGATTCTCGTATGTCCCGCAAAGCCTGCCTACGAGAATGCTCGAATGCATAGTGGGGCCCTAAAATGGACTTAGAACCCAAGAAATTGCCAATAAAAACAAAAAATGAACCATGGAAAAGTTAAAGGATCAAAAGCTTACCTCGTTGGTGGAAATAGTTCCCCGAATGGTCGCTTGTGCCTCCCGCAATCGAGAAAAGAAATTTGGGGGAAAATGAGGTATGTTGGGCAAAGTTTTGGCAAAATCACAATGAAATGGTAAAAGCCCTTTTTACCCATATTTATTCACTTTTTACCAATTTTGTTGATTTTTTATTATTTTGTCTATAAAACCTAATGCCCTAATAGCCCTATGAGTGTGGCATTTTCACAGATATAGCAACTTTGAAGTCCAAATGAAGGAGTATGGGTGTTTTTCCTTTTTGTCGCATGTGTTATCCCTCCAAGAAACTCCTTAGGGTTGTAGGCTAAGAATGCTTGGTAACTTAAGAATATGGTAGATTTTGTATGCTTGGGACAATAGGATAACTCAATAGCTAATGAAAAGGACCACTTCATACGTTCGAATAAGACAATGCTTTTAGAACTCAATGATCAGACAACAAAGTTTGAATAGGAGATGAAGAATACTAGTCTAGATAACCAAATACAACAATGTTCAGGGTCATACAAGATAGCAAGAAAACCTTTAGTTCATGTTCATTAGCTTAATAAGAAGATAACAGTTCTTAGAAGCTGAGCTAAACTGAAATAAAGTACAGAATGATGAAAATATGAGAAAATCTATCATTGAAAACAAAAGAGGACTGTGATTCTATTATCAATAAAGAGTCTAGTACAATAGCCAAAAAATGTCTCCTAGATTGTACCCATAGTGCTCCAAATGTCTTTGGCTTTATAGCCTTAAAAGATGAAATCTAGATCCTTGAAAGATGGATCAGATTTACTAAAAATAGTCAAATCAAAACAGATACAACAAGTGTAGGATGAGATCCTATAAAAATGGATCTAGAATACTAAAAATGGAAAATCAAAACAAAATAGGAAAAGATCATATCTAATGATCTCTAAGAGTAGTAGATTGTTGATGAAGTGCAGTTTTAGCCTCCCAAGGATGTTTGATTTGGTCCTCCAAAGATGAAATTTGAATTGGATGATCTGTCTTCAAACCCCTAATATTATGCCTTTGAAAAGATGCCAAATGTAGTTGAAAAATCTCTTTTTGACCTTATCCCTCAAAACTAGCCTTTGAATCAAACTTGATAAATCAACAACTGTCCATTTGAAGTGGTTTCAAACCATTCAAACCAAAAAAATCCTGATCTGGGCAAAAATTCGGTTATTTTGGCCGTGACAAGCTTTCACCAGCTAATTTACCCAAAAATCCGCTCCTTAGCTGGTGAAAAGCAGAGCTTTCACCAGCTAACTGGCAAAATTCAAGACGGGTTAGCTAGTGAAAACGCAAATTTTTTTAAAATCAAATTTCTCAGTCATGGAGAGTGTGTTTTACATGCTTGAATAGTCAATCGACATATAGAAATCCTAAGTTTTCCAATGGTTCTTTCAAATCTGCATTTGGAGCTTAGGAAGCTAGTCAAAATTTCCCTACAATATTAGGCATCATTCTTTAAAAAATGCCAGTGGATTTTTTATCGCTAACATCTGGCTCCAACTGGGATGGAGACCTCCCTACGAGGTCTCCAAGAACCTGGCAGGCCCTGTGCCTTTAGTATTGGGCATGGAGTCATGCAGCCTTTACAATTTATCATCTGGCTATTTTCCAAAGTTTGTTGTTGTCTGTTAAGAACCTGAATAGATCTACCAATATAATCACCACAAATATTGAATACACAATAGATCCACAAAGATAGATAGAAGAAACCACACTTTATTATTACCAAACCCTTGAGGTAGGGCAACACCATACAATGGATCCTATTATGGAAGGGATCCTCTCCTGTTCACTTGCCTCTTCGAGGGGGCATCCTCCTATTGAGCTTCAGCTCCAAATACAATACTTCTTTTCATGTCTCATCACATTGCTTGAACTCCTTTATACAGTGCTACCATTACCTAAGAACATTCTAGAGGAGGAATCTTCTAGAAGTAGAACCTTCTAAGAAGTTCTCTTACATTTATTATATCTAATTACCCATTTATTATAGCTAACTACCATAGTGGGCCTTATTTAATAATATAGTGGACCTAGTCCACCTTACATTGAATGACCTCCACTATTATCACTATGGGCCCTCTAGCCCCCCCTACTACCTCTTTATCTACCTTACATTCCATCCCCCTTATGAAAGCGTTGTCCTCAATGCTTGATGTACAACCATATACCAGGGTCCCATGGATAATTGTGGACCATAATGCTGAAGAAGACTGAAGAACCAAGGTCCCATGTAGAAAGGAAATCCACCATGCTGAAGTAGTCCAACCACCATTGTAAACTCGGGTCCCATGTCCAAGTGCTCATGTGAACTCCCCATGGAAGATTTTGGAACCCAATAACCAACCCCAAATGATGCTCCAAAGACTGACACATATCATGTGGATCCAAATAAGAAGATCCATCCACATAGTGGAAAAGGGTCGTAGCAGAATCTGGAATGAATAATACCACTATAGAATATGTAGACTAAATGTTGGTAACTAGCTCCTGATGTGGGACATTGATGTTCTCTACAGAAGGTGGAGTAGAGTCATCAAATAAAATATGAAAGTGGTTGTCATCCCAGAAATGAAAACTATCCATATACCAGTCATCACAATATGCCTCAAAATCATACCAAGCATATATTTCTTGATTATATTCATCCCTGAGGCCCTCCATAAGAAATCTCTCCTGCATGTTATTCAATGAATCTTGAATACTACGAAAACTATCATTGAAGCCGTTTGTGAGGCTGTTTGTGAGGCTGTCTGTGAGGCCATGTACAAATGCATCTAATCTGTCATCCAATGTGTGAAACAATTGGGCTTTGAATGATTCAGGAATTTCTTTTAGTTTTTGAGAAGAAATATCCATCTGAGCATCCTATGAACTCACCCAATAAGTTACGGCAGAAAATCACGGTTTTTTCTAGAAAAACCCTAAAAAACTATTGAAGTTAAAATGCTCATAACTTCACTTCTCGGACTCCATTTTGGCTGATTTTTTTTTTTAAATTGGGTGAAATTGTGAGAGGAACTCAGATATGTAATTTAGTTGGGCAAATTCGGCCTCTAGATGCTATATAAATAAAAAAAAATTCGCCACCCCTTTGCACAAAAAAATGAAATTGAAAAAATGGTCCAGGAACTCCTTCTTGCCGTAGTCATCCGTCCTAGTACGAGCCCTTAATCCTCTCTGGTCATCATGGTACTGAAGAAAGAAGGATCAAGGAGAATGTGCCCTAACTTCCGTGCTCTCAACAAACTAATCATCAAAGACAAATTTCCCATTCCTGTCATTGATGACCTCCTGGATGAATTGAGTGGCGCCCAATTCTTTACCAAACTTGATCTTCGCTCGGGCTATCACTAGATAAGTATGAAAGAAGCTAACATTCCCAAGACATACTTTCACACTCATGAGGGCCACTATGAGTTTTTAGTCATGCCCATTGGTTTGTGTAATGCCCCCTCCACCTTCCAGAGCCTCATGAACCATGTCTTCTGCCCTTTTCTCTGTCATTTTGTCTTAGTTTTCTTTGATGATATCCTCATATATAGAAAAACCTGGACATAACATCTTACTCATGTGGATCAAGTTCTCCGCCTACTCTCTCAGCACCATCTTTTCCTGAAATAGTCCAAATGTGCTTTTGGTGCCTTCGAAGTAGAATACTTGGGTCATCTGGTGGGAAAGGATGGCATCAAGGTGGACCCAAAAAAGATTGAAGCTATGAAAGACTGGCCGCACCCAAAGACTCTCAAAATCTTGCTGGATTTTTGGGCCTCACATGGTATTATCGCAAGTTCATTAATAACTATGGAAAGATTGCAACACCTCTCACGGCTCTCCTCAAAAATAAATCCTTCACCTGGACTCCAGCAGCTGCTCAAGCTTTTCAAATCTTGAAGACGGCCATGTGCACCACTCCAGTTCTGGCCCTTCCCAACTTCACAAATACCTTTGTGTTGGAATGTGACACCTCAGGGAAAGGAATTGGCGTTGTTCTTATGCAAGAGGGTTGACCTTTATCCTTCATTAGCAAGCAACTGTCTGAAAAGAATTTGGGCAAACCCATTTATGAAAAATAAATGTTGGCGATTCTGCATGCCGTCGAGTTGTGGTGTCCGTATCTCTTGGGGAAATGCTTCCAAATTAAGACATACCATCAAAGCCTCAAGTACTTTATAGAACAATGCATTTCCTCCTAGGAACAACAAAAATGGGTGACTAATCTCTTTGGATATGATTATGAGATCATTTACAAGAAGGGTAAAGACAATGTCGTGGCGGATGCACTGTCCCGGAAATATGAAGACGAAGGATCCCTTTTTTCTCTTTCCTTCATTGTACCCACTTGCTTCCAAGATGTGCACAAGGAATGGCTTCAAGATCCCAAAAGTTCGCATCTGATCCAGGAACTGTAGAACAAGGCTCCGGCTCCCCTAGGATACTCCTGGCTCCAGGATGAGCTTTGATACAAAGGTCGCTTGTATTTAAGTAAACAATCCAAGCTCAAATCCATGGTTCTTTCTGAGCTTCATGCTACACCCACAACGGGGCACTCAGGGTTCACCAAAACATATGACTAAGTCAAACGTTCTTTTTTCTGGGATGGTATGAAATAGGACATCTGTACGTTTTTCGTTGAATGTGAGGTGTGTCAATGCAACAAGGGAGAAACAGTCAAATCTCCAGGCACCCTCCAACCGCTTCTGATTCCCCCTGTTATTTGGAATTATATCTCTATGGAATTTATTACAAGCTTACCCAAATCGGGGAATAAATCAGTCACAATGGTGGTGGTGGATCGCCTTTCCAAGTATGCTCATTTTTGTGCTCTTCCCCACCCATTTACTGCATCCACAGTGGCTCAAATTTTCATGGACCAGGTCTTCAATCTGCATGGCATGCCACACTCTATTGTTTTCGATCGAGACCCAACTTTCACAAGCAATTTTTGGCAGGAATTGTTTAAGCTACAAGGCACACAATTGCATCTCAGCTCATCTTATCATCCCCAAACGGATGGTCAAACGGAAGTTGTCAACAAGTGTTTGGAAACATATCTGAGGTGCTTTGCCTCTGAAAAACAACACCAGTGGGTTCAATGGTTACCCCTCGTCGAATGGTGGTACAACACTACATACCATACAGCCACTCGCATGAATCCTTTTGAAGCAATATATGGACAGAAGCCACCTTCAGTTCTCTCATACTTACCGGGTACCTCGAAGGTCCAGGCATTTGACCAAACACTTACAGTCTGAGAGGATATCCTTTGTACCCTTAAAGAGAACTTGGTCATGGCACAGAATAGAATGAAGCAGCAAGCAGATCAAGGTTTCTCTGAACGTCAATTTGCAGAAGGGGATTATGTGTTTCTGAGACTGCAACCATATAAGAAAACTTCCCTCAAGGCCGAGCATTGTCAGAAGCTGGCACCCAAATTCTATGGCCCTTACACAGTTCCCAAGCGGGTGGGACAAGTTGCATATCAGTTAGCTCTGCCCAGTCAGTCGAAGCTACATCCCATTTTTCATGTTTCACGCTTAAAGAAGGTGATTGGAACCAAGTGTCAAATTCAAACCAACCTTCCAGAGTGATTTGAAGAAGGATCCATTTGGCTATAGCCAGAAGCAGTTTTGGACCAGCGTGAGCATCGCCTGCATCAGAGAACCATCAAGGAAGTTCTAGTACAGTGGAAAGATATGACTCTAGCAGATGCCACTTGGGAACCAGCTACCATTCTGCAGCAGTTTCCACATCTCAAGCCTTGAGGACAAAGTTGTTTTTAAGGGGGCGGACATGTTAAGGTCCTAACCCACACATAGGTAGATTAATGTATTCGGATGTAATAAAGGTCAATATTAATAAGGCCTTTCAATAAAATAGAATAAGGCAGATGTAAGAAGACCTAATAGAAGCTTCCACTTCTAGAAGGATCTTCCTCTAGATGCTTCTCTTAATAGACATATTTAGTATAAATAAGGGGCGAGGGTATGAGAACCCTAGCTTGGAGATTATTGTAACAGAGCACTACTCTACTGGAGGTTGCCCCCTCGAAGAGGCCTGTGAACATTGCTTTCTGAATCAAAGTGCTTTTTCTATTGCTATTTCGTATATCATTTCTGTGTATTGTGAAGATTATGCTGGATATTTCACTGTTATTCTGCCATTTCTAGCATTTTATTTTTGTTCTGCATATTTTATATAACTGGTATCTTGCATTGTCTTTCCCAATCTTCTTTATCTGTAGCATGTCTGCTTCAAACTCCCCTGGAAATGTTGTTTGCACATTGACATGGCATATGTTGTGGCAATATCTTCATTAAGAAGTAAAGTGTTGAACATAGGCAGGATGGTGAGATATGTAACCATGGTTTGGAAATTTGAGAATAACTCCAACCTTGAAATGAGAGCATTCCAGGCAACTTGAGGCATTTGACTTTTTATTTTCCAGCAACTTCAGATAAACTAAGCTCCATGTTTGTACTACCATGGCCAACAATTTCATTAGTTGTAGCACCAACATTCTCCTCATCTTCTATAATTTCTTTTGCCACTACAACCTCTTCTTCACGCTCTTGTTGATCCTCTTCTAATTTCCTCTTTAGTTCTTGCTCAAATTGATGCCATAATTAATCCTTGTTTATATCTTCCTCAACTGAATGATCAATAATGGATTCAGAGGTAATTAGGTCATTTTCTTCTTCTCCATCGAGTTCATGGTTTATATATTCTTCACCAGGGGCAGCAGAATATGAAAGATCTGATCCTCTGCCCCATGTTGAATTTATATTGCCTTCCACACTAGATTATGATGAAGTTGCACTTTCCATTGTTTTTATATCACTAAAGTGCATAATAACAGACTTGGCACCATCACTGCTTTCACTCATGAGAGCCTTTGATTCACCTTTTGCTGGTGATGATGATGTTGTTGTGGATATTGTACGATGACAAGCACCCATGCATGACCATCCTGAAAGTCCAAGAGATGGCCTAGTGAAAACAACAACTTGTGCCATAGTTTGTGCTTGTCTCATAACAACCTGAGTGTTGTTTGAAATTGGACACCAGATTGCACTAGCCCTTGCAACTCTAGTGCTGCTATCTTTAGCAATCAATGGTAACCAGGATCCTAATGCCATCGCAGAACGATAAACTGTACTAAGAAACCTTGTTCTTTCAATATGTTCCCTAAAATCATTTACCCATGCTGATGCTGTGACTTTAGCACGTAAATCATCCACAGAAGTAGATGAGAATGTAGGCACAAGATCAGAACCATTGATGACAGAAGTAATGAAGGGCTCACTTGACTCGGCCAAATCCCAAGTCATATAGGCAGCTGGAGTGAGTATTCCAACAACAAACATTACTTTTATCACACCCTGATTAATCTTCCCATCATTGAAAGCTATGATGGTCAAACCCATTATCACAATTTGTTGCCTCCACTGTCATAGTTTCATATAACGGAATGATGACTTGCTGAAGAAAGGATACTCCAGCATTGCCAATGCAACTCTTGGTTGGTTGTGCTAATTCTTGTCACAATATCTCTTCCAGTTCTCTTTCCATATGATGAAATATGTAACAGATGCACTCAGGCAAAAAGAGAACATTGCCAGCTTCCCCCCAAATCGTTGACCTGTAAGAATCTTGATTTCTTCTCCTTAACCAGCAGCAAGAGCCTCTAGTAGATTTTCCCTTTATATAATCTTATCTTCTCGTGCAAGAACTTCTCTGAGTGCATTTTTCAATTTCTTCATCTGTTGTGCTTGGTTTAGAAGGCAACGTTCAAACTCTTCCATTACTTTCCTCAGCATAATTTCAAATAGTGAAGGAACTTCTTCATTCTGCTTGTCACCAAGTATAGCACCTATGAGAGTTAAAAGGGACTGGGATGGTGCATTATCAAGACAATTCAACATTCCATAACTCTCCACTGCTTGAAGGTATGAATAGCGCCTTGCTTTTACTTGAAGAACCTCTCGAAATTTTTTCCCAATGTGTTGTATCCATGCTGATGTTGAATCCGACATAACAGAACTTGATAAAAGACTTTCAGCATCAAATGTTAGGTCTGAGGTAACATTATTCTTGCTATCAGCAGGTCTCGGAGGTAATTTCACTATTTTTTGACCATTCGATCCAGAAGATTGATCTACCACTTGATGATCTGAAGTTACACAATTTTCCAAATCCAACAGTACCCATCTTTTCCGTGTAACTTCTATCATGCCTGACCCCTTCTTCATTTACTCTCTCTTTATCATTTTCATTTTCATGTGGGCCTGTGCCACCCATACCCATTGCAATTCTATCCTTCAATCCCTGAGCCACTCTAATGGTCATTCCAACCACAGAAGTGGTAGCCTCCAATGCTGTAGATCAACCAACATTTTCATTACTCTGTTCGTTGCGGGCATCGTGGGCTCTTAAATCCTGTGATTCATCTGAAACATTCGAATGTCTCTTAATCTTTCTACCCCCAAGGTTATCCTCTGCATTTTTAAACTCATTCTATATCCACTTCGTCGACCCAGATTCCTCCCAATCTCCATGGGTAGGACTCGACGAAATGCCTGCTATGGAAATCAGGCAGATTCAAATGCCTGGCTTCTCTTCTAGAGCATCCATTTCTCCTTGGTAATTATACCTGGTACTAATGTCAGCATAAGAAAAATGGGAAGTTTTCAACCATTCACTCCAAAACCCACCTTTCCCAAGCAAGACCGCCACCTGATGCTTATCTGAAATGGTTTTCATGATTCCTATTTTTTATTATGCATCTAGATGAACCATATCTCAAAACCTTCTGATCTTTGTGACTACTCTCCAAGGTTCTCTGCATCTTTAGAAACCATCCTCGAAAGAATTGGTTGAGAAAAAGTCAAATCTGGGCAAAAATACAACCTTGCTACCATGTAACAGATTTCACCAGCTAATTTTCCCTGAATCTGCCCCTTTAGCTGGTGAAAAGGAAAGCTTTCAACAGCTAACTAGTGGATCTCAAAACCAATAAGCTGATGAAAACCTAGAAAAACTACCTTGGGAAAAAATCAAATTTCTCTGAATCTGCAATAAACACCTAAGAGATTGATGGATGACTCGAGGCTGACTGAGTAGCCGCAGCATGGAGGGATGATCCAGATCGAGCCATTAAGTGTGAAAAGGGAGTCTCTTTGCCTAATTAAGAAAACTGAAAGTAATCTACTTGCTCAAAGAAAGATCTTATTCTTCTATCAATCCCTACACTAACCAATAGAGGCAGATTGATCAAGTAAAACTAAATTTCCAAAGAAGCCAAGAAAGTAATTGACTTGCTAATATCATGTTTGATATTTTCCCAAAAGATAAAAGAACCATAGATTGTGGTAATGCAATTTGAAAATATGACAAGACCAACCTTCATCTGACAGAAATATTTGGACATTTATGCTGCTTATAGAATCCAAATGATCAACAATAGGGTCTTCAAAATCAATAAAGAATACCTCTTTGAGCTGTTGGTCGAATTGACTGTGTTGCAATCGCTGATTGCCAGCACTGGTCTCAATGATGAATGCAAATTGTTCTTCTTTTGTCAAGGAAGAATGCAAGCTCAACTGTTGATCTAAACTTTTTAGCACACTATCTCCCTCTTTGTATCTGCTGCAATTCCCCTTTGTCTGCAGAAATGAAAACTGAGGGTTGTCTTCATCATCTACTGTAGATTCAATAATTTCACTTGCTTAATTGTCAATATGCTCATTACCTTTCAAGTCTTCAAAGGGGATAATTTGATCTTCATGACAACTTAAAACAGTAGATGTATTTGATACAATGTCAAAAGCATCACTAAGGTTATCATAGTGTGGATCATTGATCTCTTGATCATGATGAAGAGTATCTTCTGTTGCAGCAAAGTCTTCATGAATGTTGGGATCTTTATACAGCAAATTGAACTCATGACAACATTCAAGAAATAAAAAGTCATCTAAAAATATGCCTTTACAAAACACATGGAAGGCAACATGAAAATTAGCTAAAGAGCCGATACTAGTAATAGGCAGAGACCGGTACCAATCACGAGCAATCCCTTCTAATGAAAAAAAAAATAGCCGGATCTGAACATCCTCATGCACAACTTGCAATCAATGCATGTAATCATGAAAGTCCAGCAAATGTTCAGTTGGCACTTCCCACTCTTCTCCTCAAAATTTGGGAAGATTGTTTTCCCATTCATCTCTACTAGGCACTGGATTAGGGAAACTAGAAATACTTGAAAAATCACAGAATGCATACCTCTTTGCTAAGATCTTGTTCATGTCATACCAGTGGAGTCACCAACAATTTTCTGAACAATGGAGTCGCCACTGAATTCGTCCTTCATGGAGTCGCCAGATAGATGATTACAACCAAATAATGTCCAGACTTTGTCTATCATCAAAGTTGGATCTTGTTGTCTCCCAAGGAAGCTGAGCTTCAATCTCCTCTCCCCTACAACGGCACCAATTTTTTATCCCTCCAAGAAACTCCTTAGGTTTGTAGGCTAAGAATGCTTGGTAACTTAAGAATCTGGTAGATTTTGTATGCTTGGGACAATAGGATAACTCAATAGCTAATGAAAAGGACCACTTCATACATTCGAATAAGACAATGCTTTTATAACTCAATGATCAAACAACAAAGTTTGAATAGGAGATGAAGAATACTAGTCTAGATAACAAAATACAACAATGTGCAGGGTCATACAAGATAGCAAGAAAACCTTTAGTTCATGTTCATGAGCTTAATAAGAAGATAACAGTTCTTAGAAGATGAGCTAAACTAAAATAAAGTACAGAATGATTAAAATATGAGAAAATTTGTCATTGAAAACAAAAGAGGACTGTGATTCTATTATCAATAAAGAGTCTAGTACAATAGCCAAAAAATATCTCCTAGATTGCACCCATAGTGCTCCAAATGTCTTTGGCTTTATAGCCTTACAAGATGAAATCTAGATCCTTGAAAGATGGATCAGATTTACTAAAAATAGTCAAATCAAAATAGATACAACAAGTGTAGGATGAGATCCTATAAAAATGGATCTAGAATACTAAAAATGGAAAATCCAAACAAAATAGGAAAATATCCTATCTAATGATCTCTAAGAGTAGTAGATTGTTGATGAAGTGCAGTTTTAGCCTCCCAAGGTTGTTTGATTTGGTCCTCCAAAGAGAAAATTTGAATTGGATGATGTGTCTTCAAACCCCTGATATTCTGCCTTTGAAAAGATGCCAAATGTAGTTGAAAAACCTCTTTTTGACCTTATCCCTCAAAACTAGCCTTTGAATCAGACTTGATAAATCAACAACTGTCCATTTGAAGTGGTTTCAAACCATTCAAACCCAAAAAATCCCAATCTAGGTAAAAATTTGGTTATTCTGGCCGTGACAGGATTTCACCAACTAATTTACCCAAAAATCCGCTCCTTAGCTGGTGAAAAGCAGAGCTTTCACCAGTTAACTGGCAAAATTCAAGACAGGTTAGCTGGTGAAAGCGCAATTTTTTTTAAAATCAAATTTCTCAGTCATGGAGAGTCCACTTTACATGCTTGAATAGTTGATCGACATCTAGAAATCCTAAGATTTCCAATGGTGCTTTCAAATCTGCATTTGGATCTCAGGAAGCTAGTCAAATTTTCCCTACAAGATTAGGCATCATTCTTTAAAAAATATCAGTGCATTTTTTATCGCTAACAGCATGTACAACTACTTTTTAAGGGTTTTTAGAAAAACCTCGAGCTCATTCTTCGTTCGTTCTCGCGCTCGAAAATAAACAAGAATGTAACCGAGTATATTTTTTCTCGTCTTTTCGTACTTGTATGGTAACACGAAAATGACAAACCCAAGGGAGTATCCTTTAAGTTGTTTTCACACTCCACAAAAATTAAAACATTGTCGAGCGATCTTGTTCTCTTCACGCTCATTAAAGTATCTGAAGAAAATGTTCGACGGGTGATAGTTTATTACTTTTTTGGTCTCATCGAACTTATTTATGAAAAAGGAACTGGGATATTTCTCTTTAAGTGTTTTTCAGACTCTCAAAACATGAAAAACCCTCGAGTTTTCTATCCTTGGACTCGTTAAACAAACATCGACAGACCCGTGATGGGACTGAACCACTCCTTCCTAGGGTTCGTTAAATATACTTTGAGGGACTCATCCGAAGGATGATCTTACATCAACAAGCATATGTTATCCTCCTCAAGCTTGCATAAAAATAAATAGGTACTCGGCAGAAATGGTGGGGGAAATTGTGGGAAAGGGATGTGTTTTCGTATTCATATTAATGATAGTAAGAGTCGCTCTTGAACATGACACCCCTTATTTGTCATTTGAATCCGGGTTGGGAAATCCATTTGTCTCTCATTCAAATTGCTACAAGGTCATATATTGTGTCGTCTTTGAGTCAATACTACCAAGTCTTTGGTCATGTCGTTCATATGTTCAATAGAATTTCACATGAGCCCTCTATTAAGTCGTCCATCTGTAGTTGTCCATTCTTACTATGTTGGCCTTCCCTGTCTCCATTTCGACTCATATTCATACTTTGTGTCGTCTTCAAAATCTATTAGTTATTTCGTGTCATTGATGGGGGATACATCAAGGCCCTCTTGTGATGAGTCTTGTTCCGTCAACTCCAACTCATTATCCGAAAATGAGACTTAGAAATCATTTTGTACCTTGGAACCTACATGCCTTAATGGCAGGTCTCTTCGCTTTCGACAGGGTTTTCACATCATTGATCCCTGATAGAGAGATTCCATCGATTGCTCAACTTCAGCTCATTCATTCACTTTCATGTGGATTGTACTTCAGTACCTTGGGAGTCATTGACATCAATGGTGATTTCCCTCGCACTTGTTAACGGTTTTCATCAATGACCGGTAATCAAGTAGTTTCTACCATGTTAGACTTCAACATGTGTAATCGTATGGTTAGATTCGTACTTTCAGGTGATGGGATTGAAGACTCTAGGTCTCATCTTTTTGATCCAGGCTACAATGGAGTATGTATGATTTGTGTCAGTGTATAGATCCACTTTGTATGTCACGTGGCTATGTCATCTTAATTCAAGTCTTCTAACATAGATCCATAGTGTATTCCTGGTGGCTATGTAGCATTTTTTTACAGCATGGATCCACAGTGTATAATTGTTGGCCATGACTTACGTTTGTGATTCCATTCATTTGTGATCTGAGCATAGGAATTCCTACCTCAGAACTGATATTATATTCTGCAGATGCTTGATTATTTACAGTTTTTCGATTAGGTGCATTGCTAGTTTCTGACACACACGGAGTTTACAAAGTATTTCGGCCATCAAAAATTCCAGCCTCATACTTTGGGGGGCATTCTGTTACACATGATTTTGGTCACTCTGGTGGTGTCCCTACGGGTGATGTGTTCAGGCTCCCACAAAGACTTTTTGCCTGAGAAATTTGAATGCTCTCTTCTTCCAGAAAACACATTTTTAAGATGAGTTTGTAGGCTGCCTATGTTACAGGGTGTGAAAATCCCTCATTCTCGCAGGCCACCCACACTTAGGTGCGAACTGTTTTCATTATGCTCCATAGATAGGGTGTGAACCTGTTTTTAAGCTTGGAAATGAGAAGAAGTCATGAATGTTATAGAAGGGGATCTTCTATAAAATGAGTTGGCATTTGCATGGATGGAATCCTACTGACTTCTCAGATTTGGTGGGATCGTCCTCATCCATGTAGCCATCTCTCCTTATCCTATATATTGAAAGGTTTCTCATGGAAAAGGTTAAGCAAGATTGAATGAAGAATTGGTGAAATAATTGTGTGAAGAACCCTACTTGGACAGAAGCTTGAAGACCCCATTTGTTCTATCAAGAAGAATTGGATCTTCTTCATGCAAGTATAGAGAAAGTGTATGTGTTGGAACCAAGAGTCATTGAAAGGAAGCTTGCAACATCAAGGCATTCAGGTTGTATCTTCTACTTTCAATTAATATAATACAATGGCTTGTCCCTTTCCCGTAAAATCACTCTTATTTTATAACATAACTCCTTGATCATATGCATAGGTTGACATTGAATATACTTTGCTATTTCACTTTGGTTGGTTTGTGTTGTCTTGGACCTGACTTCACAAGAGCACTGGAGCAAAGCGAGAACAACAAAGACCTAAGGAAGCGATATAAAGGTATGTTACTTATTCCTTCTTATCAGTAGATTCAATGACTACAACTTAGGGAAAGAGTAGTTTGTTGTCTTGTTTTGTTCTAGATCCAGGTGGATCTAGGGAGATCTGTTAGTGTCTGAACCTACCAATTTGTCCGATAACAAAATTGGCGACTCCACTGGGGATGCAACCCATTTATGGTGGTTTTTTCTTGGACATTTTCTCTTAACCTACCATTTTTCATTCCCATCAATCTCTGAGTCTTGAGGAGACCCTTACAGAATCCCTGGATCCAAAAGTTCCCTCAGAAGTTGTGTCCTTTTTCCAAAATTTACTTCATTACAAACCTTCTCGCACAACACCCTTCTGTAGCCTGCGAGAACTACTAAAGTTTGCACCCTATTGTTAAGTTCAGTGTGATCTTCTCGCATTATGCTTGTGTCTATCCTATGAGAATCCTTGATTCTCACACTGTACTACACTTCTATCCTGCAAAGCCACTTGCAAAAATTTTGGATGAAGTCTTTTGTGTCCTCAGATGCCCATATTTGCTTGTGTGTCTAGGAAGAACTTCTCTAGATAGTGATTGAATGTTTCTTGGCTTCAAATCTTGTGAATTATTAAGTTCTTCTTGATCATGTTTTCTCAATTTTTACCTCTTGGCCTTTCCGCAACAAGAGTATAATCTCTAGTTTTGAAATCCGAGTGCTTTTTTGGTTGCGAGCCTTTGATCGGTTTAAAAGTTGAGATCATTTGTTCTTTTCAATTGCTTATTACTTGGAAAATTGTTATCCATATGCATTTGAAGAGACCGACCTTATCAGTTTGTTATTTTTGTCTTCATTGAAAGATTGGTTTGGGTCTTTGTAGTGTATTTCTTTTTCGTTGGTTGCTTGTTTTTTTTTCTTTCTTAGTTCCACCCCTGTTGTTTGGTTTATAATAAAAATTAAAGACATTTTCTTTTTTTAAGCAACTTTTTTTTGAAAATATTGCCATTCAAGTACTGAAAAAGAATCGATAGGGAATTTGCATTGTTCATGGTTGTTTGATATTACATTTTAGAAAAGATCATACATTGTAGTTCACATTGCTCCAGAAAACTCCTCTCTCCCTCCTGTAAATAGGATTCATCGAACAACAAATTTTGTATCATTCATTCCTATTAATGCATTTTTGGGCCCAAAGTGTCACACAACATCGATTTCATTTCTGTCTCCTTTTGAGTAACAACATCCTTTAATAACATTGTGCAAATTTAAAATTCAACTAGTAACTTTTTCTAGGACTATTTTACACCAACATTAGCTAGGCTAGAGCTTTGGAATAGGTAGTGAGACATACTCTCCAAACCACAAAACACACAATAGTATCTTGTGATAAGGAGTATTAAATTCCATTTGCAACATTCTGTCCTAGGAAGCCCTTCTCAAACAAGGGTCAAACCTGAGGTCACATTGAGATTGACAAAGTTACTCACCCTGGTTTGATGATATCGTTGTAGAGATTACATGTATTACGGGGGTCACTTGAAGGTATACGTACAATGATGAGTGGAAGCCTCTCAAGTTGATTTCAGGCTAGATACCCTGCCCTTGCGTGTGGATCGGATTGTCGACTGTTCACCCAGGCATTATTGTTGGTGGTGGTAACCTTCGTAGCCTACCTTCTTAGGGTCTTACACAAGGTGACTCTGAAGGGGCAAGTCTTCACGATACCTGGAATTGACGTTGGACAAACTCACTCAGGCTCCTTGGAGGGTATACCCATGATTATGTATGGGAGCTTGCACCAGGGTGTAAGTCCGTTAAGAAGGTTGTCATTGTAACTTTTCCAACCTAGCCCAGCCCCTTCTTGTCTTTTCGTCGCGACATTGGATTTCATCACCAACTAGTGACTTTGGAATTGGAAGGTCTTGTTTGCTTGTTTTTGCTTCCTAGATTTTATTAGCACATGTTGTTTGTTTACCCATAGTTGACCATAGAATGCAAGGCCTACCCCCAGAAGATCTGGAAGGGTCTCAACCCTTTCCTACCATCTCAGTGGAGGGCTCTCCTCAACACAATGAAGTCCAAGACATTGCCACTCCACAAGGGGAAATAACTGACTCTTTAGAACGATTATGAATTACCAATTCTCGAGAGGACTTCAAACTTCCTGCCACTTCTGAGAGATGTATTATTCAAGTGAATTCTTCCAAAGATCTAGTTGTTCAGTCTTCTAGATCACCAACCGGACCTTTCATAAGACATGAGGGTCAAGATCCTTTTTGGACTACTAGCATTTTTAGACGGGATATCTTTGGCTCAAGAGCAGGTGTTGATATCATTGTTGCACCTAAGCTGCCCGAAACATCTGATCCAGGCACAGTTCCTTTTACTACTACATATTATTTTCCTAGTACAGACACTCCGCCAGCTGATCACATCTTGACTCTCCCTCTACAAACGGTCCATTACACAATGGTCCCGGATACTACAAGTCCTCACACTAGGATTACAATGGTTGGCCAAGCCCCCATTAGCACACCGCTTTCGCCCAGAAACACCCCACCACTTCCACCCAGATATCATGCGTTGAATGCTTCTATTCCCGATCCTACACAAATCTCATACAGGACTCTTGGCAGTTCCACTCCTTCTGGGCACCATCTTCCTGGTTTCATTCTGACATTTCCTCCACCCCCTTTCAAAGGACCTCTTCCATCCTCTATTGGAGGCACTAATCCTAGTGGCACCATCCTGTCTTTCACACCTAATTACCAGATTCCTGTTGGTGGACAATTTCACCAAGGAGGCCAAACTCAACCCACTTTTGTAGGACAAATCCCAACCGAGACGCAACCCCTGAATGGAGGGCAACCCCCACCGACCCCACCCTATGGAAAAAACATACCACCATCCTTGGCCTAGTATTGGAATCATATTATACAACATAATCCTCACTTGATTGGGGGGAAACAACCTCAATCTAGCTTCGTCATACCCCCTAGTACATGCCAACCCTATCCAGGTACGTCTAATCCTATTTGGGGCTTGAATGCTCCACCCCACACCCCTATTCAAGGGTACAACCCTATGAATTACTTGCTTCCACACCAACAACCGAATCTACTTGGATCTTCACATTATATGTAGACTACTGATGGTCCTATTGATTTACCGATGGGACTCCCTCCCCAAAGTCACTAGTACCTGCATGTGAATAGAAAATTACCTTTCTT
Source organism: Picea engelmannii (assembly GCA_009831015.1). Taxonomy (NCBI): domain Eukaryota; kingdom Viridiplantae; phylum Streptophyta; class Pinopsida; order Pinales; family Pinaceae; genus Picea; species Picea engelmannii. The sequence goes on along the minus strand of ML780199.1, from coordinate 159,956 downwards.
AGCCACTCTGGAGCTCCTAGAACTGTCAAGGATTTTAATGATAAAATCCGTCACTCTCCTCAATGGCCCACCATACCAGCCAAATTACCATCCGACATCCCTAAATTCGATGGCAAACTGGGAGAGGACCCAAACAATCATGTAATGACTTTTCACCTTTGGTGTTCATCCAACTCCTTGATGGATGACTCTATTCGTTTACACCTTTTTCAGCGAACCCTCATAGGTTCCGCTGCGAAGTGGTATATCGAGTTACCGCGAGGCTTCTTCACCGACTTCAACACCCTTGCTATGGCTTTCCTCACCCACTACTAGTTACCGATTTTCTACGAAACGGGAACTGAGATTTGGAGTTCTTTCAAATAAACCAAAGCCACTCATATCTCTGATCACATTCATGAGTGGTGACGAAGACAACGTCTCATCAAACTCGAAATTCTCAATCAGTTGCTAGAAGAATGGTTCACGAAATCATTCGTGAAAGACATCGGTTGTGACATCGCCATGGGTGGAGTTGTCACGGAAGAATAGGCCATCAGTTGTGCCCAATACCTAGACCTTGTTTACTCATAGATGGGTACTCTTTACGACTTACTACCTGATGCAACTCATCCTTCTACTTCTACTACTTCAACCACTCCTACTACTTCTCATGCAGCTGACGGTGTGATTGGCACCTTCCATGCCCAACCTCATTCCATCCAGACCTCTAGCAACAACCCCAAAACCATTTCATCTAATGTTCAAAAAGATTTCTCTCCTACCCCTCCCACTAGAAAGACTTCTGACGTAAATTCAGTTCAATCTACCCCCGTCGGCAAAACAAAATCCAAAAAAGGAAAGGGTAAGAATAAGGAGGATAAAAATAATCCGCAAAATGAGAAAACCAAAATCCTGCCTGTCGACGATAGGGATAAATGCAAACCCCAATATCCTTGTCTTATATGTAGTAATGATCACTACACTAAGGATTGCCCATGATGAGTCGAGGTTACTAAGTTCCTTCAAGGGACCACGAAACCACCCACTCTAGTCATATTGTTGAAACCCTTCCCTTCTCAACACTAGGCCCAATTGGTCATTCGTGGCCAACCTTCCCCCTCCAATACATCCTATGTCTTAATGTGTACAAGTGATTCAAAGTAGAACGACATCACACTTACCACTCGAGCCAAAGATTATCCTTCCTCCAAAGAGAAGGTTGATGTTATACCTCCTTCATTAGTCCAACCATCTCCCACGACTCCACCTACCAACAGTCCTCTTCATCTCGAATGATCGAGCCTAGACACAGTTCTTTTCCCTCCTCCAAAGGGTGTCCTTCGGAAATCGTCTTTCAATCCTCATGCACGTGCTATCCAGAACTACAGTTTTGTTGAAGATCTAGCCCAAGCACCATCCGCAATGTAATCCCTCGAAGTCCTTCAAAGTTGTCCTATACAACGGAAGGCACTGTTGAAAGCTATTGGTGGAATCGACCCTATGGATACAAATTTAATAATTTTTGACTTGGAAGATCACATCCCAAGGTTACCCCCTCAACTCGCATTCCAAATACAAGTTATTGTCTCTGACAAAAACATGTGTAGGACAGTTATTGATGAGGGTGCCTCGACGTGTGTCATGTCTATTACCTACTGGAAAGCCATCGGCTCTCCTCCTTTGACTGAATCCCACAACACGCTCAAAGCCTTCAATGGCTCTGGTTTTAAGCCTTACGATGTCCTCCCTTCATTGCCTATTACGTTAGGAGGCAAAACGGTCCAAGTTGAAGTGGAGGTCTTTGACGCTCCTCTCGATTACAACCTTCTACTTGGTCGTAGCTAGATTGATTCCATGCATGCAGTTGTGTCAAATCTTTTTCACATCATTCATTTCCCACATCAAGTAAAAGTAGTGACCGTCGACCAATTGGCCTTCTTCCACTCTGATACACGTATAGGCAATGTACCTTTCATTGCAACCCCCTCGGATACGAGAACGTCATTGTGGGTCTTATTAAAGATTCCTCGTTAATGGGTACTTTCCCCATACCACCACCTAATGTTCCACATCCATTTGTTGCCTCAATCAATGTGATCTCCACCTCTATTCATAGAACTCCTACGTCTTACAACCCATGGATGGTACCTAACCCTGGCGATAATCTTCGTTATGGCGACAAAATACCTTTGAGTCCGATCGAATCCGCTTATCAAGACATTCAATCGGCAACCCCTGCTACCTCCTCTCTTGGTGATTTATCTCCAGACCCTTTCTGCGTCATTTTTCCCATGGAATAGATTATTATGTCTGTTATGTCCATGGAAGACACCCCTTGGGACGATGGACATCATTGTTCCATCCTCTTCATGGAACAACACACCATCAAGGGTTACCAATGAATCTCGACCCCGTCGACCGTTGTCATCATTTCTACCATTCTTGAGTCTACACATGATCTATTCTACAAAGGGAACTTAAGTAATATCTCACCCACCATCCCCCTCGACATATCCATAAAACCTGGAATTTTCAAAAATGTGCATATCGGAGCTTCGTGTTCCCATGACGAAGTTGTCACCTACAAGTCTCTTTTCCAATAATTTCATGACATCTTCGCCTGGAGCTATGAAGAAATGCTTTGTATTGACCCCGACATTGTGATACATGAGATTAAGACATACCCAGAAGCTAAACCCGTCCAACAACGACTTTTTCTGGTCCACCCACGCAAAGCAGTCACTATCAAGATTGAAGTTGAGAAACTTCTTAAGGCTGGCTTCATTTACCCAGTGGCTCTAACTGACTAAGTTTTCAATCTTGTTCCAATCAACAAGAAACAAGGCACAATCCCTGTGTGCGTTGATTATAGGGACATTAACAAAGCTTGTCCTAAAGACAACTTTCCTACCCCCTTCATTGATCAGATCGTCGACGATTGTGCCGGAAGCAAAATCTTCTCTCTGATGGATGGTTTCTCTGGATATAATCAAATCAATATCATACCTGCAGACCAACACAAGACCGCTTTTATTTTTCCTTGGGGCACTTTCGCCTATTGAAAACTCCCATTCGGTTTAAAGAATGCCAATGAAACTTTTCAATGTGCTATGTCTTACACCTTTCATGACATAAAGCACATTGTGCAGAAATATCTTGATGACTTATCTGCTCATTCCATGCACCGTGTAGATCATCCAATACACCTCCGTGCCATTTTCCTTTGATGTCGGTTTTACCATATACGCTTGAATCCCCACAAATGTGTTTTCTGCATAGAATCTGGCTGACTTTTGGGCTTTATTGTTTCACATCAATGGATCAGGGTAGATCCTTTGAAGGTTGAGGCAATTCTCAATCTCCCCCCTCCTTCCTCACTTCGCCAGTTACAAATTTTGCAAGGGAAGGAAAACTTTCTCCGTCGCATCATCCCAAACTATGCTGAGCTAACTCTTGTATTTACGTGACTGCTCAAAAAAGGTTCTGAGTTCATATGAGATACCACTGCCAACAAATTTTTTGAAGCTTTGAAACTATCTTTAACACGTATCCCACTACTCTCCCCACCTAATTACAGTTAGGATTATTTCCTTTACCTCACAACCTCGGACTATACCATCGCTATGGTTCTCGTCCAGGAGGATGATTCTCATAATGAACATGTCATTTATTACTTGAGTTGGAGTCTCACGACTACCGAAACCAAGTATTTACATGTTGAAAAACTAGCCTTGGCATTCGTCCAAGTTGTTCAACGTTTCCAACACTATATCCTCTCTCGCAAGACTACAGTAATTTCTAACTGCAACCCTATGTAGCACATTCTTACATGCCAATTGCTAGGGGGAAAATACTCCAAATGGATCGTAATACACCAGGAGTTTGACTTAGAATTTGAATGCGCTAAGTCCAATAAATCCTTTGTGTTCACCGAGTTGATATGCAACCTTCCCTGCTTTGAGATGGAAAATGTAGCAGCCGATTCATTACCCGATGAATCCCTTTTCCTAATTAGTTCCGATGACCTTTGGTACGGAGATATCATCATATATCTCCAAACCCAGACTTTCCGGCCCGATTTGTCTAGCACTGACCGGTGTCGAATACGATACCAAGCTCGTCAGTATATTATCCTCAGTGATACTCTTTATTACTGTGGGATTGACTCCGTTTTTTGACACTGCCTCACGTTTGAAGAAGCTGAGAAATTCCTCAACGACTGCCATTCTGGAGCTTGTAGTGGTCACATGTCTGGGTATTCTACTACCCAGAAGATCTTACGAGAAGGGTATTTTTGACCCTCTTTATTCAACGACTGTATAATCGTCATCCAAAAATTCCATGCTTGCCAAACCTACAACAATAAAATACGATCACACCCTTCTCCTCTCCACCTTGTGTTCTCCATTGGTCCTTTTGCAAAATGGGGTATCGATTTCATGACATGTCACCCTCACTCATCCTAGGGGCATGGATACATTATTGTAGCCGTAGATTATTTTATGAAATGGGCTAAGGCGACGCCAACATTCCACAATACCGGAAGGACTGCAACATTATTCATATTCAATCACATCATTGCTTGTTTTAGTGTTCCTTAGGTTATTGTTACTGATCACGGTAGCCACTTTAGAAACTTCATGATGTCTGAACTCACTGAAAAGTTGGGTCTTCGCCATGAAAACTCAACACCCTATTACCCACAAGCCAATGACCAAGTTGAAGCAATAAACAAGGTCCTCATTACCATGCTTCGACGAATGATAGGGATTCACAAAATGAGTTGGCACATGATGTTGTTTTCAACATTGTGGGCTTACCAGACATCAGTTAATTCTACTACTGGGTTTACACCATTCTAGTTAGTTTATGGTCTAGAAGCCATCTTGCTGATTGAATGTGAGATACCATCCCTAAAACTAGTCGTCAAACTTCTCCCAAACATTTCTACCAAAGAAGAATGTCTGTTGTATCTCATGTGATTAGACGAAACCCATCGCAATGCCACCCTGGTTATAGAATCCCAAAAGAAACATGTCAAAGCCCAATACAAAAAACATGTTAGGCCACGCGTTTTCTCCGAAGGTGATCTGGTTCTTCTTTACGAACAAGATCGGGATATGGTAGGAGCTGGAAAATTTGAAGCTATGTGGCGAGGTCCGTATATCATCAAAAACGTTTTGGAGAAAGGAGCTTACGAGTTGGTGGACTACGATGGTATCCCTTTGAGTGAACCCAGAAACGGGTTGTACTTAAAGAAGTACTATGCCTAAGATCACCCGTACATAAGTGCTTGTATTTTATTATATCATACTCTTTGTGTGTTACTGTAGTATGCTTTTTTGTTACTTTTTCGTTATTTAGTCTCTGCCCTCGATCGCTTATGTTACGTTGTGCTTAGTTTCCAGATGTTGGAGTCTTCGCTACCCCACATTGGCTTTGCCGATGGCACTAGCTGTAGTACTCAGAACCTTGCTTCTGGTGCATGGGCAATTTACGCACCTACAAACGAACTTATCAGTCTGTGAGGTGTGTGTCAGGGTCGTGCGACCAATAATATTGCAAGATATAGCACCATCATCAAATTGTTGATTGATGTTATTTCACTTGGTATATGCCACCTGGTTATATGACTCAATTCACAGCTAGTAGTACTACAACTAAGTAATGTCTATGTCATTCGAGGTCCTACTTTATTATGGGTATATTTACGAATTCGCCTCTTGGAACATTATTTTGATTATATTGAGTATCAACACATTCCTAGATGTCTAAATACATTAATTGATGTATTAGCTAACTATGTGTTAGACAGACATTTGGGCCATTTATAAACCAACCACATATTACATGTATAACACAACACAAGATAAGCCGGTACGAGCCATATTTATGTATATAACGATCAAAAGTGTTTACAAAAAGTTTTTGTCCAAGGACCAAAATCTCAAAAATACGAAGCCTATGGCTTCTACAAAATAGCATCACAGATGATAAACCCCAATCAACCTGTAGTCTCAGCAATGGGACCCTCTCGAGGAAGAAAGACACCAAAAGTGATCCGTACCCAAACTACTTTAGTTTACCCCTCCTGCACTTCATCAATTGCCTCTTCATACTATGGAGAATTGCATCTAACCACTTGAAGAGCTGAGGCTCTGTGCACTCTATGGCATATTGGAAGTAGCTCTGGAGATCCATGTGTAGAGCCACGCTCTTGGCCATGCATGTTATAGTGAACAAGATGGTTTGCAGGGTCAAGTCTTGGACCCCCCAAATAGCAACCTCACCCTTTCTTCTTTCTTCCTCGGGAACACAGTACTGGCGACAATACTCACTCATAGGGAGTTCGTCGCCTCAGCCATCGGTCAAGCTAGCATGGTACCCATGTCGTGATAACCCTCTTAGAAAATAGATATCCTTGATATCTAGGGTCAATGTGTGGAATCCCATGTGAAATAATTGTTGGTCCATGTCCCACATATGGACCAGGTATTCCAACAATCTGAGTTGGGCTCTCATGCCCAGAATCCTGAAGAATTTCAAAAGCCCACAGTCTTGAAGGGCAACAAATGTACCCAGGTCATACCCGACAATAGCATCATCTTCCTCATGTTCTCTTTCTTTCCACTCCAACATTGTAATGGTTGAACACCTACACAAGAGCCATGAAAGAAAAGTTAGTAACTTGTTCCAAACTTTTGCAAGATTTTTATTGCGCAAAACTTAACCTTAAAATCTAAGTTTTGGCCCTCGCAGGTGAACCTTTGGCACAATGCGAGATTCTCGCAGGTGCCCCAAAGGCCACCTGTGAGAATCCTAGATTCTTGTAGGTCCCGCAAAACCCGCCTGCGAGAATGCTCGAATGCATAGTGGGGCCCTAAAATGGACTTAGAACCCAAGAAATTGCCAATAAAAACAAAAAATGAACCATGGAAAAGTTAAAGGATGAAAATCTTACCTCATTGGCGAAAACGGTTTGTCAAATGGTTGCTTGTGCCTCCCTCAATCGAACAAAGAAATTTGGAAGAAAATGAGGTATGTTCAGCAAAGTTTTTGGCAAAATCACAATGAAATGGTAAAAGCCCTTTTTATCCATATTTATTCACTTTTTACCATTTTTGTTGATTTTTTATTATTTTGTCTATAAAACCTAATGCCCTAATAGCCCTATGAGTGTGGATTTTTTGCAGATATAGCAACTTTGAAGTCCAAACAAAGGAGTACGGGTGTTTTTTCTTTTTGTTGCATGTACAACTACTTTTTAAGGGTTTTTAGAAAAACCTCGAGCTCAGTCTTCGTTCGTTCTTGCACTCGAAAATACCTGAAAACGTAACTGAGTATAATTTTTCTCATATTTTCGTACTCGTATGGTAACACGAAAACAATGAACCCAAGGGAGTATCCTTTAATCTCTTTTCTAGCTCCATAAAAATGAAAAGATTACCGAGTGATCTTATTCTCTTCACACTCGTTAAAATATCTGAAGAAATCGTTCGACGGAAGATAGTTTATCACTTTTTTGGTCTCGTCGAACTTATTTACAAAAAAGGAACTGGGAGAGTTCTCTTTAAGTGTTTTTTAGACTCTCAAAACATGAAAAACCCCCGAGTTTTCTATCCTTGGACTCGTTAAACAAACATCGACAGACCTGTGATTGGACCGAACCACTCCTTCCTAGGGTTCTTTAAATATACTATGAGGGACTCATCCAAAGGATGAGCTTACATCATCAAGAATATGTTATCCTCCTCAAGCTTGCGTAAAAATAAAGAGGTACTTGCCAGAAATGGTGGGGGAAATTGTGGGAAAGGGATGTGTTTTTGTATTCATATTAATGGCAGTAAGCGTCGGTCTTGAACATGACACCCCCTATTCATCATTTGAATCCAGGTTTGTAAATCCATTTGTCTCTCGTTCGACTTGCTACAAGGTCATATCTTGGCTCGTCTTTGAGTCAGTGTTGCCAAGTCTTTGGTCATGTCGTTCATATGTTCAAGAGAAGTTCACATGAGCCCTCTATTGAGTCGACCATCTACAGTTGTCCATTCTTATTATGTCAGCCTTCCCTGTGTCCATTTCGACTCATATTCATACATTGTCTCATCTTCAAAATCTGTTACTTATTTCATGTCATTGATGGGGGATACATCAAGGCCCTCCTATGAAAAGTCTTATTCCATCAACTCCAACTCATTATCCAGAAATGAGACATAGAAATCATTTAGTACCTTGGAACCTGTATGCCTTAATGGCAGGTCTCTTCGCTTTCGACAGGGGTTTCACATCATTGATCCCTGACCGAGAGATTCTGTCGAGTGTTTGACTTCAGCTCATTCATTCTCATTTGTGTGGATTGTACTTCGGTACCTTGGAATTCATTGACATCAATGGTGATTTCCCTCGCATTTGTTAACGGTTTTCATCAATGACCAGTAATCAAGTGGTTTCTACCATTTTCGACTTCAACACATGTAATCGCATGGTTAGATTCGTACTTTCAAGTGATGGGATTGAAGACTCTGGGTCTCATCTTTTTGATCCAGGCTGTGATGGAGTATGTATGATTTGTGTCGGTGCATAGATCCACTTTGTATGTCACGTGGCTATGTCGTCTTAATTCAAGTCTTCTTACATAGATCCACAGTGTATTCCTGGTGGCTATGTAGCATTTTTTACGGCATGGATCCACGATGTATAATTGGTGGCCATGACTTACGTTTTTTATTCCATTCATTTGTGATCTAAGCATGGGAATGCCTACCTCAGAATTGGTATTATATTCTGTAGATGCTTGATTGTTTATAGGTTTCTGATTAGGTGCGCTCCTGGTTTCTCACACAAACACGTAGTTTACAAAGTGTTTGGGCCATCACAGATTCCAGCCTCATACTTTGTGGGGCATTTTGTTACACATGATTTTGGTCACTATGGTGGTGTCTCTACAGGTGATGTGTTCAGGCTCCCACAAGGAATTTTTGCCTAAGAAAGATGACTTCTCTCTTCTTCCATAAAACACATCTTTAAATTGAGTTTGCAGGTTGCCTATGTTACAGGGTGCGATAATCCCTCATTCTCACAGGCCACCCACACTTAGGGTATGAGCTGTTCGTAGTCTGCTCCATAGATAGGGTGTGAACCAATTTTTAAGCTTGGAAAGGAGAAGAAGTCATGAAGGTTCTAGAAGGGGATCTTCTAGAAAATGAGTTGGAATTCGCATGGTTGGCATCCTACTGACTTCTCAGATTTGGTGGGATCATCCTTATCCATGTAACCATCCCTCCTTCTCCTATATATTGAAAGGTTTCTCATGGAAAAGGTTAAGCAATATTGAATGAATAATTTGTGAAAGAATTGTGTGAAGAACCCTGCTTGGACAGAAGCTTGAAGACTCCATTTGGTCTATCAAGAGGAATTGGATCTTCTTCATGCAATTACAGAGCAAGTGTGTGTGTTGGAACCAAGAGTCACTGAAAGGAATCTTGCAACATCAAGGCGTTCAGGTTGTATCTTCTACTTTCAATTAATATAATACAGCGGCATGTCCCTTTCCCATAAAATCGCTCTTATTTTATAGCATAACTCCTTGATCATATGCATAGGTTGACATTGAATATACTTTGCTATTTTCACTTTGGTTGGTTTGTGTTGTCTTGGACTTGACTTCACAAAAGCACCGAAGTGAAGCGGGAACAACAGAGACCTAAGGAAGATATATAAAGGTATGTTACTTATTCCTTCTTATCAGTAGATTCAATTACTACAATTTAGGGAAAGAGTTGTTTCCTGTCTTGTTTTTTTCTAGATATAGGTAGATCTAGGGAGATCTGTTAGTGTCTACACCTACCGATTTGTCCGATAACAGGCAGTGAACAAGATCACTATCCGGAATAGGTACTCGATCCCATGGGTTGATGACCTTCTGGACTAACTCAAGGGGGGGGAATATTTCATCAAGATCGACTTGAAGTTTGGGTATCACCAGGTACCAATCGAACCCTCTGATGTGTGGAAGACTGCCTTCAAATCCAAGGAGGGAATTTTCGAATGGCTAGTCATGCCTTTTAGGTTGATGAATGCCCCTGCAACCTTCATGAGACTAATGGACGGCATATTGCGACCATTCACAAACTCTTTTTTAGTGGTTTACTTGGATGGCATTCTGATCTTCAGCCAGACTTGGGAAGAGCACCTCCACCACATCCAACGGGTCCTCCAAACACTATGGAAACACAAGTTGTGTGCTAATTTGGAGAAGTACACTTTTTGCATGACCCAAGTTCAGTATCTGGGATACATTATTGATGAGCAAGGGGTGCATGTGGATCCAGCCAAGATCCAATTCATTCAGGATTGGCCAGCCCCAACCACCCTCACAAAGCTCCACAAATTTTTGGGTCTTGCCAATTTCTACCGCAGGTTCATGTTCGGATTCTCTCATATCACTTGGGCCTTGAATCAAGTCACCAAGGGAGGAGTGAAAGAAAAATTCTTTTGGTCTAAATATCAACAGAAGGAATTCGAAGATTTGAAGCACCGCCTCTGCTCTACACAAGTGCTCACATTACCAGACTTGCAACAAACATTTGACATCTTGGACAGAGCCAATGCTAAGTACAAGAAGTGACATGATCAACATTGGGTGCCACAAAACTTCCAGGTGGGCGACAAAGTGTGCCTACATTTGCAAAAGGAGCGTCTCGCTGGACCCTACTGCAAGATTCGCCTGCTCCAATATGGGCCATACACCATCACCAACGTTGTAGGGGACAATGCCTTTGAGATTAGTATTCCACCATTCCTTGCTCTGCACCCAGTGTTCAATGTGGAGCACCTTTCGCCCTACTTTCCACCTCTACTGGACACATCCGACATGGAAAAACAACTCACGCCAATGGAGTTAAAACTAGATTGCATGGAACAAGCCACAACTGATCAGATTATGGACACACAGATCAAGAACACCTGCTAGTAGAGGATCCAACTATATCGAGTTGTCAAAGTAGGCCAACTCATTCATCAGGGCAAGTGGCTCACCATGGACTAAGTTTAGCAGAAGTTTCCTCATCTCATGGAGGAACTCAACACAATGGGGACCATTGCTTCCTAAGTGGGGAGGAATGATCCAGGTGGATATTGGTGGCCACGCACCTATTCCACTTAGACACACACCATTGTTTCTTTCATTTTTTCAGTTTCCTTAACTATAGCACAATTTACTATTTTTAGTAATTTTTCGGGTCCTGAACTTCCGGAGCCATTTTGAGGCCCTTAACGACCTTTTTTGGGAATCAATGGTCCAAAAAATATGAGTTTGTTTCGAGCTCAATATTTTTTGTTTACGGTGTAGTCCTCGGATAGATATTTCTAACGATGTATCATGTATGTCAAACGGAGATAGTATGCCAAAGTTACGACCCTAGGAAATTGATGTACCAATTTACCCCAATGGGGCCCATATTCTGGTGTTTCATCTTCTAGGGTTAGGTTTTTGGATGTTTAGTGTTTTCCATTGTTTCTCAATAATATATAGGCCTTCGAGCCTCATTGTAACATAGAGTTCAGAGGCAAGTAGCCGGCACATCTCTTCTCAAAGATAAGCTACCAATGCCTAAGCTATTTTATTTCCATTCTGTCTGTAAGCATATTTTAGTCGTTTGTTGTTAATGAAATGAAGTTTTACTTCCACTGCATATCTTCTTCTATGTGTATTTCTATATTTCATTGTGATCCTGCATAAATCTGGATCACTAAACCATTGAACGAGATCAAGAATGTGTTGAGCGTAGAATTCAAGAAACCCAAGTCGGAGTCACAATGCATTACAGAACTGAAAGAAATCAAACAGAAGGTAGTTGAACCTGTCTGGGAGTTTGATCAGAGGTTTAAAACCTTAACAGGTTGATTGAGTTTTCATATCCCAGATGAATAAATCAAGGAATGGTTCATTGTTTCCCTCTTACCACACATCAAAGTCCCTCTGATGCAGCAGAAGGTTGCTTCACAGGTTGAGGAGTTGGAGATTGCCATGAAACTAGAATCAGCCCCTATGGGAGAATCCAACTCAGGTATGAGTCAAATTTTGAGTCAGCTAACTAGCCTATCTCTACAGGTCGAAGATATGAATAAAGACAAGGGAAACGATAAAAGAGAAGACATCTGGTGTATCAGATGCAAGTCATAAGACCATGATAAGGAACATTGCCCCCTATTTCATGAATACTTAGCCTCTGGAGCTCCGAGCCCTTTGAATCAGGTTACTCTACCTTGGTGTGAGGTATGTAGAAATAGGCATCACCTTGGTGAATTCTATTACATGCAAAAATATGTTCATACACCTACAAATATTTACTGCACATTCTGTAAATCTGTGGGGCATGATGAGAAGGATTGTAGGGCTTATGATCTCTTACATGAAAGGTAAAGAGATACATATAGGATTCAAGGAGAAATTTAGCAAGAGGGAAATACTACGCAGTATAGTTCCACAGGAAGAGGACACTTCAACCCTCATGGTGGATTCAGAGGAATATGACGAGGAGGAGGCATGGGTCGAGGATGAGGTCAGATCATTTGTTATAACTGGACGCATCCAGGTCACTTGGAAAGGGACTGTCAGAACCCTTGTACCACTTGCAGCTACTGCAACTCATTTGAACATGTTATTGAAGAGTGCCCTGCATTGTTAACCAAACATCAAGAAAGACGAGGAGGAAACTAGAAGTACAACTAATCTCAGTAGAACCTCAATGAGAGGATCCTAGAGTCGTTGTTATCACTAGAGGAGGCATTGTTATAGGAGAAGACAAAGTGACCCCAGGAAAGACTACAGAAGAATCAAGAGTCAGAAGAGTTGCAGACAAGACACAAGTGTTTGACCAAATAAATAAAAGCAGACATTTACAGAGGCAAGAAATAATTTAGGAGAGATCGGACTTCTTCATCAAAGGCTCGACTAGACGTAAGAGAATGTGGAATGCCTATGGAATTTGATCAGTCTACTTCACCCAGAGAAGGAAAAGAGGTAAGCAAGCTTATGGAATTCTTATGTACTTGCATGAATTTGATTAAGGATGAAAGAGTTGTACAAGAGCTATAGAATTTGATCAGATAGTATGAGATAGGCATGATAGACCCCCTATTGAATAAAGCAGTACATCAAGTATCTAGAAAGAGAAGGACAAATAAGAAACTACATCTTAATGCTCAGATTAGAGATTATGATATAGATAATGTGGTTTTCAACTTAGGATCAGAAGTCAATGTTATGACAAAGCAGACCTGGGCACTGATGGGAAAACCTAGGCTGATTTATTCCCCTATCAGGCTCAAGATGGCTAATCAGCAAGAAGTAAGCCCCTTCGGAAGGCTAGAGCATGTCCCTGTGGACATCAATGGGGTAAGAACGTTTGTAGACTTCGAGGTGATTGAGATAGTTGACGATAGTTGTCCTTATCCTGCGCTATTAGGAATTGATTGGGATTTCAATAATTCTATTGTTCTTGACTTAAAGAAAAGAAGAATGATAGTTTAAGGTGATGGCCTTAGGGTCATTGCACCTTTGGATCATGATGAAGGTCACAGATACATAGAGCTCATCAAAGAAAAATACCATGCATACGAGCTAGAGAATATATATAAATTGACTGCAAGACAACAGGATTACATTAATCCTACAACCAATGGGAGTTTAAGTTGGCGAAGTGACAATGCATGCTCATCAGATTCAGAAGAATCACTAGAGAACTGGCAGAACAAAATGTATAAATTTTCTACGAGGAGATGTGCTAGATTGACTAGGGAAGTTCGCTGGATTGACACAGGAGTCAGTAATTTACCCACATTTGATGGTTTAAATCATTTAGAAGCTTTCTTATTGAAATTTGAAGAAATTGTACTAGTACAACAGAGATTGTTGGCACTGGATGAAGCCTTGAAAGCAACGCCAACGAGATGGTGGGGAACGCACAAGAAGAACATCACAGACTGGGTGCAATGTCACACTTTGATGACAATGCACTTTTCAGAACAAATAGAAGGGTGAAAGGTTAGATACATAGGTCAAATCTATCTAAAGGACCATGTGTGAAGTTGTGAGGAAGCTTGGAGCAGCATTCCTCAAGATCAGTGGGTGCACAAATTCATTAACACTTTGGACACGACTCCTATCAATGGTATCTTCAAGCAAAACTGTGCCTCACCACTGTAGATTGGTACGATATGACCCAGAACTTTGTAGATACATTTTTATTTGAAAGTTATTTCCCTACAGTAGATCAATCTTTACAAGTTGTACAACAGAAGGTATTTGAGGAGGCACCTACCCTCCTTGTTGAGCAAGAAGAGGATGAATGGACTGTGCCTCTTTAGAAATTACAAGGCTATTACAATATTAATGCTAATGAAGACGATGATCCTAGGAAGGTGAACATCGCAGAAACAAAAGGACAGAGAGACATAAAAGGAACGGGATTCGAACTACCTTTCATTAGATAGCCAATTAAAATCAATAAAGTTAACATTGGAACATAGAAAGCACCTAACCTAGCAAACATTGGAGACTATTGGGACAATGCCACCATTGATCAGATCACAAAATTACTACATGAATATCAAGACTTGTTTCCAACCAAGTTCACTGACATGAAGTGCATTAAAGGGCCCATGGGAGAAATGAAGATTCCCTTGAAACCAGATGCAAGGCCAGTCAAGCAAAGATCCTATAGACTGAATCCCAAATATAAACAAAAATTCAAGATTCAATTAGACAAAATGTTGGAAGCATGGATCATAGAACATGTTGAAGAGTCAGAATGGATTAACCCTATGGTGGTTCAGGATAAGAAAATAGGAAATATCAGAATCTGTGTAGACTTGAGAAAACTGAATGATGCATGTCTACATGATCCATTCCCTACACTGTTTACTCACGAAGTGTTAGATAATGTGGGAGGACAGGAGGTTTACTCCTTCATAGATGGATTTTCAAGTTATCACCAGATCAAGATTTCCAAGGAAGATTGCCATAAGACCACGTTTGCAACATAATGGGGATCCTACCAGTACACAGTGATGCCTTTTCGATTGAAGAATGCACCAGCCATCTTTTCTAGAGTGGTGGTCGAAGCAGTCAAGGAATTTCTACATAAATTTCTAGAAGCATATTTTGATGATTGGATTGTTTTTAGCTTATTGCAAAATCATATTGAATGTTTAGGACTAATGTTGGATAAGTGCAGGCAATGTCAGATTTCCCTGAACCTGAAGAAATGCATCTTCTTCTCACCCTTTGGAGTGTTGTTAGGCCATATTGTGTGTAAGCAGGGGTTGTTGGTAGATCCTTCCAAAATTGTCATTATTGTTGATCTACCCCCTCCTACTTCAATAAGACAGTTGTGCATTGTGTTGGGACATACTGGATACTAAAAAAAGTTCATTAAGGGCTATGCACATATTACAGTACCCATGGAGAAGTTGTTGAAGAAAGATTGTCAGTGTCAATGGGCAGAAGAATGCCAGCAGAGCTTCGACACACTAAAACAAAAAATGGTCACTGTGCCTATTATGGTTTTCCCAGATTGTAGTAAGGAATTCCATGTGCATGTCGATGCATCCTCTATTTCATTGGGAGTAGTGTTAGCGCAACCAAGAGCAGGAGATATCGACCATCTGTTAGCCTTTGCTAGTAGGAAGCTCTCTATAGCTGAGATAAATTACACTACCACTGAGAGAGAAGGTTTAGCCATGGTATATGCGCTGCAGAAGTTTCGTCACTACTTGTTGGGAGGACACTTTAAGATGTTCATTGATCACTCTGTGTTGAAATATCTAGTTAATAAGCCAGTGTTGGGGGGAAGGATATGCAGATGGCTTCTGTTATTTCAGGAATATGATTTTGAAATTGTGGTCAAGCCAGGGAGAATGAACAAGGGACCTGGCCACTTGTCCAGGTTAGAACATGAAGAGAAACCTACTAGTTTGGAGGATACACTACCAGATGCATAGTTGTTGACCATTAGGAAGGTTGATGATCACTTCACCGAGATAGTTCAGTTCCTATCAATAGGAATGACACCTCGCGAATATACAGTCATCTAGAAGAAACAACTGGTAGTTCATGCTATAGATTTTTCACTTATAGATGGACAACTATACAATATGGGCCCTGATGAGATCTTGAGGAGATGCATTATGAAATCAGAAAGACCACTGATTCTGGAAGAAGCACATGAAGGCATCATGGGAGGACACTATGCAGGTAAAGCAACAACGCAAAAGAATCTTAGAGCTGGCCTCTGGTGGCCTGCTTTACATAAGGATGCTAAGGAATATTACAGAGCCTACGATGTATGCCAAAGAGTCAGAAAAATGTCCATCCTCTAGCACCTTAGCTAACTTTACAGGAATTCGATAAATGGGCCATTGATTTCATGGGACCAATAAACCCACCATGAAAGCACACAAGATCAAGATACATAATCACTGCGACAAAATATTTGACTAGATAGGCAGAAGCAAGAGCAGTTAATGACTGTAGTGCAAATACAACTACGTGATTCATATTCAATGATATCATAACCAAATTTGGATGCCCAAAGATCCTTATGAGTGATCAAGGTACACATTTTATTAATAAAACTATTGAATCCTTGACTCAAGAATTTGAATTTCATCACCGGAAGAGCACTCCATACCATCCTCAAGTGAATGGTACAGTTGAAGCCTTCAATAAGATATTGGAGACAGCGTTGACGAACATTTGCAGTGTGAAAAGAGATGATTGGGATTTGAGAGTACCATCAGTGTTATGGGCCTATAGAACCACTTGCAAGAAGCTGACAATGCAGACTCCCTTTAAGTTGGTTTATGGTCTAGAAGTAGTAGTACCTATGGAATATTTGGTTCCTAGCTTAAGTATTGCAACATTTACAAACATGGATGACACTGTCATTGTTCAAAATAGGCTTGCACAGTTGATAGAACTAGAGGAAGATAGATTTATTGCAAGATTTCATCCGCAGGTACAGAAGGAATGAGAAAAGGATTATCATGACAAACACATCAAGAAGAAAGCCTTTAAGAAAGGAGATCTGGTATTGATATATGACAACAAGTTCATGAATATTTGGGGAAGTTCAGGACACATTGGTTGGGGCCATATGAGGTGGCCTATGTTATAGAAGGAGGAGCTATGCAGTTGAAGACATTGAATGGAGAATAGAAGGAAGGTTTGGTAAATGGGAACCGGTTGAAGTTGTATTATGACAAACAGCTGCCTCGCAACTCTCAGTAGAAGAAAAAGAAGAAGGGTCTAAATACCAGGTGTAGTTGAAACTGGGTACCAGACACAAAAAAGACAGTCTACACAAGGAAGGGAGAATAGAGCAGGAAGCACAGGCTGCTCTACGCAGTCTGAAGTCAAAGTGAAACAGAAGGTTTAGTATGGAAGTGCCTTGGGATGAGTCACATGTGAGTGTTGGGGGCCTGTTGGGCCTTGGTTATGGATTAAGAAAGAAAGCGAAGAAAAAGGGAAGAAAAGGTGAAGTATGAATTTTGCAGAAGGCACAATGACTGAGAATAGGTTGAAGTGGTCAAAGAAGTAGAAAAAAAGGAGCAAAGTAAGGGAAAACAAGTTGTTGGATGAGAAGGTCGAGGAGAACAGATTAGCAAGGAGGAAGGATCATGGACAACTCAACCAGCGGAAAAATCCACCAATGGATGATTTGGAGCACTTTGTGGGAATGATGGAAAGACAGGTTGGCGAAGCCTGGAAAAAGTGGGTCAAGCTAACCTAGGGTTTTGGTATTTAGGGTTTAGACACCTAGGTTTCGACCTAAGGTTGTCCAAGAGTTATTTTAATGTATAAATAAAGGTCTGGAGGACCTGGGATGGATTGTTGAGACTGAGATTTGTTATTGGTTGTTGTCACTGTGGGTTGAGAGAGAGGAACTATTGTTGTGAGGGAGAGAAGTGTTGTGTGTGAGAGCACTTAGGTATTGTAAGATCTTTATTTGGGTGTGAAGATCAACCCTCTAGCTAGGTACGCGGGAAGGGGAGAGAAGAGAGAAAGAGAAAGAGGTCTACAAGCTGAGAGCACAGATAGAATTGTATGTTTTCATATAATATCAAGAAATGTAGTTATGTGGACGTAGCCCTAGGGAGAGAGTGAACTACGTATATCTTGTTGTTCTGTGTGATTGATGTTGTGTTCTTTTACCTTCTGATTATTCTGTTATTGCATCATTGTGTTCGACCTGAAATATAGTTGCACAGTAGCCTTGAAGAAGATAAATAATAACTAGGTTGTTGTGTGTTGTTGCCTTGGATCCACATTATATTCCCTCTGGTTGTAGACATTTGTGTCCTGCAACCCCCTATTGCTACTTCGGGTAAGACTGCATCTACTTTGCAGGTGTTTCCAAAAGGGCTAGTAGTTAGGGCTTGTTGGTTTGTTGTTAGAGCTGAACCTTGGGTCTGCCCCTCTATGCCAATAGAGACAGATATTTCCCGAGGAAACCCATAAAGGGAGAAAACTCTTCTTCTTGATATGATAAGTAGTATTTATTTTCTCTAGCTTATCACTCTTATGAGAACCAACTCCTTTTGAGGCTACCACCTCTGTTTTACAAACAACAACTTGCTGAGAGCACCAACTCTCTGGTTTCTCTAGCACCCACTAGAAGGAAGCACCAACTCCCTAAGTGTTCCAGCACCAACTGGATGGAAGCACCAACTTCTAGTCACACAGGCACCAACCTGTATAACAGAGAACAATAGTTCTCCCTTGCACCACCCTACCACCCTGGTTTTTTTGGTTGCAACCAGATGGAAGCTACAACTCCCTGTGTTCAAGCACCCACTTGAAACTTTGAGGACAACAGTCCACCCTAACACATCCCTACCACCCTTATTATAAATATTTTCTTGCTAAAATTTATTAAAGTAATATAGTATTGATTAATGGCTTACCAGTCTCATCATTGTTCTGCTACACTGCTCTGCTCTGCCTACATCAATGTCTTCCTGCTCGCATCTTCTTAAGCTTTATGTTCTTCTTCCCTATCTCTGAATGTGCACCTTGGCTTTCTCTTCCTCTCTCAGATATGCATTTCATCTCCTACACACAGATGCTTGGCTCACTTCTATGCACATCAATCGCAAATGAAAAGCACCTCCTCTTTTATGTTCTGCATATTTGTGTCATGCCAAGTCCTATGTCAGATCATCTTCACAACTCTTCATCTTCTCTGGCAATTATACTGAGTCTGTTTTGCATCAGTGGTCGTTATGCTGAGATTGTTCATCATCAGCGGTCGTTCTCCTGAGATTCTTTGGCTTCTCTAGAAGTTACAGTCTTCGAAAAAAATTTATATGTCAATTGTCTCTATGATGAGTCTTCATTCCACTGGTAGTTACCTCAAGACTCTTTAGCTCCTCTGGAGATCACCCTGTAGCTCCTCAAGTTCTCTGGCAGATACAATCACTTTGTTCTGGAAGTTACTGAGAGAACCTCTGTGCACTCAACCCTTTGGCGACTTTTCCCTTCCTAAGAAAAATTCACAGTGGGCACTAGCTTTTCTTGCTAAGCCCCTTCCTTTCATGTGACCACAAGCTGTGATCAAAATTCTATCCAAAAGGAACTTCACGAGTTCATGCATCGGATATCCAGTTGCGAGTTGCCTCAATTATCCCAACTCGTGAAACTCCGAGGTGGAGCCTAGCAACACTAGCTCCTTCCTCTATTTTCTCTCCTCATGACCGCTGGTTGTAACCACCTGCCTAACTTCTGAGCGCTTCGCGATCTCAGTCTAGCGAGTGTTAGATCCTTTCAATATGACCTTGGGCGATGATCTCACGTGACCATGCAATTGCGAGCGTGTCCAAAGGTGGTTTAAAACAAACTGTGTTTCACCCCACAATCTACCTCAAGCCTCCACATGTAATTTCTCCAAAACCATGGTTTCGATTGCGGCCCTCCCTTAACTTATTAACATTCGGGCACCTTCAATCCCCATAATGCAACAAAACCGACGATCGCACAATCTTGACGGTGCTCGTAAATATGACGGTTCATATCTATCCTTCAAGCCAATGACTAAGATCGAATAGCGAACTCCGATATTCATCATGCTAGATCAACGGTCCACGACCCATAGTGATTCGATGGTCTAGATCTCTTCTCTGCACATCTAGACTTCATGACTCGTGATGTCGGAAGTTAGATCACTTCCTTTCTTCGAGGTGCAAACTCCCAAACTTCGTCGTGTCAGATCAACAGTCCACAACCTTCAGTGATCTGACGGCCCAAATCTCATCGAAATTTCACGTTTCGCGATGTTGGAGGTTAGCCAAATCAACAGTCCATGACCTTTTTCCAGCCAATGACTGTGATCCCCTTCACAAACTCAGACTTCACGACTTCGCGTTTCAGATCTTGTTTGATCGACAACCCACGATAGTCTTTGATCCAACGGTCCAAATTTCATCGAGACTTCGTGTTTCATGATCTCGGAGGTTAGCTCACCTCCCTTCTTCTGATTCCCAATATCTGAAATACTCTGTATCAAATCAACAGTCCACAAATCCCCACGATATAAAGGCTCAGATCAACTCGCGAATTCGGACATCGTGATTTCCTACAACTCTCACCTTTGACTTTTCCAGTTCGAGAGTCAGGAAAATGTTGATCTCTCGCCACATGTCCTTCTCAACACCAATGGCTAGGATCGACTCCACTCTACCCCTTGAAAATATTTTGAAGTTTGATTCTTTGAACTCCCGGATCTACTGCCACCTGTCATCCCTGATGATGGACGATTCCGATGACTTCCAAACTTGTCTCATGCACTGTCCTTGGGATCCAATGGTTGTTGGTCCATGCACTTAGATCTAATGACTAAGATGTGTTCTCCTCTTCTCTGCGCACTCGTTCCTCCTGTCTGGACTCTGATCCAACGGTATAGATTCTTCACAGTGATCGATCTGATGGCCACTATCGCTCCTCCTGAGCTGATGCTTCCTCCCAACTTGGAATAATTTCTAAGTGTCAAAGGCCTCGACCTTTGATCCTTCTATGAGTCCTGATGAGTTTGGGTCTCATCTACATTTCTAAGAACGCTATCTCTCGTGAGATTTTGCAATGAAGTTAACCTCGGCCCTGGTGCACACTTGTGCTTTGCATGCACCTCAGCATTATTCCTCCTAAGCTTGTAGACAACAATTCCCGATGTTATCATTGTTGCTTTCCTATTTTCCATCATTGCTTCCAATATCCCATCCTCGTTGTTTTTCTTTCCATCAATGACAAGCACACTCTGCCTATAAACATGCCAACATATGTTTCCTTGTCTTCCACTGAAGTTGAGTGCTATAGCGGGAAAACCCCCCTATGGACTACACTAGGGTTCAACGTGCAGGCAAAGCTAACCATCTAAAGTCTCCTACTTCTAACAACTACCCCGACAGTACCCCACATTCAAGTATGAAATACATAGTAAAAGGATCCAGTAACTCTACCTTAAACTCTGCATCTAGTGTCGATCCTTTCACGTTCAATTGTTCCTCGACTGCAAATCTCCTCCCAAGGGCAACCTGCATTCATAAAAAGACAAACAAAAAACTACGAAAATGCATCTCATATATGAATTAGTGGGTTAGATGTCATAATAAAATGTAAATCAATCATAAATATTGAACACATCATATGGCGGGACAGAAAAAGTACTTCTTTATATTAATCTCACAAAGTCACTTAAAAAATGAGATCGACGACTGCTCCTTGAACCTGGTCTAGGATCCTCTTTACCATGCTCCA
This sequence comes from Picea engelmannii, assembly GCA_009831015.1. Lineage (NCBI taxonomy): Eukaryota > Viridiplantae > Streptophyta > Pinopsida > Pinales > Pinaceae > Picea > Picea engelmannii. The sequence continues at coordinate 138,160 of ML780199.1, read as the reverse complement.
ACTGCATCCACGTATATTTCTCCTCTTCAACTCTCTCTAGAGAATGGATTAGTCTTATAATGGAGGAAAAAGGCAAGTATAGCGAATTTTGGCTCAAAACTCGCAATGTGGCTACAAATTCTTAGGGCAAGGGGGGAAAGTGAAATGGGTAGAGTTTCACTGTTGCTATATTTCTCCTTGGAATGAGACCCCAACACCTCCTTTTATATGACAAAATGATGGTTATTCGGTTGGGTGACAGCCTATAGGCGTTGGATTAGTTGGGAAACTACCCAATATCCCGTAATCTCAACGAATTCCTTGCAACTTTTGTGGGCATACATGGGCTGTAATGGTTTAGCTAGTGTACGTATGCAGGAAGTAGTGGTGCAACTAGCATACACACATGGGCAGTAGTGGTGCAGGGTGCGTACATCTTCAAAAATAGTGTTTTTAAGAAGAGTTGTTTAGTTGTGGCTTGGCAAAATAGTAAGTAAGATGGCCTAAAGCTAGGTATGCATGTACGGTGGAATTTAGAGTTATAACAGATGCCCCCTAATATGTGAGGTCAGAAGAGCATTTGATGGCTGAAATACATTACAAATATTCACCAATGTACAAAGCGAGTGAGCCTGGGACCAGAGTTCGGGAGGTGCCATATGCAAAATAACAATTGTCTCACCGAGGCTGGCATACCCATGCTCGAGATGAAATAAATCATGGCTGCCAATCAAATACACTACAGATCCATGTTGTATAACTATATAAAGTGTATCCATGAGAAATACACAGTGGATCTACATCTCAAAATCAAAGATATACATCTATAGTATCCATCTTCAAGAATCCAACAATGTCTGATGGCTCGAGATGAGGTCTTTAGAGCTCGAGCAACAACTTCAAGATATTCAAAACTTGGGTAGGAGTGTAATGTGAGTGTACGACTTCACCACCCAGAGGTCTTCGACGGATCATCGAGGAATAGACAAGAGGATCTCAGTGATCATGCAAAGAACTTCAATGATTTCGAACAAGGACTTGATTGAACTTTGGGGATGGTCAGGCATGAGGTCAAGAGACAAACTATAGAAAGGTCGACTCAAGTTGGGTAAAAATTCCCTTGGACAATAGCATGACTCAGGCAGCATGACATTGACATAATTTCAGGATGTAGGAGGCAACGCAAACTCTCCATGTGTTTGGAAGGATAACCAAACAGAGGAGGACACAACTCTATGTTACGATAATAGATTCCTAAGGTCGTATTAAATCCCAAAGCTTGACGAACAAACAGAAGGATGTTCTTTGTCCAAGGGTGACTTATTGTGCTGCCATAAAAAGAAAATACTTTTCCCATCCTCTTTTTGGGGCATATTTGATTTTTTTGTCTTTTTAAATATTTTGAAAGCTTGAAAAAGAATAAAAGAATGCTACGTTACAAAGGAGGAATGAGTGTCACAAGTATACTAGTTTCAAGCGTAAGGAACACACTAATGCTCATAGCAAGGAGACGTGTGTAGGAAAATTCCTCCATGGGTCAAGGTGTGAGGTCACAGAGGCAATGTGCTACAAGGCTTGCGTATAAGGCATGCTTCAAAGGTTCAGTTAAGAGCCACATGGAGCGAGCATTAGGCCAAAGACACAGAGATACAAGTGTGATTAGAAAGACATGATGAAACCCCCTTCAATGTAGTTTTTCCAAGCCCGAAGAAGGTAAGCTCGGTGGTTTTTCATTTTTAGAGAGTCTGAAAAAACATAAAAGGAGACTCCATTGGTGTAACTTTTTTCAAAGGTAATCTAGTTGGCTTGAAAAAGGGACAAACTAACACCAAAAAGATGTCTATTCAAAACCATTTTAACGAGTGTGACAAAGACAAGATCACTTGGCAATATTTTTAATTTTAAGGAGTCTGAAAAGAGCTTATCTATGGACTCGTTGTCTTTTTCTAGATTTAGTCTCCTTAGCCCGAAAAAGTAAAATTTACTTACGAGAACTCTCCTGGTGAGACGAATCTCCTAAGATGTACCTTTTTTCCTCCTTAATCTACATGCCAAAAAAAGAGGTAAACTCATGCCAGTAGATGTTTTTCTGAAGCGATTAACGAGTGTGAAAGAACAAGGTCACTCTGTGATCTTTTCACTTTTAAGGAGTCTGAAAATAGCTTAACTATGGACTCCATAGGGGATGTTCTTCTGGACCAATTTAACGAGTCTGAAGAAACAAGCTCACTCGACAATCTTTTCAATTTTAGAGAGTCTGAAAAGAGCTTAACTATGGACTCCATGGGGGTTCCTTTTTCATAAATTTAGTCCCTCGGGCCCAAAAAAGGGTTAAACTTATACCTGAGAATACTCT
>ML780199.1:112563-130501 GCA_009831015.1 Picea engelmannii | reverse complement strand
CCAAAAACCTAACCCTAGGAGATGAAGCGCCAAAAGTCATGTGGGCCCCGTTTGGGTAAGTGAGTACATCAACTTCTCGGGGTCGTAACTTTTGCATACGATCTCCGTTTTAGGCGTGTGATAGCTCGTTGGAAAGGTATTGTAAAGGAGATTCATTTTGGGGGATTGATAATTCCTTCATCTATCATTGAAAACCTATATCTTGAAAAGCCTTCATTTGGACCCTCAAAATGGCCCGGAAGTTAAAACCTGCTAAAAATAGTAAATTGCCAAAATGGCCAGAAAATTGTTTTGAGCCATTTGGAAAAGGTGGGTGGCCATCGATATCCACCTGGATCAATGCCCCCATTGGATAAACCAATGGATTAATTGTTGAGACCAAGTCTCGAGAAGGAAAACATGATTCCACGGGTTCTTTCTTAGAAGCAATTGAACACCGAGGATAAGATGCCACATAATTAACCCGTGGCAGGGTAGAATCTACACAAACACTAGAAACATAAAAAGGGGTAGCCTAAAATAAAGTCAAATTAGGATGATGATTATTAGATGCCAGCTGGTCGATAGTGACAATGCTTCCATTATGAGGGAAATGCATCACCCAGAAGAGCGTAGACACCACAACATTCATAGCATATACATAATCACGCCCGAGAAGCATATTAAAATATAATGGGCCTTGCACCACTATAACATTGACAAGGACAATCTTCCCACCTAATGAGACAGGAAACTGAGGAAGAACCCCCAAACATTCACTAGGACATCTATCAAAAGACAACAACTCATGCGAAGCAGACACAAGCTCGAGAGATCCCAATACTTTCCAAACCGAGGAGGATAAATACTTGTGGAGGCTCATTAATCCACAATACATCGATAAACGTTTGTTGAATTAACTTCAACCCTTATTTGAAAAGGTGCAGAAGAAGGAATATGAGGCTCAACAAGATCATTCCAATCAAAGGAAACCATCCTAGGGTTTGGAGGGGGTGTCCTCGAAGTGAGAGTAATGCCCCCTTGTTTTGGAAGTACTGAACTGGAAATACTAAAAACATATTTGGTAGACACATCACTCCACAAGAGAGGAGTGGGATTAGCCGAAGATTGCATCAGTGTGACCACTTTGGAATACTTGACACTCTCCAAGAGAAGAGTGGGATCAGTCGAAGACTGCATCGGTGTAACCACTTTCTCAACCAATGGTTGAATAGGTTGCGAGACTACATGGTCTAAAGGAACCTCACCCCCCAAAAGAGGAGTGGGATCAGCCAACGACTGCATCAGCATGACCACTTCATCAACCAAAGGCTAAATGGACTATGAGGAAACCTTAGAAGACTCAGAATCAGAAGAGCTTGCAGATAGGGACCACAATCTTTGTACCTTTGAAATTCCAGGGCACATATGAGTAAGGTGATCTCCCTTACAAATCTTACAAAGGAACTTAGGCTTGCGTCCTATCCTTCTAGGTTTATCAATAGAATCAATGCCCCCAGCATGACTAGCAGTGGTTGGTTCCACATCTACAACATAACTTGCAGAGGTTGGTGATGGGTCGATAACATGAATCGCAGAGGCTACAGACCTATTACCAGTATGACTAGTAGTGACTGGACTTTTTCCCCCAACATGAATTGCAAAGGTTGGGTGCTTTCCCCCTGCATGACTTGCAGAGGATGGGCGTTGGTCTTCAACATGACTTGCAGAGGTTAGTGACTTCTTCTTCCTATTCTTCCTCTTTCTATTTCGTTTAGACTTCCAGTTACTAGTAATTGTACTTTCAACAGAGGCGAGAGAAGGAGGAGGAGAAGACTTTGTTGATGAAGGAACATCAACATGGTGCCCATGACATAAGGTGCTTAACTGGGAAGTGTCAAGAGCATTCGGGACATTTGGAATGGTACCCAACCAGACCGGTAGTCCCACATTCAACCCAAGAATGTACAAAGTGGCCATCAAAGGGACACCAATGTTTTCGAAGAAAGGAAAAGAACAAGAATCCCCTTGTGAAGGGGTTCCTTGGTTGGTATCATATGAAACTTTAGCCATGAAGATCTTATGAAAAGGTTCTCCCCTTGCAGGATCGTTCAAGTCCGTAAAAGTATCACACACTAACTCTAAAGAACCAGTGTTATCAAAACAACACCTATAAAGAGATGGCTCCACATTTCTATGCGGAAGACTGAAAAGTCCTCACAACCGACGGAGCGGGCGGTCTACCACCCTAGGTTAGAGACCCAAAGCAATGACTAACTAACTCACTATGGAAAACTAGGGAGCACAGAGAACACACTAGAAAAACTCCTAAAGGAAAATCAAGCAGACCACTATCTAGTAGGAAGAAAAGTTACGCCATCCAACACTAGAGAAATTTACCGATGCAAGTGCAACCTGAAAATGGAAGCACCCTCCAGATATACTCTGCAAAGCATGGCCCGACATCTGCCCTATGTACCATGGTATACCCCCGTAGTCACCTGTGTAAGTCCCTAAAATAAAGGCAACTAGGTTGCCAGCTCGTGAACAATCACCAAGCGGGTACAGTTGACAGTCGGGTGAACCACAATGAGTAGGGTATCAAGAGAGAAACCTATAGAGAGTATCGAAAGCAAGTGTTCCGAAAGAAGAATGACAACCTCGAATGGATTCGACATCCACGAAGCTCTATGGCAAATGTGACCAATAGAATCCCAAGAAAATTCCTCTATATGCATTCCCCACTATGCTTGGTCCGGCTTTGGAGGGGTTATCTCCACTACCCTTCCTCACACGACCTCGTGTTTAGCCCCTGTGTTAGAGGGGGGTCCCAAATAAATTTCACGTTTACTAGACTTTAACACTCCCTAACTCAAAATCCAATGTTTTATTTAACGACCTTGAAGAATTTCCTCTCCAACCCAATTCAAGGCCCTAACCCTAAACTAGTTGGTTGACCCTACAAACATAAAAAGTCTAGTTAATTTTAGATTTAGCGTTATTTTTAAGGCTTGATTTACTCAAAAGGGGTGTGGTAGTGCAACTGATGTTGTTAAGAATCTTGCGAAAAATGAAACTTATAAGAACACTAGCAAAGAAGGATTATCTTTCTTATTTTTCTTTTGAAATTCTTTTAAGATGAGAAGAAAACACAACACTATGCTAATTTATTTATTTTCAAATAACAATGCAAATAAAATGGCAAGAAAGAAAGAGATCTAACAAACTAAGTTTTTTTTTTTTTATATTTTCTTCCAATCCAAGCAGAAATAACAAAATATTCTAAAAGAAACTAATGAATACAAGATTCATGCCCCCCCCCCCTCCCCCCGACCATGAGGGGGTGTTAAGAACCAAATATCAATATAGCATAGAAAAACCACAGAATAAGTACTCAACGCCTTGAAAAAGAGATAATTTCAGATAATAAGCCTCTTCGAGGGGGCAACCTCCTTTTACCCCACATAAATGTTCAAGTACAAGATGATTCCAAATGAAATTGTCTCCTTGGTATGTATAGGAGACTAGGAGGTATAATTACAACTAATGGAATAAAGCCGACATAAATAACATTACTAATGTAATAAGCCCCAATTAAGGAGTAATGAGCCAATATTAGCGCTTAACATGCCCCTCCTCTTGAGACAAGTGTTGTCTGCAACGCTTGAGTAACTCTGGATGCTTTTGTATAAAAGACTCATCTTCCCAAGTGGAATCTTTAGCCAGTAGTTTCCTCCATTTAATGAGATACTCTGAAATGGATCTATTCCTCAGCTAGCGAATTCTTGTGTCAATGATGGATTCAGGCTCCAATATGATTTTTCCTTCCTCGTCAAGTTCTGTAAATATAGTTTGAACTGGGATCTTGTCGCCTATAACCTTCTATAAGCGTGAAACATGGAAAATTGGGTGTACTCGTGAAGATGAAGGCAACTCCAATTTGTATGCCATAGTACCAATGTTTTGTAACACCTTATAAGGGCCATAGTACTTTGGTGATAATTTATTATCCTTCTTGGCTTGCTTGAGGGACATCTGTTTGTATGGTTGTATTCTTAAAAATACCCAATCCCCTACTTCAAAACTTCTTTGACTACGATGTTGATCTGCTTGTTGTTTCATGTGATTCTGTGCCATGGTCATGTTTTCCTTTAAGATTTGGAGAACTTGTTGTTGATGCTCGATGTGATCTTCCATTGCTTGAACCTTAGATTTTTCTTGTAGAGAAGAAGTGATGGAAGGAGGGTGGTATCCATAGAGTGCCATAAATGGTGTGATTTTTGTTGCAATATGAAAAGAAGTGTTATACCACCATTCTGCCAAGGGTAACCATTTGAACCATTGTGTTTGTTTATCAGAGACAAAGCAATGAAGGTATCCTTCTAGACATTTGTTCACTATCTCAATTTGTCCATCAGATTGAGGATGATAGGATGAGCTATGAGCCAATTGAGTACCCAAATAAGAAAAACATTATGTCCAAAAATGTCTAGTGAAGATGGGATCTCTGTCACTTACAATAATATTTGGGCTGCCATGTATCTTTTGAATTGTCTCCATGAATGTGATGGCAACTGTACTAGATTTGAAGGAATGAGTGAGTGCACAAAAGTGTGCGTACTTGGTCAGTCTATCAACAATCACCATGATGACACTCTTTCCTCCAGACTTTGGTAACCCTGTGATGAAATCCACGGAAACCTCCTCCCAACGCTGACTTGGGATGGCTAATGGTTGTAAAAGACCGGGGATCTTAATTATTTCCACCTTATTTTGTTGGCAAACCAAACATTCTACCACAAACCTTTGAACATCAGTTTAAGGCCATCCCCAAAAAAATCCTTCTTGACTCTATGGTAGGTTTTCAAAAATCTCAAGTGCCCTCCTACTGGAGAGGTGTGCAATTCCAATAGTACCTTTTGTTTGAGTTGGGAGATCTTACATAAATATAAGTGATATTTGTACCATAGTGAATCATTTTTCCATGTAAATGTATTTGATGCACTGGAATCCTGCTGCAACCTTTGAATGAGAGTCCACACCTTTTTGTCATTCTTCCATTCATCCCTTGCTTCTATTATCCAATCGGGTTGGATGATCGAGATAGCATAGAGAAAGGCCTCAACATCTTCATCCTTTCTTGAGAGTGCATCTGCCACAACATTTTTCTTCCCATTTTTATAGATGATTTCAAAATCATAACCCAATATCTTGGTTACCCATTTTTGTTGTTCTTCTGAAGATAGTCTTTATTCCAAGAGGTATTTAAGACTATCATGATCTATTTTGACCTTGAAGTGACTACCTATTAGGTAAGGACGCCATTTCTTCAATGCATGTATTATTTCCATCATTTCCTTCTCATAAATGGGTTTGTGTAAGTCCTTTCCCTTGATTGGTCGACTTTCAAAAGCCAGGGCCTTCCTTCTTGCATTAGGACAACACCAATTCCATTTCCCGAGGCATCGCATTCCACAATAAAGGTTTCTGCGAAGTTTGGAGTGGTCAAGATAGGAGCTTTGCACATCACCTCTTTAAGTTCTTCAAAAGCTTTAGTTGCCTCTAGAGTCCATGAAAATGCATCCTTCTTAGTTAGTGTCGTTAAAGGTGTTTCTATTCTTCCATAGTGCCGAACAAACTTGCGGTAGTAACCCGTCAAACCCAAAAATCCTCTAATATTCTTCAATGTTTTGGGAATTGGCCATTCCATCATGGCCTTAATATTATTAGGTTCTACCTTGACACCTTCATTAGATACAATATGATCCAAATACTCTACCTCCTACACTCCAAATAAACATTTGGATGGTTTGGCATATAGTTGTTTCTCCTTTAGTAGTTGTAGCACCTTGTCAACATGTCGCACATGATCCTCCCAAGACTTGCTATACACTAGTATATCATCAAAAAATACTAACACAAATTTTCGAAGGGCTTGAAAATGGAATTCATCAACCCTTGGAATGTGGAAGGTGCATTTGTAAAGCCAAAAGGCATGACCAAAAATTCATAATGGCCTTCATGTGTTTGGAATGTTGTTTTTGGGATATCTTCTTCCTTCATTCTAATGTGATGATACCCTGAATGAAGATCCAATTTTTTTAAATAGATTTCTCCATGTAGTTCATCTAACAATTCATCAATGATGGGACTGGGAAACTTATCTTTAATAGTGATCTTGTTGAGCTCTCTATAATCTGGACACATATGCCATTAGCTATCTTTCTTCAATACCATTACCACTGGTGTAGAGTAAGAACTTTGGTTAGGTCTAATAATTCCATCCTCTAACATTTCTTCAACCATGCACTCAATTTTACTCTTCTGGGTGTAAGGGTATCTATATGGCTTGATGTTAAGAGGAACACTCCCAGGAATTAGGTGAATTTCATGATCATGATTTCGAGTGGGTGGAATACCTTTGGGAATATCTTCAAATACTTTGGAATGCTTATCAATGATCCCTTGGAGATCTTGAGGAATAGATGGCTTACATGTTTGAACATCTAGTGAGCATAGTTGTGCAATAACGCCTTGATGCCCCTTTTTCAATAATTTTTTCATGCCATTAGAGCTTATCACCTTACCAGGTTTCCCTGTTATACCTCTTAACTCAATTTCTTTTCCTTCCAATGAAAATTTCATGAAAAGTTCTTGAAAATTAAAATCCATCGTTCCTAATGATTGTAACCATTGGATTATTAGTACAACATCAACACCACCCATGGGTATAGAAATCATTGGACTATTCATTACATATTCTCCATAGTAAGATTGATCTTATTGCATTTTCCTGAGCAATTGATAGTTCCTCCATCTGCAATCATTACTTGAAACTCTGGCACTGGATATACAAAGCAATTGAGAGCTTTGGCTAATTTATAGTGAATGAAATTATGAGTGCTGCTAGAATCAATTAGGACTATTACCTTTTTGTTTTTGATGTATCCTTCAATCTTGAGGGTTTGAGGAGTGCTAATTCCAGCCAATGCATTACACGATATCGTGGGAGTCAACTCTTCAAACGAAATTACTTCTACGTTTTCATCTTGAGATGGTTCTTGTTCTTGTTCTTCTTCCTCTTCACAATCTATGTAGAATAATTTCTTCTCACCACACTTATGTCCCTTACTGTACTTGCTGTCACAATTAAAGCATAAACCTTTTTCTTTTATTTCCTCCAATTGTTGAGGTGTCAACCTTGTAGGTTGAGGTGTTTTAGAAGAAGGAGCATTATTCTCTCTATAGATGTTAGGATTGGTCCTTCTAGTAGCCATAGCCATATTTTACTTTCAACATTTTTTGGCACCTTAAATGCATTCTCCAATGATTTGGGTTCCCAAAGGCGAACCTCATGTCGAATGTTATCCTTTAAATTTCCTATGAATACATCAATCAAGTGCTCATCTGGAATATATGTTACCTTTATATTCAGTCTTTGGAAGTTATCAATGTGCTCGGTAACTGAACCCTTTTGCTTGATATTTATCAATTTGCTAAAGAAAGTATTGCTCCTTGTATCCTCATAGTGTGCTATCATTTCTTCCATGAAAATTGTCCAAGTGACGAGTGATTTGCGAGAACAAATCCATCGATACCATACAAATTGATTGGGTTCTAAATATAAAGAAGAAATTCATACATTTTGTGTATGTGACACATTGTGTAGATCAAAGAATTGCTCCATCTGAAGTATCCATGTGATTGAGTCCTTGCCATCAAACTTCCTCATATCGATCTTAGGAACATGGTTGGTCTTCAACCCAAAGTTGGGGTTTATCCATTCTTGATTCACCTTCCCTGTGTCCTCATCATGAATTTCATGGGATGCATTTTCACTTTCAGGTGTCTTCTCTATTACGCAATTTTTCAATATTTCCATGATCTCCTCTTTTAAACCATCCATGTTTGCCTCCAACTTAGCTTCCATCTCTTGTAGTTCATATTTTGTTACTATCATATTTTGTAAATCATTTATGTCCCTACCCATTTCTTCACCTTCATCAAGAGTCCAAGTAGGATTGTCTCGAGGCTTATTTGGTGTAGAAGTTCCCTTTTTGGGTGGCATGTTGGCCAAGTATCACTTTTGAACCTTGATTTTGAGGTGGTTCTGCTAGACAATCTTTCTTCTATTGTATCTCCCAAGTTTCATCCCTTCTGGGTATGAAAACTTATTTTATGTAGTTCTCTAATATTTATTCTCTACAATGCCACAGGTCTGATCAAAATTGGATGTGCCAAGTGGAATTTACAGTAACTTCCCCACAACTTGTTGATTTTTGGCCTTTCTAGGAGATCTCACTTGTATAGCATGCCCCACACAAAATAATTGATATAAAATTCTATAACTCAGACCTGAAATACTACAGACTATCCAATATCCAATGAAACCAGTCTCACTCAATTTGGATACTCTAAGAAGAAGTTATGAATGTTTTACCTAGAACACCTTCTTGAGACTAGTCAATAGGACTAGTCAGATACCCTATCTTCCACAGGGTGTATCTACAAATGTAAGATGACCCAGAATCTGAAATTTTTACCACATATACCTTACTAATTTCTGTGAATATCCTTCAAATTTTAGGGTCTGAAATGTTACAGAAAAAGTTTTATAGTGAAAATTCCGCAATGAATCAGTTCAGGATGATTCCAGAACCCTATATTGCAAAGGTTGTATCTCTGAAAGTATAAGGCATCAGGAGATAAAATTTTAACCCAACATACCTTGATCCATCTACTAAATATCCTCCAATCCGTTCCTTCTAAAACGTTGTAGAAAACAAGTCATAGTGAAAATGTCAAGGTGTCTCATATGTAGCAGTGAAACCCCAAGACCTTGAGCTCTGATACCATATGTTAAGAACCATATATCAATATAGCATAGAAAAACCTCAGAATAAGTACTCACCAACTTTTAAAAGAGATAATTTCATATAATAAGCCTCTTCGAGGGGGCAACCTCCTTTTACCCCACATAAATGTTCAAGTACAAGATGATTCCAAATGAAAATGTCTCCTTGGTATATATAGTAGACTTGGAGGTATAATTACAATTAATGGAATAAAGCCGACATAAATAAAATAACATTACTAATGTAATATGCCCCAATTAAGGGGTAATGATCCAATATTAGGGCTTAACAGAGGGGATTTTGTTTTTTAAATGCAACTCATTTTTCGTAAAATTTCAAGCTAAAAATAAGTTTAAAAAGCTAGGAAACACAAGAAATATTCAAATAGAATAAGAAAATTGACGTCAAACCCAGGCTAAATAATGTAACTAAAGAGACCAGTACTAAATCAAGAAACTCCTGAGAAGTCAGACTTCAATCAAAGAAGAGGTTGACTGCCCCTTTTTAAAGAAAAAGTTTCCTGACACATGCACGCTACTGACACTTAAGCAACCTGCATATGTACACGGGTTTTCCAAAGGTAGGGCGTGTATGTACGCATGCACACCCACTGCAGGCCACATACACCTCTGTAAATTCTCAAAAAAAGAAAACTAATAGTCAGGCTGACAAGGCAGGGAGTACTGGTATGGAAGACTAGAATCCCTTAAAGACTCGGCAACTTACAGAGAACTCAAACAGGTAATTAAACCAATTAAAACACCCAAGAATATCCCTTAAAAACCCTAGAGGCTTCCCCAGTACGGTCACAAATTATTCTATAGCAGGAAAACCCCCCTATGGACTACACTAGGGTTCAACGTGCAGGCAAAGCTAACCGTCTAAAGTCTCCTACTTTTAGAAACTACCCCGATAATACCCCACATTCAAGTATGAAATAAAAAGTAAAAGGATCCAGTAACTCTACCTTAAACTCTGCATCCGGTGTCGATCCTTTCACATTCAATTGTTCCTCGACTACAAATCTCCTCCCAAGGCAAACCTACATTCATAAAAAGACAAACAAGAAACTATGAACATGCATCTCATATATGAATTAGTTGGTTAGATGTCATAATAAAATGTAACTCAAACATAAAGATTGAACACATCATATGGCGGGACAGAAAAAGTACTTCTTTATATTAATCTCACAAAGTCACTTAGAAAATGAGATCGACGACTACTCCTTGAACCTGGTCCAGGATCCTCTTCACCATGCTCCAACTGCTTCCACGTATATTTCTCCTCTTCAACTCTATAGAGAATGGATTAGGCTTATAATGGAGGAAAAAGGCAAGAATAGGGAATTATGGCTCAAAACTCGTAATGTGGTTGTAAATTCTTGGGGCAAGCAGGGAAATTGAAATGGGTAGAGTTTCACTATTGTTATGTTTCTCCTTGGAATGAGACCCCAACACCTCCTTTTATATGAAAAAAGGATGGTTATTCGGTTGGGTGACGGGCTATTGGCGGTGGATTAGTTGGGAAACTACCCAATAGCCCGTAATCTCAACGAATTCCTTGCAACTTTTTATTTTTTGCAACTTTTGTGGGCATATGCGGGTTGTAATGGTGCAGCTAGCATATTTATGTGGGCAGTAGTGGTGCAACTATCGTACACACGTGGGAAGTAGTGGTGCAGGGTGCATACATCTTCAAAAATAGTGTTTTAAGAAGAGTTGTTTAGTTGTGGCTTGGAAAAAATAGTAAGTAAGATGGCCTGAAGTCAGGTATGCATGTATGGTGCAATTTAGGGTTATAACATCGAGTCTAAAGCATTGTGCAATGCTACGTGTGAAGCAATTTAGCTACAACGTATTGTTGAAGACATAGGAGAAAGGCAAGGAGAACCAACACCTATCAAATATAACAATCAAAGCTCAATCAAATTGACAAGCAATGATGAAAATTGTTGAGCATGCTTGATGATGAATGAATGTTTTGGGGAAACTATATTTTAAAACATAATGCCAGTTTCAATGTCAGATCTTTCATTTGAGCAACACTAAACAGGAAAACTTTGTTATAGGATTTTGATTGGTTGTAATTTTTAATTTTTCTTTGGCACATTTTAGAAGTGATGGGCAAGGTGCACAGGCTCGTTACTTTGTAAGAAAATACTCCTCATAAAACACTTATTTTATGAACAAGTACACTTTATGATGTCGTGTATTATTGTTGATTTTTGCATTTGAATAATTAATTGGGAAGTATTCCTCCATCTCTGAATAATCTTACAAGACACTACTAGTTAGATCTATCCAAAATTCCATTAGTAGAGAATTTCAAGGGACTTGTTAATTGTTGTCACTTGTAAATACTATATTTTCCTGAGTAGGAAATGCTTTTTATATGAATATTCTTTTTATACGTTGTTTCCTTCCTAAATGATGGCTATGTTGTTGATTGTTCAAGCCTCTTCATTAATAAAAAAAACTTGAGTAGATTGATTCCATCAAAGGTTTCCTACGGAAATACTACCCTAAAGCATGTGTAAGTACCCATGTTCATTGTACCATAAGGATTTTATTCAATTCATAATAAACTATTTTGAATCTACCATATGATCTTATTCCTTTGTATTTTGATTTGCACAAAATCTCCAACTACTCTAAATGATACCATGCTAGATATCAAGCTTAACATTAAGTGAGTGTGGTCTCAACTACTAGGTTGAGAATCAAATGATGTTGCTTTGGAACATGAGATCTTTTTGGCATTGGAGAGTTGACACATTGTTATAGAACAATTAGTTAAACATTCTATCCATCCTTTGAAGTTTTAATCACACAACCATCCCAAACTAATTCATTTTCCCTTACCCATCTCCCTAATTGTGAAAGTGCACGAGTTATTTTACCATTTAAAATTTATTTTACCATGTAAGATTGATTTAAAATTACTGGAAAATTTGTCAAAGAAATCTGGAAATAACCAAATTACTTAGGGGCAGATTTTGAATAACAATGGATTTGGAAGAAACTATCGCAAAATGGTGAAATTCTCTTTACAAGTCGATACAGAATACTCTGTTGGAATTGCAATATCCATATGGGATTACATGATAAAAGATTTGAAAGTTAGAAATTGTTGGTATGGGAATACTCTGTTGGAATGCATAAGAAACTGGCATGAAGAGAAGTCGACTCCATCACAGATTTCTGCACTTATATGCTGGAACATCTGGATTGAGCGCAACAAAGCTATCTTTGAAGAGCATAAACTGTCTTTTCTGGTAATCATCTACAAATCCAAGGCTCTAACAAACTATAGATTCCACCAACTAAAAGACAAAATCCAATGGGACTGTTTAATTACTTATGAAAGGGGAGCCGCACTAGCTTGGTTTGATGGGGAAACAAAATTGGAAGGTAGTTGGTGTGGCACAGATGGAGTTATTAAAACTATGGATACTTCAGTTATAAAGTGGACCCTTAACTGTGGCAGAGGTACAAATTCAAAAGTAGAGCTCTTAGGCGCTTGGGCAACTCTCTTGCTTGCTCATAGTTTATCTATCCCTAGTATCCATGTGCTAGGAGATTCAAAAGTTATTATTGATTGGCTTCTTAACAAGGGTAGACTTCAGGTATCAGCATTGGAAGGATGGAAAATTAGAATCAGGACTTTATCAAAGAAATTTAGATCTATTAACTATCAGCATATCTTCGGAAATTTCAATGTTGAAGCGAACAAACTTTCAAATATGGCTTTGGAGGATATTCAAGGCTATATGTTCTATCATCTGTGGATCAATGGAGTTGAAGGCCCCAAAAGGAAGATTAGATTTCATTATCTCTCATTGGGACTTTAGTTCCGTGATCGACCCTCTAGTTTGTTTTTGTGGCTTGGATAATCTTATTTTGTTGTTTTGATAGAGAATGATACTAGTTATTACTGTATTTGTTGTGCTAGTGCTGAGGACTATATTAGAAATACCTTTTTTTCTTTTTGATAAGCATGTATCTTGTTACTTATTTTGACTGATACTGTTGATGCAATCTCCAGTGATGAGATTAGAGATGTAAAAAAATTATATGATAATATAATTGAGCAAATTTTTTCCTAGAAAAAAGTCGATACAGAATAAACAAGAGCTGAGGAAATACATAGAGGCTTTCAGCTCCATTCTACAATTTTATGTTTTTTAATTGAATTTATTTTTCTTGTCAAATAAAATTTATTTGCCATTAAAAATATCTTATTTTAAAATTTTGATATTTTTTTAGTTTTCAAAATCCCCTGCAATGAAAAACAACACACACATTATTTCTTATAAGCATATAAAATAATTCCAAATTAATGTTAAAGGTCAAATGGCATTTTTAGAATTTTATAAAAAAAATAATTATATTAATATTTTCAATGAGGAAAATCATAAATAAATAGGTTTTAATGTAATTAAAAATAATATTTTATAACTTTTAAGGTTAAACTTCAAAATTGATTTATAAGTTTTCTAATCCAACATGACTCATCAGAGAAGAGATAATATTTTATTGTCCAATAAATACATTTAATTAAGATGGAGGAGTACTTGACATTTTCATTTCATTGGAATTTATTTCTTAAAACTTAAATTTCTAGTTTCATTTACCAATTTTACCAGTATATGCATCCTGCTCCATCCAAATGGACCACTATAGCTCTCATGTGGCAACGTGCATAGAGCGTTAAACTATTCTGAAAAATCACATAGAAGACAAATACTAAAATTGATGCAAGCCTAATAACCATGGGCAGTAAGGGAATGACTCATGGTTCTTAAAGAATAAAATTAAAACTATCCTTGGATTTTTGGAACAGAGTCTCGGCATTCCTAGCGCCTGGAATCGCAACCAAAAACTCTTATCAGTAGATCCATTACGTCAAACATTTAGATTCCCACAACACCTTCAAGGACTTCAAATGTCCGACACCGGGCAGATCTTCCAACTTAGAGCAACCAGAAACATTAGTACTTGAAGTTTCAAAAAACCACAAAGTTCTTCTATTTTCATCAAATTAGAACAATAGAAGAGATGAGGCAACATTCTCAGCACCAACTGAGATGAGGCAACAATCATCAACAGATATCAATCTGTACTATAAACAAGTGCATCAACTATGCACCAACCTGTGCCAAACAACTTGTAATCAACCTATACCATAAACAAGTGCATCTAATCATGTACCAAGTACATGCCAATCATGTGTCAACAATGACTCATCAATATGTACCAACATCATCAAATATACACCTCATGTATGTGCCAACTTATCAACTGCTTGTCTCAACCATGACTAGTTTTGGATTAGTCAAAAACCCTAACTTGAAATAATCATAACTTTGTACCTATAATGAATAAAGATCTGAAACTGATACACAATGTTCTTCAGTGTGTTTTATGCAATTTATGTAGGTGTCACTACCTAGAGCCTCTCAGAAAAGGAGTTATAGTAAAAATGACATACCTTGCTGAATTCTGGCTTATTCTAAAGAGCGTGCCCCACACGGAATATTTTTTGAATCGATATGAAACTATTACACATCATACTAAAGACTGTAATCTAACCAACATAATTGGTTTCACTGAATTTGGATCTGTTATGAAGAAGTTATTGTTGGATTACTGAGAGGGGGGGTGAATCAGTAATAACGCAATTATAATCATTTTCTTCAAATGTTATATCAATGTAGAATTATTATCCAATAATGAGCAGTAATAAATAAACAATCACACACATACACAGTACAACAGTCTTTTACGTGGAAACCCAAATCGGGAGAAAACCACGGAATTATTTTTCTTATATGTCTTGAAGAATTACATTCATTGGAAGTACCAACTTCCTTTGTTTTCCAGCTGCAACTAGAAGGAGGCTCCAACCCCCTAGTTTCTCAGGCTACAACCTGAGGGAAGCTCCAACTGCCCAAATCTATGGCTACAACCAGAAGGAGGCTACATCCCCCAATGTTCTCTGGCTACAACCGGAAGGTGGCTACAACCACCTGTCCTTGTCCCGTCCTGCCACCCTGAAGTAGAGGTAGAATGATAAAACCACTGTCACACTATCACTGTAAGATATACCGATGTAAACATGTACCAATAAATTTGAACCATGCATTAACCATGCATCAACCTGTAATCAACCTGTACCATAAACAAGTGCATCAACCATGCATCAACCTGTAATCCACCTATACCATAAACAAGTGCATCAACCATGCATCAACCTGTAATCCACCTATACCATAAACAAGTGCATCAACCATGCACCAACCTGTACCATAAACAATGCATCAACCATGCACCGACCTGTAATCAACATGTACCATAAGCAAGTGCATCCAACCATGTACCAAGTATGTTCCAATCATGTTTCAACTACTCATCAACTATGAATCATTAATATGTACCAACATCATCAACTATACACTTCATGTATGTGTCAACTCATCAACTACTTGTCTCAACCATGTACTCAACATGTGCCATAACCAAAATCCCTCATCAATTTCATCATAAAAATCTGATTTTTAGCTCTGTAATAGACCTGGTGTATATTATCACATTCCTACAAACCTTTCTTAACTTTAAAAACAAGAGACTAACATTTTCATCAAACTTTTCTTTAGTCTCGCATGCCTCATTTTGGATTAGTCAACAACCCTAACTTGAAGTAATCATAATTTTGAACCTGTAATGTATAAATATCTAAAACTGATACACAATGTTCTTCAGTTTGTTTTATGAAGTTCCTCCAAGTGGCACTACTTGGAACCTCTCCAAAAAGGATTTATAGCAAAAATGGCATACCTTATTGAATTCTGGCTTATTCTAGAGAGCACAATTGTAGAGAGTGCCCCACAAAAGATATTTGGTGAAATTATCTAAAACTATTACATGGAATAATACAAACTATACCCTAACCAACACATTTTATCTCACTGAATTTGGATCTATTATGAATAATTTATGACGTTTTTACCCGAAACACCTGATTTTGACTAGTTTCGGGACTGGCCACAAACCCTATTTTCCACAGAGTGTAACTCCCAAAATACAATGAACCACAAGCTCAATATTTAACCACAGATACTTGAATATGTTTTCTCACTTTCCTGGCAATTTCAGGATATGAATTATTATAGAAAAAAATTTATAGCGAAAATGGTGAGATGACCTGAAAATAACATACCTTAGAAAGCACCATCAAAAGAATTTATCTTTCCTTGCATTTCGGCCTTCTTTTCTTCACTTTCCTCCGAATTTCAGCTTAGATATCATTTTTATACCTCAGACACCTATAGATATTCAATATTCTCAAGAATGTTTCAAATGAGAGAGCCTTGCCTCTTATTTATACTCTCCAAGTAGCTTCCTTAAAAACATCTTCTAGGTCACTTGGCCCCACTTTCCTTATTTAGGGTTGGGTCCACTTCTAATTTCTCCATTAAAATTGTTATTGAAATAATTTATTTTGTGTTCACTTTGAATTATAATACACTCATCACTTCACTTTATTATTTACCTTTTAAAATCTCTTAAACCACTTTGATTACTTTGACCTTTTGGGGCTTCTAGATGACATATGAGGGTCATCCAACTTCGTAAGGCCATAACTCTCAAACCGTGAAGTGTTATGTGACGTTCTACATACCACAAGAAATGGAATGACAAGACCTATCCATCTAGGATATTTTCCCTAACAAATTCACTTTTCTTCATCTCATTATTGCACAATTAAGCATGGTTTCTCTTACTTCACAAAGCGTCTTCCCGTGAGGGATTTCACCATAAGGGGACCACTTTGGAGTTCATCCATATTTACTTCTTATCAACCATGAAAAAACAATAATGAGTCATATTTACATCAAATACTATTGGTTCCATTACCCAAACCTTTGTGCTATGGGTCTTTCTTCAAGGGTTGACATCAATGACAACCAACCTTAATCAACAATCTCCCCCTTTGGCATTGATGGCAACACTCTGATGCAACATTGAAATCATATCACTCATGCTCCCCTTGAAACCATGCCTCTATCCTCTGTATCTGATAAATCTAATCCTTCTGGAATCATGCCTCTGTCCTCTGTATCTGATAAATCTCTCCCCCTTTGTCATCAATGACAAAGGTATCTTTCCATCTGGGGCTACTCCCCCTGACAGACTGTCCTCTTATGCTGCTTCCTCATGTACATCTAAGACATATAAGATAAGAATTTAAAAAGCATTCAAAAAGCATTCATTTTTGGAGTAGAAATAACTCCAAGTCTTTGGCGAAAATATTCAAAGGCTTCCCGTGGAAGTGGTTTTGTAAAGATGTCTACCACTTGTTCTTTTGTGCCCACATACTCAACTCTGATATTCTTTTCTGCAACCTGTTCCCGTAGAAAGTGATACTTGATTGGAATGTGCTTAGTCTTGGAGTGCATCAATGGGTTTTTTGAGATACTGATGGCACTTGTATTATCACAATATATTGGAATGGGCTCATCATACTCAACCTATATATCTGTCAAAGTTTGTTTCATCCAAAGAACCTGTGTACAACATGTTGCTACTACAATATACTCTGCCTTGGCTGTAGATAGAGATACCGATGATTGTTTCTTGCTTAGCCATGATACCAAACACTCACCTAAGTAGAACCCTGCTCCACTGGTGCTTCGTCGGTCATCAATACAACCTGCCCAATCTACATCTGTGTAGGCAATAAGTGATAGATCTTTTCCTTTTGGATACCATAATCCAAACTCTTATGTTACTTTGAGATATCTGAAGATCCTCTTTACTGCTAATACATGTGATTCCTTTGGTGCTGCTTGAAATTGTGCCACCTATCCAACTACCTGCATTACATCTGGTCTGGATGCTGTCACATATAGTAGGCTTCCAATCATTGACCTATATTGCCTCTGATCTGTAGACTTTTAATCATCATCTTTGCTCAACTTACAACTGGTTTGCATGGGAGTGATAATTGGTTTGCAATCTTCCATTCCGAACCTCTTTAGCATTTCTCTAATATACTTGGTTTGAGAAATAAAAATTCCTTGGTTGCTTTGACGTATCTGA
>ML780199.1:71195-94745 GCA_009831015.1 Picea engelmannii | reverse complement strand
AGTGACAAAATCAAGAAATGATAAAGTAAGGTGACAAAATCAAGAAGGAATATTTAAATGTTAAAGTATTGGAGAACTTTCTATTTATGGAAAGTGGTTAACCCTAAAATAAAGAAAGTAGATTAAGTGACCTAGAAATGGGTTAAGTGACCTAAAAATGGGGTAAGTGACCTAAAGGATGAAAGTATAAATAAGATAGCAATGGTCTCTTGTAAATCATCCTTTTTGTGGATCAATGGAGAGCTTCTTGTGGGAATATATTTTGGAGTATTGATGGAGAGCTTCTTGTGAGAGCTTCTTGAGCATTTTTGGTGTGGAACACTTGAGGATATTGAAGATATATAGGTGAATGAGGTAACCAAGGATATATAAGCCAAAATTCCAAGGAAAGTGAAGAAAAGAAGGCCGAAATGCAAGGAAGGATAAATTATTTTGATGGTTCTTTCTAAGGTATGTTATTTACAGGTCATCTCACCATTTTCACTATAACATTTTTTCTATAATGATTCAGATCTTGAAATTTCTATGAAAGTGAGAAAACATAGCCAAGTATATGTGGTTAAAAATTCATCTTGTGGATCATTGTAGTTTGGGAGTTACACTCCGTGGAAAATAGGGTTTGTGGCTAGTCTTGAAACTAGTCAAAATCAGGTGTTTCGGGTAAAAACGTCATAACTTTTTCATAACAGATCAAAATTCAATGAGACCAATTGTGTTGGTTACATTACGGTCTATAGTATTCTTTGTAATATTTTCAAATCTATTCATCAAATATTTTGTGCGGGGCATGCTCTACAAGGTCGCTCTCTAAAATAAGCCAGAATTCAGCAAGGTATGTCATTTTTGCTATAACTCCTTTTCTGAGAGGTTCCAAGTAGTTCCACTTGGAGGAATTGCATAAAAAAGATTGAAGAATACTGCGTATCAGTTTCAGATCTTTATTCAGTATAGGTACAAAGTTACGATTATTTCAAGTTAGGGTTGTTGACTAATCCAAAACTAGTCATGGTTGAGACAAGCAGTTGATGAGTTGGCACATACATGAGGTATATAGTTGATGATGTTGGTACATATTGATGAGTCATTTTTGATGATTAGTTGACACATGATTGGTATATACTTGGTACATGGTTGGATGCTCTTGTTTATGGTATAGGTTGATTACAGATTGTTTGGCATGGGTTGGTGCATGGTTGATGCTTTTGTTTATGATACAGATTGATATCTGTTGAGGATTGTTGCTTCATCTCAGTTGATGCTGAGAATACAAGATGATTCTTGCATATAGAGCTGGTGCTCTTGTAGATTTGTACTCTATTCAGTTGTTGCTGATAAACCCCAAGGATTGTAGTCCGTAATAAAAATAAAATTGTACATACATCTTGTGTTATTTGTGTTCATTGTGGTAATGACTTGTTGATGATATATTGTTGATATATGTTGTTGATATGTTGTTATTGGATAAATCTGTAGGTGTGGACACTAACCGATCTCCCTAGATCCACCTGGATCTAGAACAAAGCAAGACAGAACATGACTCTTTCCCTAGATTCTAACCATTGAATTAAATAGGAGGCAAGAACAAATAACATACCTTATTATCGTTTCCTATGGTCTCTGTTGCTCCTGCTTCACTCCAGTGCTCTCGTGCAGCCAAGACCAAGACAACACAAACCAACCAAAGTGAAGAAAGCACTATCTATTCAACAGTCAATCTATGTATATGATCAAGGAATTATACAATAAAGTGGATATAGTTTTATGGGAAAGGGACATGCTACTGTATCATATTAATGGAAAGTAAAGATCACAACCTGAGCCTTGATGTTGCAAACTTCCTTTTGATGGCCCTTGGCTCTGATACACACACTTGCTCACCCTTTGCATGAAGAAGATTAATTCCTTTGGATAAACTTGTTGAAGTCTCCAAACGGTTGTAGCTTCAGTCCTTCACACAATTCTTTCACCAATTCTCCAACGAATATTGCTTAACCTTTTCCATAAGAATTCCCTCAATATATAGGAGAGAATGAATTAGTTACTTGGATAAGAATGATCCCAAAATATCAGGGAATCCAGTACTAAGATAACCATTCGAATGCCAACTCATCCTTCTAGAAGGTTCCCTTCTAGAAGCATCAAGAATTCATCTTTTTCCTTACTTTAGGAAGAGTTCGCACCCTAGCAATTCAACACAGTGCGAGAAGTTCGCACCCTGGCTTAAGGCAGCCTGCAATAATAGGTCATTCTTGCACCCAAATGTACTAGCAGCCTGTGAACCTTCTTCAAAACTAAATTTTCTGGGAAGAGATGAAAGTAACTTTTCTCAGGATAAATTTCTTACGAAGAGCCTGAGTACACCATCATCAATACATCATCATGACGACCAAAATCATGGGTAATAGAATTGCCCCCAAAGTATGAGGTTGGAACCAGTGACAGCCGAAAGACTTTGTAAGCTGCATGTGTGTGTTAGAAACTAGAAGCACACGTAATCGGAAACCTACGAACAACCAAGAATCTGCAGAATATCATATATACCAATTCTGAGGTAGGCATTCTCATACTCAGATCAAAGACTGATGACATTATAGACATGGGTTATGGCCACCAATAATACACTATGGATCCATGCCGTCAAAATATAGCATAGCCACCGGAATACACTATGGATCTATGCGAGAAATTTCAAATCAAGATGACATAGCCACGAGATATACACAGTGGATCTATGTGTCGCAAATTATACATACTCCATCGCAACCTGGACCAAAGAGATGATATCCAGGGTCTTCAATCTCGTCGCCCAAAGTACGAATCTAACCATGTGATTACATGTGTTGAAGTCGAACATGGCAGAAACCACTTGATTACCAGTCATTGATGAAACCATTAACAAGCGTGAGGGAAATCACCATTAATGTCAATGACTCCCAAGGTACTCAAGTACAATCCATTGAGTGTGAATGAATGAGTTGAAGTTGAACATCCGGTGGAATATCTCGATCAGGGGTCAATGATGTGAATCCACTGTCGAAAGCGAGGAAACCTGCCATTGAGGCATGCAAGCTCCAAGGTACCAAATAATTTCTAAGTCCTGATTCTGGATAATGAGCTGAAGTCAACGGAACAAAACTCATCACAGGAGGGCCTTGATGTATCCCCCATCAATGACACGAAATGAGTAACAGATTTTGAAGATGAAACAGAGTATGATGTGAATTGGATTGGACATAGGGAAGGCCAACACAGAGAGAATGGATAACTGCAGATGGTCGACTCAATATAGGTTTCAGATGGACTTCTCTTGAACATATGAACGACACGACCAATGATTTTGCAGCATTGACTCAAATACGACACAGGAAATGACCTTGTAATAAATCGAATGAGAGACAAATGGATTTCCCAAACCAGCTTCAAATGATGAATAGGGGGTGTCATGTTCAAGAGAGACACTTACTACCAATTAATACGAAGATGAAAACATATCCCTTTCCCAAATTTTCCCCCACCATTTCTGGCGAGTACCTCTTTATTTTTACGTAACCTTGAGGAGGATAACATATGCTTGTTTATATAAGCTCATCCTTCAGACGAGTCCCTCGAAGTATATTTAACGAACCCTAAGAAGGAGTGGTTCGGTCCCATTACAGGTCTATCAATGTTTGTTTAACGAGTCCAGAGATAGAAAACTCGAAGGTTTTTCATGATTATAGAGTTTGGAAAAACACTTAAAAGAGAACTCTCTCAGTTCCTTTTTCGTAAAATAGTCTGGATGAGACCGAAAAAGAGATAAATTATCGCTCACCAGACGCTTACTTCAAATACTTTATCGAGCGTGAAAATAGCAAGGTCGCTCGGCGATCTTTTCATGTTTAGGGAGTCTGAAAAGAGCTTAAAGAGGACTCCAGGGGGGTTCCTTTTTCATATAACCTTGTTTAGCCCAAAAAAGTGATAAAAGTATGCTCAATCACGTTCTCATGTATTTGCGAGCGCAAGAACGGACAAAAACGACGCTCGAGGTTTTATATTAAAACCATAAAAAATAATCAAAAACACACGATGTCAAAAGAAAAACATGTTCGTATCCCTATATTTGACCATAAAAAACATCACGCCTGCAAAAATTACACTCAACATGACATTAGGGATTAGGGTTTCATAGATAAATAATCATAAAAACCAAATGATATAGTAAAAGTAAATAAAAAGGAGTAAATACTCTTTTTACCACATCATTTTTACCTTTCCACTATTTGAGTTCAAAAACCCCTCTTTTACCCTCCAAATTCGGCGTCAGATTGCGGGAGCTACGAGAGACCATTCAGCGAGACGCCTACGACAGTAAGGTAGGATCTTTTTCCTTAACATTTTCATGGTTTAATTTTGCAATTTTATTGGTTAAATTTCATTTTTTGGGTTGATTTAACAAGCTCTATTTGCGCGCTGCCATTCTCGTAGGTAGGCTTCATGGGACCTGTGAGAATGGGTCATTTTCGTAGATGACCCATGAGAAACCTGCGAGGTTCTCTCACTGTGCACACAGGGCACCTACGAGAACTGCAATGCTCAAAAAAAAATTTTAAAATTTATCCAAAGAACAAGAACCAATCAATGAAAATTGTTGCTAATATTCTTTTGGTGCTCCTTGTGAAGATAATTGGCCAGCAAAATGGTGCTTGAATGGCACGAAAGGGAGCACGAAGAAGACAATGCAAATGCCGAAAGTCATCCACCTACTATCGTTGCTTTGAGAAACTGTGGGCTCCTGAAATACTTCCGTATCCCAGGCATGAGGTCCCAAGTCAGGTTGTTAGAGTACCTGGTGCATATGTGGGACCCTGATCATAAGGTATTTCATGTGGGAGTCCACACACTGTCCTTAGACATTGAGGACATTTACTTTTTGACTGGATTGTCCCGGCGTGGGTACTATGTGAGCCTGACCAGTAGCAGAGGTGGTGGGCTACAAATGAGTGAGTATTGTCATATACACTGTGTTCCCGAGGCTGAGAGAAAGAAAGGAAAAGTAGCTATTTGGGGGGTATGAGATTTGACCCTCTGTACTATCCTATTCACCATAGCTCGGATGGCTGGGAGTTCTGCTCCTCACATGGTGTTACAGAGTTAATTCCAGTATGCTATTGAGTGTATTGAGCCTCAGGTGTTCAACTGGGCATATGCGCTGCTTCGCAGTATAAAAAAACAATTGACCAAATGCAGACGCAGAAACCTGAAGCAATTCGGGTATGGATCTTTGTTGGTGTCCTTCTTCCTCGAGAGGGTCCCATTACTGAGACTGCAGGTTGAGTGGAACATACTGGGTCCTAGGGATCCAAGGATGCTGAGATGGTGTCAGCTCATGGCCTAACACATAGCAGGACCGATCATCAAGTATCATGATACTTTCCTTGATTGGCTTCAACCACAGTTGTTGATGGTTGATGACTATGCTTATGTCGGCTTGGATTTTCGAGGAGATCCGGATTTAGTACTACCAGAGGATGCTCAGTGGGAGGAACTTCGTAAGAAGCGCACACATTTTTCTTTTTTTTTTAATGTTTTGTGAATTTTTATCATATTCAAATGTTTTTGTTTTATATGTTCATCCAAAGACTAATACAAAATTGTTTGTTGATAACACAGATGTTGGACCTTACAGGCCTCCTGGCACTTCTCCCATCCAATGGCTATTACATGTCAAAATTGCTCAGCTGGATAAGTGTCGCTTTGTCCCTCTCAATTGTCGTAAGTGTCGCATCTTCCCTACAACTTTCGCAAGTGTCGCAAGTTGGTCACTAGTGTCGCAAATGATGTTCAAACATATTGTCATGTCAACGACACTAAGGAAGCACTTATAATAGCTCACATGACTGATTTGAAGGAGGAGAACTGGTTTACTGAAGTCAAACAACTCTTGACACCTGAAGAGAGCCCTGAAACAAAGGTTTTGAGGGGGAGCACTCCCCTACTTCAGCTCCAAAAGCGTTGGCGCTCCCCTATAATGCTTTAGGGAGCGTTATAACGCTTCCCAACCCCCTTTGAAGGAGTACTGCTCATCTTGAGAGCATTGGCGCTTCCCCAAGGCTTACCAGGGAGCGCTACAGTGCTCGGATGCCCCTTCTAAGGGAGCGCTGCCTAATCTGAGGTAGTAGTTGGCCCATTGAGGAGAATAAGGGGAGGATATTTCCAGATTAGGAGGAAGTTGTGCTTGAATTCTTGGTTTCATCAAAAGATCCTTGATCTAAAGAGAAGGTTCCCAACTTGTTATAAGGATAACTCAAGAGGTTAAACTCCTCTTAACCTATATAAACAGGATCTATGATGGTGGAAAGGAAAGAAGAATTGAATACATGAAACTTATGATCTTAGAGGAAACTCACAGGCAGCCAAAGGAGAGTGATCAGTGAAGTTGTTGTTATCCAGGTTGTGGAGCTTTCAGGCAAGGGTTAGACGAAGGGGACTTGACGAAGCTACCACATTCGCATCTACGATTGTAAGTATTGTTGTCGTTATTCTCATCAATATGACACGCTTGGCCTGTTTCTTTCTAGTTTGTGTCTAATGTCACATGAACTTATCATTTATTGATAGATCTATTTTCAAGCTAACATTAATAGAGTAGGAAGCGGTCGTATCTTGTTTTGTCCACAGAACCTAGCGAGGAGCAAAGGATTGGAGCGCAACTCGGAGCATGCAGGGACAAACATCGATAAAGAGGTATTTCTATCATCCCTCCTTCTCATGTGTTAGTTTAGATAGATTTGAAAGGAAGTCAGTGTCCATGATAAGAACTTTTCTGTCTAGGGTTAAGGTCAAGCTCTAGAGCTGATCTACCTGTCCGTAGGGAGATTTTCCTACAACAGAAACTGGCGACTCCAGTGGGGAGATAGCCTCAAATCGAAACCTCTTGTTTGGATTTTTCTCCTCATTGACCTTGTTCTATCCCTTGATTGTTTCAGACCTGGTTTACTCCTCCTTTGATTAGTTTCATGAGCTGATTGGCTCCTTACCTCATCATACTCAGCTTAATTGTCGAATTTGAATCCCAATTTTTGGAATTTTTTGACATTTATGGGACTTTTAGACCCTGGCGCCCCGGTCCTAGTGTTAACAGAGTGCCAACGCTCCCCCATACCTTTGCACAGAGCGCTATAATGCTCCTTGCCTTTGGCAATAGAGCGCCAGCCTCTTTTTGGCCAAAAAACCCTCCAGAACTGCCTTCTTCAGGGTTTGCCTCTGTGTCTCTTTTGCTGAGTGACCTAGTGAGTCAACTTCTCTTCCCTTTCAGCCTTGAAATCTATCCTCTTTGAAGAATAAACACCTTGTTAATTGGATCTTGCAGCCTTCTTCACTATTTTCATTGATTTTTTCCTATTGAGTGAAGTTTGAAACCCATGCATTGTTTTCCTCTCCTCATCAATTGAATAAACAACCCTGGTGAAGGTCATCAAAGGTCTATAGACCTCTTTATCTTGATTTCAATCAAGGTTATTGTTCTTCAACTTTTTCTTTTGGGTGTGAAGTTTGTTTTCTTTCTTTGATTGTTTCTTTTCTTTCGCTTTTTCGTTTTGGTTGCTACAAAGGGTGTACTATTTGTGTGACTTTTGCTTGTGCTAGTTTGGTTTTCATTCATACCAAGAAGATAATTAGCAAGACAAGTATTGTGTTGTATTGATTATCACTCATACGCAAACAATAAAAGACATCTTTATGATTGATTGTGCATATTAGAAGGCATTTAGAAGTTTTTGCATTACATCAGGATTTGATTGAGAAAAAGAATCATTTGAGGGCATTCCATATTTGTGCTTGATTAGTGAAAGAACTCTATCTCTCCCTTAGCTAGATGTTCATCGAAAGGAAATGACTGCTTATCATGTTTGATGCACTCTTTGGGTCTGAGTCATAATTCCATTTGTTTCACTTCCATGCACCCCTTTTGCGTAAAAAACAACCATAAAAATCAACGCTAATTAAACGTTATCTAGAACTTTTTCTTTTCTAGGGTCCTCCACCAACAATAGACTAGGCTTAGTACTTTGGTTAGGGCTGTGAGCATAACTCTCCAAAGTTTCTAAAACAAACAATAGCATCCTGAGTTAGGGAGAGTCAAATCCAGTTATCGTATAAGTCTGCCTGGGATCCCCCTCTCACACAGGGGTTACACATGAGGTTGCATTCGGGTAAGCTACGGGGACTAACCCTCTGTGGTTTAACTGATTGTGGTGGTCGGATCGTATTATGGGGATCACTTTGAGGTAAATCCACAATTACTGTGTGGAAGCCTTTTAGTTGATTTCGGGCTTAATACCCTACCCATACGTTCGGATCGGACTGTCGACTGTTCTCGCCTAGGGGCTGACTGTGAATTGGTAACCTTAGTGGCCATAATCTTTAGGGTCTTACACAAGGTGACGGTGATGGGAAGTCTCACTGGACCTGGAGCAGACATTGGTCAAACTCACTCGGGCTCCTTGGAGGGTAAATCCACAATTACTGTGTGGAAGCTTGCACCAAGGCGTAAGTCTGTTAAGCAGGTCACCATTGTAACTGTTCCACCCTATCCCCGCCCCTTCTAGACTTGATCACACGACGTTGGATTTCATCACCAACTAGTACGGTCATCGATAGAAGGTCATGTTTGCTTGGTTTTGATTCTTAGATTCTATTAGCATATGTTGTTTCTTTTACTTAGTGGACCTTAGGTCGAGTCAGTGTTAATGGCATCGAATCCTGGGAGTACCAATGGAGGAACCCCTTATTCTGGGGAACCTTATATCTTTCCTTCATTTGGAAACTTTGGTCCTCCATATGTTGCCACACTGAGTCTTCCAAGACTCACTATTGGATTACTAGTTTGGTTGTTCCCCACTCCAGTGATCCCAAATCCTCCCAATGTTTCAGTTGCACCTAATACTTTGGATGTCAATACACCACCCACACATCAATCTCACGTCGAATTTTCGCCTTCTTTTCCCATCAAGTCTCCTTCCATTTCTCCTTCTTCGCCTAGTGAAAGCTCTAAAGCAAGTAGCCAGGTTGATCAGAAGAAGAAGAAATGGAAAGAGAAGAAGAAGAAGAGCCCGAAAAGGATCAAGACCCCAACAACATCAGATGTTGGCTCTAAGCAACAAGTTACTGTTAATAGTACTAGGAGTGTTGATGAGATCAACAAGATTGAAAGGAAGAATCCAAAACCCAAATTCCCTTGCAGTCTTTGTAAGGGTGACCACTTTCTGAGGGATTTCCCCGGTCTTACCCAGGTCTTAGAAATGTGGTCCTCCACGTCATCGGCCTGTGTCAGTCATGTCGATGATACCCTGTCAACTAGTGATATTCAGGTTGGTAAGAAGAAGAAAACTGTCAAGTTCCCTTGCATGTTATGTAAAGGTAATCATTACTCTCACCTTTGTCCTCGCATGGACGAGGCTTCTTCTCTGTTGGAAAAACTTCAACTTCCAAAAGGTTATCTTAAGCTTTCCTTTGACCCATCATTGGTTGATGGACTGGTCAATCCAGTTCCATCCCCGGTTAGTCCGGTTGATCAGGTGGTCAATCTAGTTTCCTCCTCGATTGAACCACAAACCCAAGTAGTTGATCCAGTTTCATCATCGATCAGCCCCACTCTTCATCAAAAGAGTGACACCAAAGCGGTCGATCCGTTTTCACCTGTCGACCCCATTCTTCCCTTAGAGAATGAAACTCAAGTGGTTGATTTGGTTCTGCCATTGGTCGATCCCACTCCTCCATTGAGGAATGCCAAAGTGACTGATCCAGTTCCTTCCT
Organism: Picea engelmannii; assembly: GCA_009831015.1. Lineage (NCBI taxonomy): Eukaryota > Viridiplantae > Streptophyta > Pinopsida > Pinales > Pinaceae > Picea > Picea engelmannii. The sequence goes on along the minus strand of ML780199.1, from coordinate 84,953 downwards.
CGGTCAGTCCCACTCTTCCTCTAAAGAGTGCCAAAGTGGTCGATCCAGTCTCATCATCGATCAATCCCATTCCTCCATTGAGGAATGTCAAAGTGGCTGAACCAGTCCCTTCCTCAGTCAGCCCCACCCTTCATCCGAAGAGTGCCAAAGTGGTTGATCCGATCCCATCATCGGTCAATCCCACTCTTCCTTTGGAGAGTGCCAAAGTGGTCTATCCAAGTCCATCATTGGTCGATCCGATCCAATCATCGGTCGATCCTACTCTCCTTCTAGAGAGTAAACCCGATACTGCCCATGTTTTTCTCATTAATACAAACTCTACCATACCTAGGGGCATTCCTCCTCCTCCTATGGAACCCCCTCCAAGTAATGAGGCCATCATTTTTGATTGGGGTGCGCTAACTGGACCTCGTCTTCCTTCTCACGTTCCTTTTCAGATTACAGTACAAGTTCATGGTCGGGATGTTCCTCAAACGCTGATAGACGAAGGTGTGTCCGTTAGTATTTTGTCTTATGTTGCTTGGTACGCTTTGGGTTGTCCGCAGCTTGCACCGGTTACACAGAATCTGTTAGCTTTTAACAGAAGAACTAGTCAACCTTTAGGGATCCTTCCTCAGTTTCCTGTAACTTTGGGAGGGAAAACTGTCTTTATCGATGTCATGGTAGTCCGAGACCCTTTGGATTTCTCTCTACTCCTTGGGTGGGATTATGTCTATGCTATGAAATCTATTGTATCCACCCTTTTTCGTGTGATATCTTTCCCTCATGATGGAAGAATTGTGACTATTGATCAACTTTCATTCATCGGCTCTGACTGGGTTACCTCCCTAAGTGGTTCTTATATGCAGACAGTATCGCCCCCGCCGCATGTCAATTATGTGGCATTGTCTCCCATGACCTCAACTTCCAACGATTTGGATCCGGTAGTTGACATGGTTATCTCTTTTGTAGGGTTATTGGAGCTTGATCTCCTTACCCCTGTCACGACCCTCGACATGTGTTCCTTCCACAGTAATCATCTTCCATCTGACGAAGATCTCTTGGAAGCCATGATCGAATTTTGTCCTTTGACATGGTATCCTTCCAGAGCGTTATCCTCTTGGAATCCATGATCAAGAAAAGGTTACGAGCATAGTTTCTCTTCTCTATGGAAAGCTCGTTAAAAAATGAAATAGAGGCCACTAGCTTTCATGTTGGGGGCATGTCACGAGCATAGTTTCTCTTCTCTGTGGCAAGCTCATTAAAAAATGAAACAGAGGCCACTAGCTTTCATGCTGGGGGCATGTCACGAGCATAGTTTCTCTTCTCTGTGGCAAGCTCGTTAAAAAATGAAATAGAGGCCACTAGCTTTCATGATGGGGGCATGTCACAAGCATAGTTTCTCTTTTCTGTAGCAAGCTCGTTAAAAAATGAAACAGCAATCTGGGGATCGAACCTAGAACCTTGAGCATAGTTCTTTTCCTGTGTCAAGCTCGTTAAAAAATGAAACAATCACCTCTCCCTTCAAGTTGAGTCTTTTTCCAGATCTCGTAGATGCCGAGTAGAGTCTTTCGTTAGGTCTCATTTTTGAACCTTCATTTCATCCACCTGTATCCTTTTTCTCCATCTAGCACAGAAATTGGTGACAACCTCAAATTCGGTGAATGAATTGAAGCCTGGGGGGCATGTCTCCATCCTTTGATAATCATTCTGGAGCTAAGCCACCAGCTTTCAAGCTGGGGGCATACCGAGCTTAGTCTTTGTTCTTTCTCATGCTCGTAAATACATGAGAATGCAACCGAGTAAACTTTTATCTCTTTTTTAGACCCGTACGGATATGAACATATGAAAAAGGAACCCCCCTGGAATCTCCTTTAAACCCTTTTTCAGACTCTCTAAATATGAAAAGATTGTCGAGCGACCTTGCTTCCTTTCACGCTCGTTAAAAGGTCAGAAAGGGCATCTTTCAAGCGATAGTTTAACCCTTTTTCGGTCTCGTTGGACTACTATACGAAAAAGGAACTGAGAGAGTTCTCTTTTAAGTGTTTTTCCAAACTCTATAATCCTGAAAAACCTTCAAGTTTTCTGTCCTTGGACTCGTTAAAGCACACATCGATAGGCCCATATGGGACTGAACCCTTACTTCTTTCGGTTCGTTAAACAAAGGAAGAGGAACTTACCGAAGGTGAGTTATATCGAGCATGTGTTGTCCTCCTCAAGCTCATTAAATCAAAAAGAGGTACTCATCTATCTAGATGGGGGAAAAATTGAAAGGAGCAAGCCAAGCAGTCCCTTGAGAACATCATCAAGCACTTCTTAGAGTCACCCTTGAACATGGCACTTTATCACTTTGCACATATCATAATCCATTGAACCTCTGCACTGAGCCAATCCTTTGAGTTTCCTTTCACTCCTTTGGGTCACTCGACGCAAGTCACAGTACCCACTACATAGTTTTGGTCCATGTCATGTTTTGTTGTTGTGCCTTAGTGTTCAAGGGAAGTATCCGCCTCAAGAGTCAGCCATCCCAAATATCTTGCCTCAAAACCTGTGTCAGTCCATATGATCTACCAATTACATCTCCATGTCCGTTTTGTGTCGTTGATGGGGGATACATTAAGGCCCTCCCTCGACGAGTCTATTCCTGTCGACTCCAACACATTATTCAAAAATTAGACTTAGAAACCACTTAGTACTTTGGGACCTGCATGCCTCAATGGTAGGCCTCCTCACATTCGACGGTGGGTTTACATCATTGACCTCTAATCGAATGATTCCATGAATGTTCGACTTTAGCTCATCTATTCACATTCGCTGGAATGTACTAGGGTACCTTGGGAATCATTGACATTAATGGTGATCTCCCTCGCACTTGTTAACGGTTCACACCATTGATCAGTAATCAAGTGGTTTCTACCATGTTCGACGTCAGGACATCTATTCACATGGTCAGATTCGTACCATATTGGGATTGGTATGAAGACCCTGGGTTGAGCCATCACTTTGATATATGCTTCACCCAGGCTACGAAGGAATTTCCATTGGACAAAGAAAACATACACTATTACATAGATCCACTTTGTATTGGTCATGGCTATGTCTTGTCATCTCGTAGATCCACTGTGTATTCTTCGTGGCTACGATCAGTCCGAGTCATCAGAGTATAGATCCACATTGTATCTTTGGTGACTATACCTTTTTATCAATACAATTATGGATCCGCAGTGTATTTTATGGCGACCATATCCTACTAAGTCTTGATCGCCCAAGCATAGGTATGCCCGCCTTGGGTTTTAAAATATGTCATAATATTTGTTGGATGTTTGTGTGCAGCTTCCGTCAGGTTCTCCAAGTCTATACCCTTGCTTGAGCATCTACAAAGTATTTCAGTTATCGGTTGGCATCTTCTAACTTCATACTTTGGGGGGCATTCTGTTACATGTCAAAATTGTTCAGCTGGGTAAGTGTCGCATTGTCCCTCTCAATTGTCGTAAGTATCGCATCTTCCCTACAACTTTCACAAGTGTTGCAAGTTGGTCACTAGTGTCGCAAATGATGTTTAGACATATTGTCATGTCAACGACACTAAGGAAGCACTTATAACAGCTCACATGACTGATTTGAAGGAGGAGAACTGGTTTACTGAAGTCAAATAACTCTTGACACCTGAAGAGAGCCTTGAAACAAAGGTTTTGAGGGGGAGCGCTCCCCTACTTCAGCTCCAAAAGCACTGGCGCTCCCCTATAATGCTTCAGGGAGTGTTATAACGCTTCCCAGCCCCCTTTGAAGGAGAGCTACTCATCTTGAGAGCATTGGTGCTTCCCCAAGGCTTACCAGGGAGCGCTACAGTGCTCTGATGCCCCTTCTAAGGGAGTGCTGCCTAATCTAAGGTAGTAGTTGGCCCGTTGAGGAGAATAAGGGGAGGATATTTCCAGATTAGGAGGTAGTTGTGCTCGAATTCTTGGTTTCATCAAAAGATCCCTGATCTGAGGAGAAGGTTCCCAACTTGTTATAAAGATAACTCAAGAGGTTAAACTCCTCTTAACCTATATAAACAGGCTCTATGATGGTGGAAAGGAAAGAAGAATTGAATACATGAAACTTATGATCTTGGAGGAAACTCACAGTCAGCCAAAGGAGAGTGATCAGTGAAGCTGCTGTTATCTAGGTTGTGGAGCTTTCAGGCAAGGTTTATATGAAGGGGACTTGACGAAGCTGTCGCATTCACATCTACGATTGTAAGTACTGCTGTCGTTATTCTCATCAATATGACACGCTTGGCCTGTTTCTTTCTAGTTTATGTCTAATGTCACATGAACTTATCATTTATTGATAGATTTGTTTTCAAGATAACATCAATAGAGTAGGAAGCGGTTTTATCTTGTTTTGTCCAAAAAACCTAGCGAGAAGCAAAGGATTGGAGCACAACTCAGAGCGTGCAGGGACAAACGTCGATAAAGAGGTACTTCTGTCATCCCTCCTTCTCATGTGTTAGTTTAGATAGATTTGAAAGGAAGTCAGTGTCCATGATAAGCACTTTTCTGTCTAGGGTTAAGGTCAAGCTCTAGAGGTGATCTACCTATCTGCAGGGAGATTTTCCTACAACAACGACGAGGAGAGGTGGCGACAGTGCCACAATATGCAGAGGATTATCAAGTAGTGGAACAAAATCTAGAGAGGTTGACCATAGATATTTCAGACATGACTCTGGAAGAGGTTCCAAGATGCGATCAGCGTCATACTGTAGGAGTATCAACATATATGAGTCGACTGCTCCGTAGGGTTTCTCGAGTAGTCGTGTGTTACCGTGAATTTCATCCATGACGTCACTTTGTAGAAGCTATGAGCTTCATATTTTGACATTTTGGTCTTCGGACAAACTTTTTGTAAAAAACTCTTTTGATCGTTATATATACAGACGGCTTCTACCGGTTTACTTTATATTGTGTGAATTTTGATGTGTTTGATTTATAAATGATTCAAATGTCTGTCCAATCCATAATTAGCCAATGCATCTGTTAATGTATTCAGACATCTAGGAATATGTTGATATTCAATGTAATCAAAATAACACTCCAAGAGGCGAATTCGCAAATACACCCGTAACAAAGTAGGACTTCGAATGGTATAGATATTACTTAACTGTAGTACTATAATCTGCGAATCGAGACGCACAACCAAATAATGAATTCCGAGTGAGATAGCATCGACCAATAATTCAATAACGGTGCTATACTCTGCAATGTTGTTGGTCGCATGGCCGAGACACACACCTCGTAAGGAGACAAGTTTGTTTGAAGGGGCATAAATTTCCCATGCAGCGGAAGCAAGGTTCCGAGTAATACGGCTAGCACCATCAGTGAAGCCAATATAGAGTAGCGAAGACTCCGACATCTGGAAATCAAACACAACGTCACATAAGGGTAGAGACCAGATAACGACAAAAGCAAACTATAGTAACACACAAAAAGTATGATACATTAAAAATGCAAGTTCTTGAGCACAGATGATTTATGCATAGTACTTCTTCAAGTACAACCCATTCCTGGGTTCACTCAAAGGGATACCATTGTAATCTACCAACTCATAAGCTCCTTTTTCCAAAATTTGTCGAACGATATAAGGACCTCGCCACATGGGTTCAAATCTCCCAGCTCCTAACATATCTCGATCTTGTTCACATAGAAGAACAAGATCACCTTCGGAAAAAACATGAGGCTTGACATGCTTGTTGTATTGGGCCTTAACACATTTTTTCTGAGCTTCTATGACTAGGGTGGCATCACGTCGAGTTTCATCTAATATAATAAGATACAATAGACATTCTTCCTCAGCAGAAGTGTTGGGTAGGAGTTCAACAACTAGTTTCAAAGATGGTATCTTGCATTCAATAGGAAGAATGGCTTCCACACCATAGACTAACTGAAAAGGTGTAAACCCAGTAGCAGACTTGAAGGATGTCTGGTACGCCCACAATGTCCAAAACAACATTGTGTGCCAACTTGTTTTATGAATCCCTATCATTCGTCGAAGCATAGTTATGAGAACTTTGTTTATTGCTTCGACATGGTCGTTGGCTTGTGGATAATAGGGCTTTGAGTTATCATGGTGAAGACCCAACTTTTCAGTAAGTTCAGACATCATAAGATTCCTAAAGTGGCTACTGTGATCAGTGACAATAGCTTGGGGAACACTAAAACGAGCTATGACATGATTAAAAAGAAACAATGTTGTGGTCTTTCCAGTGTTGTCAAATGTTGGCATCGCCTCGGCCCATTTCGTAAAGTAATCAACGGCTACAATGATGTAACCATGCCCCCCGGCCGAGTGAGGGTGACATGTCATGAAATCAATGCCCCATTTGCAAAGGGACCAACTGAGACCACAGGGTGAAGAGAAGCAAGATGTGACCAAATTTTCTGATTATAGGTCTGGCAGGTATGGCATTTCTGAATGGCGGTGATGCAGTTGTTAAACAAAGAAGGCCAAAAATACCCTACTCGTAAGATATTTTGAGCAGTAGCATACCCAGACATATGACCACCACATGCTCTAGAATGGAAATCATTAAGATCTTTCTCAGCTTCGTTAAACGTTAGACAATGTCGAAACACTGATTCAATCCCCCGACGATAAAGAGTATCGCCAAGGATAATGTAGTGACGAGCTTGGTAGCATATGCAACGTCGTTCAGTAATGGAAAAAGTTGGCCGAAAATTCTGGGTTTGGAGATATATAATGATATCCCCATACCAAAGATCATCAGTGCTAATAAGGAAAAGAGATTCATCAGGTAATGAATCAACTGCTACATTTTCCATTGCAGAATGGGGAAAATCGCATATCAACTCAGCAAAAACTAATGACTTCTTGGACTTGGCGTGGTCGAATTCCAAGTCAAACTCCTAGAGTATCACAATCCATTTGGAGTACTTACCCCCAAGCAATTGACGTGTCAAAATATGTTGCATAGGGTTGCAATGAGAAATCACCGTAGTCTTATGTGAGAGGATATAGTGTCGGAAGCGTTGGACGGCTTGAACAGCAGCCAAGACCAGTTTTTCGACATGTTTATACTTGATTTCAGTCGGCGTGAGAGTTCAACTCAAGTAGTAAATAACATGTTCGTTGTAGGCATCATCCTCTTGGATGAGAACCATGCCAATAGTGTACTCCGAGGTAGCAAGATAAAGGAAATAATCGTGATTGTAATCGGGAGGAAAGAGAAGTGGAGCTCGCGTTAGGTACAACTTCAAAGCTTCAAAAGTGTTGTTGGAAATGGTATCCCAGACAAACTCTATATCCTTCTTTAATAGCCACGTAAATCCATGAGTTATCTCATCATAATTTGGGATAAAACGATGAAGAAATTTTGCTTTCCCCTGCAAACTTTGCAACTGGCGAAGTGTAGAAGGAGGAGGGAGATTAAGGATCGGCTCAACCTTAATAGGATCCACCCAGATCCCTTAACGCAAAATGATAAAACCTAGAAGACAACCAGATTCTACGTAAAAAACACACTTATGAGGATTTAAACGTATACGATAGAACCGACAGTGAACAAAAATGGCTCAGAGGTGGGTAGGGTGATCGACTCTGCGCATAGAATGAGCGGGTAAATCATCCAAATAGGGTTGAACGATGTGCTTGATATCCTGAAAAGCATAAGACATAGCACGTTGAAACATTGTGCCAGCATTATTGAGACCGAAAGGAAGTTTCTGATAGGAAAAATTACCCCAAGGAAAAATAAAAGCAGTCTTATGTTGATCCTCGAGAGCAATGTTAATTTTATTATAGCCGAAGAAACCATCCATGAGAGATAATATTTCACTTCCGGCGCAGTCATCGACAATCTGATCGACGAAAGGGGTAGGAAAGTTGTCTTTGGGACAAGCTTTGTTGATATCCCTATAATCAACGCATACATGAATAGTGCCTCCTTTTTTGTCAATTGGGACAGGATTGGAAACCCAGTCTGTAAGAGCCACCGGATAAATAAAGCCGTCTTTCAGAAGTTTCTCGACTTCGAGCTTTATAGCAGCCGCTTTACGTGGGTGAACTGGACGAAGGCGTTTTCAAACGGGTTTAGCGCCGGGGTATGTCTTTATCTCATGTACAACAATCGTAGGGTCAATACCTGGAATTTCTTCATAACTCCAAGCAAAGATGTCACAAAATTCTTTGAAAAGAGACGTATAGGTGACTATTTCGTCAGGGGAACACGAAGCTCCAATGTGGACATTTTCGACAATCCCAGGTTTAATGGATATGTCAATGGGAATCATGGGCAAGATATTACTTAAGTTCCCTTCAGAAAACACATCGTGTGTAGTCTCAGGAACCGTAGAAATAATGACAACGGTCGACAGGGTCAAAATTCGTTGGTAGTTATCAAGAGTATGCTGCTCCAGAAAAACGATGGAACGATGATGCCCATCGTCCCAAGGGGTGTCCGCCATGATAGACATGATCATCTCTTCAGTGGGAAAAATAACACGAAAAGGATCGGGAGACAACTCATCAAGAGAGGAGGTAGAAGGTGTTGCTGATTGAATGGCCTGATAGGTGGATTCAACCAGACTTAATAGCATTACGTCGTCGAAACGAATATGATCTCCAGGGTCAGGGACAATCCAAGGGTCTTGTGACGCAGGAAGTTCATGAGGCACGAAGGAGATCATGTTGATGGAAGAAACATATGAGCGTGGACCATCGGGCGGTGGAATGGGGAAAGTACCCATTAATGAGGAGTCCTGTAAAAGGCCTACACCGGCATTCTCATAACCCAGTGGGGTTTTAGCAATAAACGGCACATTGCTAGTATGGGTATCAGAATTGAAAAAGGAAAGTTGGTCAACTGTAACAACCTTTCCTTGATGAGGGAAACATACTACACGGAAAAGTGTCGACACAACAGCGTGCATGGAATCGATCCAGCTACGGCCAAGCAAAAGATTATAATCAAGGGCAGCGTTAAAGACTTCCACTTCAACTTGGACCGTCTTACCTTCTAACATGATGGGCAATGAAGGAAGAACAACATAGGGGTTAAAACCAGATTCATTGAAGGATTTAAGAGTGTTTTGTGATTCGTTCAAAGAAGGAGAGTCGATGGCTTTCCAACAAGCAAAAGACATAACACAAGTCGAGGCACCCTCGTTAATAACGGTTCGACAAATGTTCTTGTCAGAAACAACAACTTGTATCTGGAAAGCAAGTTGAGGAGGTAACCTTGGAATGTGATCTTCCAAGTCAAAGATTATTAAATTCATGTCCATCGGGTCAATGCCACCGATAGCTTTCAACAATGCCTTCTGTTGTGCAGGACAAGCTTGAAGGACTTCAAGGGCTGACATCGCAGAAGGTGCCTCGGCCAAATCTTCAACAATGTTGTCATTCTAGGCTGCACAAGCATGAGGATTGAAATCTTATTTCCTTAGGGGGAGGTCACAAAACTGTGTCGAGGCTCGATCGTTCGAGATGAAAAGGACCATTTGTAGGTGGAGACGCGGGAGAGGGTTGTACCAGAGAAGGGGGGTAAATCGTCAACCTTCTCCTTAGATGAAGAATAATCTTTGGCTCGAGTTGTGAGTGCAACGTTGTTCTGCTTAGAATCACCAATACACATCAAAACATTAGAAGTGGTAGAAGAAGATGGTTGGTCATAAATGACCAACTGAGCCTATTGTTGAGACGGGAAGGGTTGTGACAAGACAGTCAGTGCAGGTGGCTTCGGGGCTCCCTGAAGGAACTTAGTGACCTCGGCACGTCGTGGACAATCCTTAGTGTAGTGATCATCACCACAAATAAGGCAAGGGTATCGGGGTTTGCGCTTATCCCTATCATCAAAAGGGGTAGCTTTAGTTTGCTCTGCTTGAGAATTATTTTTTCCCTCCTTATTCTTGCCTCTCCCCTTTTTAGATTTGTTTTTACCGGTTGGGGTAGATTGAACTGCGTTTACCTCAGAAGTTTTACCAGTGGGAGTGGTAGGAGACAGAGCATTTTGAACATTAGAAGAAGTATATTTAGGTGTTGTGCTTGAAACAGAATGTGATTGAGCTTGGGCAGTACCAATCACACCGTCAGCTGAATGCGAGGTAGCTGTAGTAGTTGAAGTGCTGGAAGTATTAGGATGAGGTAAATCAGGTAGTAAATCATAAAGGGTTCACATTTGTGAATAAACGAGGTCAAGATATTGAGCACGACTTATAGCCTGCTCTTCCATGACTATGCCACCCATGGCAATGTCCTTACCGATTTCATTCACAAATGATTTTGTAAACCATTCTGCCAGTAATTGATCAAGGAGTTCAAGTTTAATCAGACGTCGTCTCCTTTGCCACTCATGGATGTGATCAGAGATATGAGTGCCTTTAGTATGTTTGAAGGAAGTCAAGATCTCGGTTCCCATGTCATAACAGATCGGTAACTGGTAATGCGTAAGGAAAGCATAGCTAAAGGGTTGAAATCAGAGAAGAAACCTCGTGGCAATTCGATATACCACTTCGTAGCAAACCCTGTAAGGGTTCGTTGAAAAAGATGTAAACAAATAGAGTCATCCATCAATGAGTTGGAGGAACACCATAGGTGAAAAGTCATAACGTGATTGTTCGGGTCATCTCCCACTTTGTCGTCGAATTTAGGAATGTCCGATGGAGGCTTGGCGGGAATAACAGGCCATTGGGGAGAGTGATGAATAGGATCATTTAAAATCCTTGACAAATCTGGAAGATCCAAAGTGGCGAGAAAAGGTAATTGTCGATTCACCTGCGGGTACTGGTGGCTTTGGGGAGGAAGCCCTGTCGGCAAACCAGTAGAACCATAAGCAGTATGCATATAATGTGAAGATCCAGGCATATTCGGTGGTGGTTGAACAGGATAGTAACTCATCAGATTATACCCTAAAACAGGGGTTTGAGTTTGAGTATTCACCCCCCAAATGGGATTAAATGAACCTGGATACGGTTGGCCCATGCTAGGGGGTGTTACACTATTTTTAACAGTTTTCGGGTCCTAAACTTTCGGAGCCATTTTGAGGCCATAAACGACATTTTTTGGGAAAACGGGGAGCAACATGGGTCGTAGATCAATGTTTCTCACGCAATAGTTGCATTTTTCGGATAGATATTTCTAACGAGGTATAGAATGCGTCAAACAGAGATCGTATGCCAAAGTTACGTCCCTGGGAAGTTGATGTACCAACTTACCCAAACGGGGCCCATAGTCTTGGCGTTTCATCTCCTAGGGTTAGGTCTTTGGATGTTTAGGGTTTTCCATTGTTTCTCAATAATAATAGGCCTTCGAGCCTCATTGTAACACAGTTCAGAGGCCAGTAGTTGCCACATCTCTTCTCAAAGATAAGCTACCAGTGCCCTAGCTAGTTTATTTCCATTCTGTCTGTAAGCATATTTCATTCATTTGTTATTAATGAAATAAAGTCTTATTTCCGCTGAATCTTTGTGTTTATGTGTATTTATGTATTTCATTGTGTTCCTACATAAATCCGAATCAGTGGTATCAGAGCAGTCTGCTCATTCTCGATCCTTCTTTGCATGTCCCCAACGACATCGGGGTATAAGGAGTTGGGGCTCGATCTGGTTGAACATTTGCAAGATCAACCTCGCAAACCCTGACAACCACCCATGGGGGAAGAAAAGAAAGATGAGGGAGCAAGAGATCCTATCAAAATGTTGCTCGAGGAGGCCCTCGAGAAACAAAGGAATGCGATGATGGACAACTTTGCCCAGATTCTTCAACGGATTCTGACTGGCGGGGCATCGACATCCAGAAGCCACTCTAGAGGCGCCACTCCTTTTAAGGTACAAGTAAACTTTGACATTCCCATATTTGATGGCCAAATAGATGCAGATGTCGTAGATAGATGGTTGAATCTGTTAGAAGGATATTTCTCGGTTCATGACTTTTCCGACCGAGAAAAGATTATTTTTGCACTCCTCAAAGCCACCCCCCATGTCAAGGACTGGTGGGAAACCTACTCGGAGCAAGAGGGTGAGGGAGAACCCTCTTTGTTCTTGGCCGCACCCACTTGGAATTATTTCTAAGATGCCATCAAGGAACAATATTATCCCGTGGGGAGCTATGAGGACAAATACATACAATGGACTACGTTGCAGCAGCAAAGGGACGAAGATGTGCATGAGATGACGAATCTGTTTCATACCCTACGCACAAAGTTGGGTATCAAATATTTAGAGAAACATTTGGTGTTAAAGTACCATAGTTTTCTGCACAGTTACATTCAGGAGTAAATGGAGTTCCTTGACATCTTCTCACTTGGTGTGGTATACTGATATGCTGCCAAGATTGAGCAGAAGTTCAAACAGAAGAAGCGAGACTTTGGGTCTGCAAATCAGAAGCAAGGGAAAGTTACTCCCAAACCACAGAACAAAGGACCAAGCCAAGGCAGGGCAGCGCAGGACAAGCCGCCAAATCCACAAGCAAAGAACAACACCACAAAGCCAAAAAAGGACACGGGGAAGTGGTGTGAGTTCCATAAGAGCTCCACTCACAACAAAAGTGAGTATCAAGCCAAGCAGTCACTGGTAGCCGAGTTGAAGGCTTCTGAATCGGATGCATGCTCCGACTCTGAATCAAAACCTAACAAGGAGAATGACAGGGGGAAGTAGATTATTGATGTGGAGCCCAACGCCACCATTCCCACCACGAAGATCCAGAAGGAGGAACCAAAAGATCCATAGGAGGCATAGCGTCTCTTCCATTTCAATATGTGGGTAAAGGGTTCCCCATTGCAGTTCATTGTCGACAGTGGGAGCCAGAAGAACCTCATATCAGTAGAGGTCATGAAGCGGCTGGGCTTGCCGACCACAGCACACCCACAACCATACACCATCAGGTGGTTTCACCAAGGACGGTACCTCCGCGTCAATCAATAATGTCGCTTTCCCTACAGCATCAAGCCCTTCACAGATGAGGTATTACGTGAAATTGCTCCTCTTGATGTTTCTGATGTATTATTAGGCCAACCGTACTTGTGGAAGTGACATGTTGTGTATGAGTCAAGGCCTCGTGTTGTTATTATCACTTTGGGCAATAATTTCTATAGGATACCAGAGATAGCACCGCCTACCACCATCTCTTTGGTTACTGCAAAACAATGCAGTAAGCTCATTTCCAAAACCAGGAAATTTGTTTTCCTGATGATCCGCCCTCAGGGAAAGAGGAATACTGTGGCCATGACCTCCAGAAAATTCCCCACTGCACGAAAAACAATAGATGGATAAGGTCATGGAGGAGTACAAGGACATATTCACCTCCCCCACAGGGGTGCCTCTACACTGCCAGGTCAAGCACCCCATCGATCTGACCCCAGGTGCATCATTGCTCAATGGACCCATCTACTGGCACTCTGTCCTGGAGAATGACAAAATCAAGAGGCAAATTCAGGAGCTATTGCAGAAAGGTCACATCTGGCCGAGTTCATTTCCCTGTGGGAGCCCGATCGTATTGGTGCAGAAGAAGGATGGGACTTGGAGACTCTGCATTGACTATCGGGCACTGAACAATATCACTGTCTAGAATAGGTACCTGATGCCATGGATTGATGACCTTCTGGACCAACTCAAGGGGGAAAAATATTTCAGCAAGATCGACTTGAAGTCTGGGTATCACCAGGTACCAATCGAACCCTCTGATGTGTGGAAGACTGCATTCAAATCCAAGGAGGGCCTTTTCGAATGGTTGGTCATGCCTTTTGGGTTGACGAATGCCCCTGCAACCTTCATGAGGCTAATGGAC
>ML780199.1:20111-45925 GCA_009831015.1 Picea engelmannii | reverse complement strand
CTACCCAGGTGGCAATTGTGGGCTGCAATTGCACCTTGATTGGATTTTGTGTGGCTATTGGGAAATATCACCAGCTCTTTCGGGATATGCCCCCTCTACCCCTCATTATAACCAATTGTTTCATCCTTCACTAGTGTCTCTTCCGGTGACTTCAGACCCCACTATTGAGTACTATTGGAAGGTCCAGTGCTATTTGAGAGGAAGGACGTTACGTCTTCTAGGACACGAGCATTTTCTTTCTTTTTTTATTCCCCCACGTGGACAAAACCCACTTACCCATATATATGTTTCTTTCTCATTTTATGTATGATGCACATCTGATTATAGTTTGACTTTGATATATATATTGTGTAAACAGTCATAGCAAAGACTCTTGTTTCTATATTTCTCTCACCACTTTTTGCACACATTCACACAACTAGTCTGACATCATAGGGGAACCACAGAACTCCCGTCGTTCACAATGCTTGCTCAACCTCCCTCCTGTCTTAGGGGGAGTATCTGGTCGTACCCACTCATCGGTACCTCCTTCACACACTCCTGTGAGTGCTACTATCTTAGGATCAGCTTTGCTTTGTTCTACATTACTTGGGTCAACTTCCCAAGGTCATACGTTCACTCTCTCCCCTTTACATAGGAGCAGAGGACCCACTTCCTCTCAAGGAGGGAGCACCAACCCACCTAGTCCCCATCAAGGGTCAGGTTCACAACACACCATGGTCGGAGCTAACCCTCCCACCCCTCTACAGATGCCATATTTGGCCTCTCTCAACACACTAGATCTCACCAAACTCACCAATGATCATATATTGCATGACGCCACATGGCCTGCAATGCCAACAAAACTTCCTTCAGACATACCAAAGTTTGAAGGAAAGGCAGGGGATGACCCCGCCAACCATGTCATGACCTTTCATCTATGGTGTTCTTCCAATAGCATTATGGATGATTCCATCAGACTGTGATTATTTCAACGCACACTTACTGGCCCATCAGCCAAATGGTATGTCAAAGAAAAACCAGGGTCCCATGGGACCTTTGATTCCTTGGCCAAAGCATTCTTGACCTTTTTCCAATTACCCATCTACCACGACAATGGTCTATAACTTCTATCTAACTTCAAATAGACCTCAGCCACCCATATCGCTGACCACATTCATGAGTGGCGTAGGCGACGTAGTTTGTGTAAAGGAGAAACCACCAAGAAACAATGTCTCGACTGGTTTCTTAGGTCACTTGTCTCTCTACTTAGTAAAGATGTAGCTTCCACCTTCCCTCAATTCGAAGAGGAAGCCATCAGTAAGGCCCAACAGTATGACCTCATTTATGCATAGTCAGGGTACTTATACACAGTACTCCCTGATCTTCCAAAACCGGTGCCATTTGGCCAAGACAAACCTAGGATGTCTCACTCAGCAGATGGACTAATAGGTTCCACCACATACCATGGTCCACAACCCCAACCACCACCAATGTATGGAACACCTCAATACCTACCGGCCTACGGGGGCACTTCTTATTACCCCCCACCCCCTTATCAACAGCCATATCCTGTTGTTATACCTCCACCCATCAGTGGACCACCACCGGCACCTCCCATACATCCATCTATTCCCACAAACAGTGGTGCTCCCTCAACATGCACTTATAGTACTAGTGAAAGCACACAGCCTTCCTATGTACCTTATGGATCGGCACCACCACAAAATCATTACTTCCCATTTCCTGGTCCTCCACAACTCATGGCTCCCCCACATCCACATGCGGGGGTAAATTTTGTTCAACCTTCGGCTGCTCAACAATACCAAAATTTCGAACAGTTGAATACAGCCAACCCAACTCATCCATCAAACAATACCAAGAAGAAAGGAAGGAACAGGAATAACAACAACCTTGGTCAAGGCGGGAATCAACCCCCTCAGCACCAACCCACTAGGGGCAACCAAAACCAAGGGAACCAAAACCCCCAAGGGGGAAATAAAAACAAATGCCAAGGGAGAAAGAGTGTTAAAACCATCTTCCCTTGTGCTCTTTGTGGTGAGTTCGGTCATTACACTCACCATTGCCCCCAGATCGCTGATCTCAAATGGTTGAAAGACTAGGGTAGCCTTCCCCATTCTCCTGCACAAACTGCCCCTCAACAGGCACCACAACAATATGTGCAACAACCCCCTCCTACCGTGCTGCAAAATCCTATCCCACATCAAGGTGTGATAAACACCCAACAGGACACACAGCATCCCCCACCTCATGTGGGACAATACCACAACCCCAACAATCCAGCAGAACGCACAATTCTCCTCACCAGTGAGGAAGAAATTCTTCTGCAAACGTGTAATCGTCAGTATCATACACTTGCTGAGTCTACTCCTGTCTCTCCAGAGTCAAACCCTACACCGACGGGACCCCCGTTGGTGATCCCTCACCCTTCTTTCGAACCACCACTACACATCCCTCGCATCCCCTTGCGCAGGAATGTCCACAATCCACAGGCTCGGGCAGCTCATAACTACAGCTTGGTAGATGACTTAGCACAATCCCCGGCTACCATGTCCATCTTGGAAGTCCTCCAGACTTGTCCTACACAGAAAAAATCTTTACTTTCCGCCCTGGGGGCAGTCGACCCTGCAAATACTTGACTCATCACCTTTGATCTTGACAACATCGAACCTCGTCTTCCCACCCTGGTCGCTATTCAAATACCAGTAAAAATACGGAACATCACCGTTCATCGGTGTATCATCGATGAAGGTGCATCTACATGCATCATGTCCAAAACAGTATGGCAGAAAATTGGTTCCTCGGAACTCATTCCCTCTGCCATCACATTACGAGCTTATGACGGATGACCATCCTCTTCTGAAGGGCTCTTCCAAAATGTCCCCGTTGAACTCGAGGGCAAGACTATTCTCATTGACATCGAAGTTATCGACGCCCCGCTCGACTATAATATCCTGTTCGGGCGTATCTACATGTACACTATGAAGGCAGTGGCCTCTTCCATCTTTCGGACAATGATGTTCCCCCACAATGGGAAGACCGTAACCATCGACCAAGTCTCACATTATGAGCCTAACCCATCTACCAACCTCGATAACATTCTTCCTCTCATCCACACCAACCCAGACGCATATCCACTCATCGAGATGGGTCCTGGGATTTTTAAAGATCCATCCTTGTTAGGGACATATCATGGAGCACCCCCACTCCTTCCCCCTAATCAAGTATGCATCATCTCATCTAACGAAACTCACACGGAGGATGCTCTTCCTCCTCATAAGGCCTCAGTCATCCCTGACGTCTCAATAGTCGTAGAACCACTCCCGCCATAGCCTCCTGCACACTCATAGACCTCAACAGTCCACGAATCCACATCCCCTCAAGGGAATAATCCCGTTTGGGAAACACTCCCCCAACCCCTCACCCAAATTCCCTTCTTTTACCCTCCCCCAGGTATTGAAGCTTTCCAGGTAGACGCAATGCTCACACTACCTAATATGGTGTTAGCAATCCCAGTTTGGTATTTACACCCACCAGAGATGGTCCCTCGACCATCCCTTGCCCCACAGGAAGGACTTCCCATGACGATTCCCGTCCTTACCCCCACTACCCCCATACTCACTAACCCCCCTGCCACAGCTGGGGGTAGAAGGAAGAAGAAGGAGCCCACCGCTCCACTTCCTCCACGCATCCCACCACCTTGTGCACTATGTGAGAAAGCAGGCCACCAAACCAACAATTGCCCATCCCTACCTGAATTATGGAATTTGATCCCCCTCAATCAACCACCCACAACACCCGCCACTACTGCTAGTCCCACTACTACCACCAACCCTTCCAGTAGTAAAGGGTTGAGGACCAAATATGCTTGTGCTATATGTTCAGAGTATGGCCATTACACCCACCATTGCCCAGCACTGCCACGCTTTCGGCAGACATTAGCGGCTGTATGCCAGAACTTCCAGAACAACCCACGCCTTGCTATGTCCTCTTCAAATATCACTGACATTCGTTATGTCACCACTTCTGTCAATGAACGTATGAGATGCCCTTGCTCTCTCTGTGATTCATTGGCTCATTTTACATACCAATGTCCTATGATTCTTGCATACAGGCAACATCAATTGGCCCTGCGTCACTGACCCGCGGAGGTGATAATTGACATGACTTCATCACTCAAGGATCTTCATGTCATTTCTCCTGAAGCCGAAGCACTCCCAACACCTCCATGGTTCTTAAATGACATCTCTGAGGATTTACCCCACAACCCCCCCAACTCCCCTACTCATTCCCCTACGGACACTCTCCACCCAACCACCACGGGTACCCCTCAGTGCTTCAATATAGGGTTTATGTCGAGTGAACCCTCACCATCTCCTGGCATCGCTCCCCTGGCTTCTCCATCAGGGGGAAACCACACTGTCACCGAGGTCACTCCTCATGACCCCTTATATTCCCATCACTTCCAATGCGACGAGGAAATACTCGAAGAGCTACAATGCCTGGACTCTCCCTGGGACACACTACATCATCGTGCACTCTTCCTTCCACAGGCAGCCCTCATGCCTCCTAACCAAAACCCCATTTACGCGGTCGAAACTAAAGATTTTATCCCATCAGGTCCTATCGATTGGTTCAACAATCCCATTCCTGCCCCCGACGCTTTTGAAGAAGGTAATATGGCCAATATTTCCCTCACCATCAAAATCGACATTTCCATTAAAGATGGCATCGTCGAAGAAATCATCATTGGAGCTGCTTGCACTCCTCAGGAAATCGCCGCATATAAAGCCCTCTTCCAGAAATATAGGGATATTTTTGCATGGTCATACACAGAAATGCCTGGCCTCGACCCCTCTATTGTCGAGCATCGCATCGACACCTGGCCTAACATCACACTAGTTCGCCAGAAACAGCGACTGCTACACCCATCCAAGGCCGCGACTATCAAAGCCGAAATTGACAAATTACGTACGGCTGAGTTTATTTACCCCATCGCTTACACTTCATGGGTTTCCAACCCTGTACCCATCGACAAAAAACAGGGCACTATCCGTGTTTTCACAGACTTTCACGATCTCAATAACGCATGTCCCAAAGACAACTTTCCAACGCCTTTCATCGATCAAATTATCGACGACTGCGCCGGCCACGAGGCTCTCTCCTTTATGGACGGATTTTCTGGCTATAACCAAATTCAAATCCACCCAACCAATCAGTATAAAACTGCATTCATTACCCCATGGGGTACTTTTGCATATCATGTCATGCCTTTTGGCTTAAAAAACGTCGGTGCAACCTTCCAGCGGGTGATGACATACATCTTTCACGATCTGGCTGAAATCATCCTCACCTACTTGGATGACCTCATAGCTCGATCCAAGAAGCGCACCCAACATATCAATGATTTACGAATCATTTTTCAACGGTGTTTTCAGTACACCATTCGCTTGAATCCTCTCAAGTGTGTGTTCTGTGTCACCGCCGGGCACCTCCTCGGTTTTATCATTTCCCAAAGCGGTATTACCGTAGACCCCCTCAAAGTCAAATCCATCACCGAAATTCCACCTCCTCAGAATTTATGACAACTTCAGAGTCTACAGAGCAAAGCTAACTTTCTCAGACGCTTTGTTCCTGATTACGCCATACGCGCACACGGTTTCCTCCGCTTACTACATCACGACATCCCTTTCCACTGGGATGACTATGCCCAACATTCATTTGACAATCTTAAAGCAGCGCTTTCAAATGCACATTTAATTAGTGCACCTGACTATAATCGCAACTACATCCTCTACGTATCAGCATCAGCTATATCAGTAGTCGGCGTCCTCGTCTAGCTCAGAGATGACAATCATGAACATGTCATTTACTACGTTAGTAAGAACCTCTCAGGACCACCTTTGAAGTACAAACACGAAGAGAAACTTTCTCTTGCAGTTGTCCTCGCAGTCCAGAAACTACGTCATTACATTCTGCTTCGCACCACAAAGGTCGTCGCAGATTCCAACCCTATGCAATATTTTCTCAGTCGTCGACAAGTTAACGGCAAATTCACTCGATGGATCATTATCCTTCAGGAGTACGACCTCCAGTTTTCAACCCCTAAGAGTAAGAAGGCCCTCGTTCTTGCCGAACTTGTCACGGCCCTCCCCTCTGACACCACCAATGCCCCCATCAACACCGACTTTCCTGACTAACATCTCTTTTACATCGCTTCCGATGATCCTTGGTATGGCAACCTTCTCGTCTACCTACGAACTCAAAAGTTCAGTAACCATCTATCACAAGATGATTGTCGGCGTATTCACCATCAGGCCCCCCACTATCTCCTCATCGGAGACATCCTATATCGACGGGGCATTGACACCATTCTTCGTCGTTGCCTGACTATTGACGAGGCCGACAGAGTCTTAAACGACTGCCACAGCGGTGCTTGTGGGGGCCATCTTTCGGGTATATCCACGGCTCAAAATATTATCCGAGCCAGTTACTTTTGGCCTACCTTATTTCATGATTGCATTCATGCCGTGAAACGATGTGAGCAATGTCAGCTCTATGCCAACAAAGCACGAGCTCCCCCCGCTCTTCTTCACCCTGTCATTACTGCGGGCCCTTTTTGTAAATGGGGCATCGACTTTATGACTTGTAATCCCCCCTCCAACAATGGTCACAAATACATTGTTGTCGTCGTTGATTACTTCACCAAATGGGTTGAAGCTATGCCAACTTTCAACAACACCACTGACACTGCAACGCTTTTTTTCTTTAATCACGTCATATCCCGTTTTGGAGTACCACTTCAACTTGTTTCCGACCATGGGAAACACTTTGAGAATGAGATCTTCATCGAACTCTCATCTCGGTTAGGCTTCTCTCATGAGTTTGCCTCCCCATATTACCCTCAGTCAAACAGACAGGTCGAGGCAGTTAACAAAGTCCTCAAGACCATGTTACAGCGCACGGTTAATAAACATAAAACCAATTGGCATCATATGTTATTTTCTATGCTATGGGCTTATCGAACGGCAGTAAAGACCGCTATAGGTTTCACGCCATTTCATTTAGTCCATGGGGTCGAGGCAACTCTTCCCATCGAGTGCGAAATTCCCACCCTACGCACCGCAATTGAGCTATTACCTGACACTGCTTCGATGGAGCAGTGCTTACTGAACTTGGAGTCTCTGGATGAAGGTCGTCGATCTTCCTTATAGAACAACGAGGCAGCTAAAAAATGATCCAAGGCTACCTTTGATAGCCATGTCAACCTTCAGTCATTCCGCGAAGGCGACCTTGTCCTAGCTTATGATATCGCTCATGATACCTTTGGCCACGGCAAATTTGAGTCACTTTGGCATGGCCCTTACATCATCCAACATTGCCTCACCAAAGGCACATACATCCTGGCCTCCCCCGAAGGCCTCTCGCTCAAGGAACTCGTCAATGGGTTATACCTCAAGAAATTTTATGCTTAGAAGTAGTCATTCTACTTTAGGTTATTTTTTCTTTTTAGTGTTTTTAATCTTTTTTCTCCTACCCTCTCGTCTAAACTATCCTTTTTGCTATTGACAGATGCTTCCTCCACCAGCCTACCACATTGGTTACGCCGACGGCGCCAGCCGTTGGACACAAAATCTCGCTTCGGCAGCTTGGGCTCTATACACCCCCTCACACGAAATGCTACATTCAAGCGGCATATGTTTAGGGCCAGCAACCAACAACCAAGACGAATACATTGCGGTCATTGGCCTCCTGGTCGATGCCCAGCGTCATCATATTCGTCACCTTAGCATCTTCCTCGACTCTCAACTAGTCGTTCTCCAGCTCAACAATGTATACCGTGTACGCGATCTGTGCCTCTTTCACAAATACCTGCAGGTTAGACTGTTATCTCAACATTTTGATTCCATTACATTTACACATATTCCAAGACAATTGAATCAAACAACAGATCAAATAGCTAACATGGTGTTAGATTGGCATATATCATATCAAGCTACACATACATAACACATCTCATAAATCCTGTCACAGCACATAGATAGAATAGACATCATCACCATCATCAACAAAAAACACATGTAGACAACATCAGGATCTCAAAATATGTATACTCATATATATATAAGGCCTATCAGGCCATCCGAATGTTTACATACAAAAATACATGTGCCCGCGGGCCAGCACAGCACCTCGGTACAAAAATCGGCTCACCAGCCTAAATACAACCAAAAAGATATACATCATACATCGGTCATGGTGCCTCTATCGCACCACCACCTACTCCTCCCTCAGGAGGAGGTGGTGGCCCACCACCACCTGCCCCAGGCGGTGGTGGCAGACCACCCACAAGACCCTCCTGCCTAGGCAGCAGGCATCCACTCATCATCGCAGCAAGCACTGTTGCTCGCCGCACTATGACCCTCCATGGTGGCGGCACCCCCACACACTGCTTCAGGAAGCTCTCATCCTGGATACGTGTCCACATGCCCTCAGGCACATCCTGCAGCACCGTCTCCAAACAACAGCATATGTCATCGAAGTCCACTCCAGATGCCGACAGAGGAGCGTGTGATGGCCCCGCACTAGGGTCATCGAACCGGCGCCTCCTCGCTACCCTCTCGGGCTCTGCTGGTCACTCCGCGGCATCATCTCGCCGACATCTCTCTCCATGCGTTAGTCTCTCCGGCTCTTGACGAGCCGGCGCTCTCTGCATCTCCACCTCGCATCTGCGAGGTGCCATATCTGCACATGCACAAAACAACAACAACAAATAGTATCAGCATCTAATCATATACATATGGACTGATATCTCAAAAAACAACATAAATAAAAAAAGACGTACCTCGATGGTCAAAAACCTCCCCTGGAGGCAACACCATGTCCAGGTCACCCCGGAAGTCCACCCCAGCGTAGGGGTACCAAAGTACTACCTGCGGCATCTGCCGCCATATCTGGGTCGCATCTACTGAAAAATAGTGTCCACCTTTGCCACCATCGTGGCGAACCAAAACTGTAGACCACCGCCTCAATCGCGGCTCTCGTGCCCCTAGCATCTCCAGCAGAACCCTCGAGTGCAGCATCGGCACCCTCTCCAAAAACCAGGCCACTAACATGGACCTGAAAGAAAACTCTCCTCCATCAGTGGACTGACAGTGGTCCAACTGTGCCACCATCCTAGCATGCAGCGTCAGTCCCCAAGCGAACTACTCGCCATCCAATACTCTCTCCAGCACCAACAACTGGCCACCACTAATCCATTGGGTCTCCAGTGACCCGTATACTCGTACAATCATCGCCGCTATACAGCGATGATCTAGGGAGTCGATAGCACTTATGCTCACCACAGTCCCAGACATGAAGTCCCGACCTGAGCAATATCTCTAGCCAATCTCAGCCAGCGGAGTGGTCCTGGGCAACACCGTCTCTGCCGGTAGGGGCGTTCCCCGAAAGGGGAGCCCCGTCAGAAAATAAACATCCTCCACCGTAGTGAAGGGGATCTTCTCTCCTCGCACGAGGAAGCAGTGCAGCTCCGAACTCCACATCTGGAGCAGGAACTGTAGTAAGTACTTTTGTGCCCGTATCAACGGGCACTCAAATAACTTTAGCAACCCGCAGGTTGCTAAAGTCACTCTCACCCCAGGCCCCTCAATGGCCACAGCATCTCGCAACTGGGCCCAGTCTCGCTCTCACCACCGCACCGGCATCGTCACTACTGGCCACCTGCAACCAACACAGAGTCCTATATCAGATCAGATAACCATCAACAACATCAAAAAGACTCATTTTTTACCCTTCAAACCTTGCCTCCTAGGCGCGGTTTTTGTTCCTACAGGCGCGCACCCATGCGCACCTGTTCATTACATAGGCATGCCTATATGCACGCTTGTACACTGAACAGGTGCGCATCAATGCGCACCTGTTCACTTCACAAGCGCACCCTCATGCGCGCCTATTCATTTTACAGACGTGCATCGGTGCTTACCTGTCAAACCTATAGGCGCGCACTGATGCGCACCTGTTCAACTCACAGGCGTGCCCCTCGGGCGCGCCTTAAATTCCCCCTACCGCACACCCATGCGCGTGTGTTCAGTTTACAGGCGTGCACGTATGCGCGCCTTTCACCGAATCGCCCGCGCATGTGGGCCCCACACCCCCTAAAAACCCCTGTACGACCCTCCATACGAACCCTGCCCAAAAATTGAACCCCTGTTTCTATGCAGGATGATCAGACCACTAACCTGATACTCGCAGAATGTCGATCGGATGCCTCGACCTCCCCGAATCTCCAAATCTCCTCCAAAATCTGCTCGTTCAGTCACTATTGCAGCAAGTACAAATGAGGTGGCAATGTGGGCCCTACAGCTATATATAGGCCTTTTTCCAAACTTCCACTCACCATTACGGGAGCCCAAGGTGTCCATTTTTCAAACCGCCTTCAGCCACGGGATCAGCATCCCGTCACCTACGTCATAGCAGTCCCTGGGTCGCTTTTCATCTTGAGCCCTTGGGGCACGTTTTTTTTTCAGGTCATGGTCAGGTACGCACGCGCATAGTCACATTTATCAAATACATGTTCATATCTTTGATTCTTTTCAGATATTGTTCACTTTGGGTATTTGGTTGTTATGTGTGCAGGTACTTGCTCATCATTCATCAACATCACCCCTTCAGGTAGATACTCAGCACTGGCATGTAGTCTCTCCCACTGTATTGCATTTACATTTCCAGTCACACCCTCTGATATTGGCCTTTAGGATCCTCATTTTCGGCTTTGCAGTACCCACGCCTCCATTTGCACTTACGGTACTGTCACCCAGTAGCATTCTCACCCACATGAGTTGTCCCATTCATAGCACCTTTTGGCACTTTTGACACTCATGTTGTTCTTCATTACCCTTTAGGGATGGGAGTCTCGATAGTCTTTCATCATGTCATAAATCAGCCACATACTTCTTCTCCTCATTTTGCTAGCTTTCCGTATGGATTCCCAGGTTATCTCTTCACGGTTCTATTTTTCACCTACATCTCCACAGTATCATGAACCCTTCATTTCATCCACCATCAGTTTGCCCATCTGCAAACCTATCTTCATTTCACCTACCTCATGCAGAAACTCACCAATGGGGCCCCCACCCTTCATCAGTTTTCCAAGAAAATTCTTCCCTCCCTAGGGCACTCATTTTACACTGGGGCACCCGTTTCTGTATTTGTACAATTTTTTTCCAAAAAAAAACATTATTCATTATTTATTTGTACAAACACCTATATTTCCAGTCTTTCCATTTTCTTTTGTCATCACCGTTAGCGACTTGCTTCATTTTGGCCACACGCAACCCATGTCACCCTTGGTTGGAGCATTACTTATCATCTACCTTTGCCGGCATCGTCCATATCTTTAGAGTACTCCATAGATCACTTACCTCTACCCTCTGAATTTGTTCACCTTGTCCCGCCTCTGGCACAACTTATCACTAGTCTTGTCGTCCCCCGACACTCGACCTTGTTACACGGTTGCGGCCAATTTTTATCTCATACATCCTCCAACCAAGGGCAGTCTTGAGTCTTCCCACTTCTTGACTTCATCCATGTATCTCTGCCACTTTTTCACCTCAGTAGATTCCATGAATCCCTTTGCTTCTGGGAGTCGCGTTCCCCTTTCGTCGACATCAACACAATTTTCTAGAAGGGCGACAGTATCTTGATTCTCATTCTCCATTCAATGAGAGATCTCGGACGGCACAGGGTGAAACACCATTGCTCCCTACTGTCGTTGGCCCCCATAACATTCAACACCAACACTTCCTCGTGTTATGGTGGGTCTTACTTTGTGACTATTTGCAGTTATTTTTATCATTTGTTGAAGACCTCTGAACTTGGTAGGACCATCAATGCCCGCATCATCATCGCTGCTTATTACCACGATCATTGCCTATTGTTCAGAGTATGTTACTTTACAGAATTGTCTTCTGCCTTTCTCATTACCGCCCCCGAGGGCGCTGCAGTTGTCTACACTAACACTTCAGTCATCTTTTTTCAGAGTTACATAACACGAGCATGGGGAATGCCCACCTCGTTTGTACATAGTTTTCTATTTTTTTTTGCACAACTCTCAGAAGGTTGGGTCCTACCAGTTCCTTTTTTCTCCAATGGATCGCTCTGAACGATCCCACTATTTCTCTCTCTTACAACAACATTCTCAGTAGAAGAAACATTGATGGATTTCGGCTATACATATGCTCCTAACCTCATCCATCAGAGGGCATCTATTATCACTGAAATTCCGTCCGCACATGGTGACAAGAACTCAGCATCGTCAAACAGTGATGAAGTCATTCATGTCACTGAATTAATTTCACAGCATTCCAAAAAGGTCAAAAACTATACAAAGTAACCAAAAATTGAAGGGCGCTTTACAGAAGTTTGGTGCGCGCGCACATGCGCGGAACAGGAACGTACCATGAGTGCATACGCGCACGATGCGCGGCTGTTGGCGCAAAAATCCGCACACCTGCTAAACGATACATTTATTGAATTGGTCGGACTCCCAACCACTTATGGATCAGCTCCCAAGCCGATTTGACCCTCAAATCTGAGATGAATCCGCATGGTAGGCTGGTCAAAGACCTAATGAAGTCCATCCCGTATCGACCTTCACAGGTCACGAACTGTTTGATTATCATCAAAGTATCGTGCCATCGTGGTTTAAGTGCAGAGATGGGCATACCTCTGTCACAAGAGGTGACTTTGCGCGAGAGGAACAGCAGTGTCCACGGGACCTCCTCGACCTTACAATTCTTAAACCAACGTTGTCCTGTGGCAGGTAACCCTGTGGAAAGACTGATAAATTTCTCATCAATTTCCAATTGTATGTCGCCCACCTTGGCTCTACAGCCATCGAAGGTCATGGAAAATTGTCGTGCTACACAAAGATTAAAACCCTCAAATCATTTCATGAAGGTAAGCCATCCTTTGTCCTCCAAATCTTGGCGGGCATTGTCAAACATTAACAAGGCTTGATTGTCATTTGGCTCGACCCGCATGACTGGTGCCATGGAGCCGGGCACATGGTAAGCCGAGGGTTTGTATCACCAACACACACAGGAGTAGAGCTAGCTGAGCTAACAGAAGTGAACGGGAATCAGGGATAAGCATAAATGCAAGCATACGAAGGTGGTGGAGTCTGCCATGCAAAATATTCATTACCCAAGTACAACCGCCGATTTACATAGTTGTTCAATCCATAATAGTAGTTCAACCATCGAGTCATGTTCCCAACTAATGAAATCAAATGTGTAATGCGCACAAACGTTATGCCGTAGTGTTTAAACATTCGACATATAAATCAAAACCAAAATCAACTATGCGCCAATGTATCAGTTCATGTAATCAAAAATTTAACCAGGGTACCAAACGGTATTCATATAGTCGACAAGCCAAAAGTTATGAAAAGATTAACATAAGGATTATATCAAAAGACATATATATAAAAAATTTAATCATAACCCCTATGCGTTTTCATAGAATCAATGATCAGGCAAGTCATATAAAGTGTAAATCCAAATGCTAAATGCCTTACAAACTCAATAAAACCAAGTTATACAATCAATCGAAGTATGAGTAGTAATTAGAGGATCTTGCCCATTGTATAATGATCAATAAAAGGTAAGCGCAATAGGCGTAATGACAAAAGAGATATTGAATGTTCAGATAATGATCGAAATACGACTTCGAAAGGAGAAGTTTTCACGCTTATAGTCGTGAAATCTTAATGAAAACAAATGTGCAAATGTCACAAAAATGGAAATGTCGTTTATTGAAAATTGCGACGAAAAAAAATGATGTTTGTAAAACATAGGTGTAGGCAGCTTATAAGATAATAAAAAAAATGAATTGGCTGCCAACAATGGCGACACACTGGTAGAAGCAGTTATCTCTGTCAAAATAAACAAATTCATATTAGGACAGCAAAGATAATTCCAATTCAAACTTAACAACCAGAAAATCGTACAAACATCATCATTAACCATCTTTTCCAACAGTGTTTTGAAAGATGAAAACCAATATCAGTCTTAAGATTAGCAAGTCGTGATATTAAATATAAAATCTCCAATGTTGTTGGCATAGCCACTGCTGCCAGCAGGCATCCATAGCCTCAACAGGGTTGCCATTTAACCCACTCTGACATCTGTATCATGTTAAGAAGTTCTGGATCAGAATAAAGGTCATTAAAGAGGTTTCTTTTTTACGAATTTTCATACACCCGACATTTCTTCGCTGCCAGCGGGCCTGTTCAATACCTCGGCGAAGTTATCTTGGCGTCATGCATGCATTTACCCACTGCCAGCAAACCTGTTTAGTATCCCGGCGAGTTTACAAGCACTTCCCACAGCTCTTCTTAATAATTTTATTTTGTTTTTTATAGGTATATAGCTGAGCGGGGTGACGCTGAAAATCTTGATATTTTAACATATTTTTTAGACCTCATCAAAATCTTTTAGAACTGTCCTTTATTTAGATCTAGAAATGTTTTATTTACAAAACAACTTCCTAAGACAGGGAGACATCCTCTGAGTCACTCCTTTACGGAATAGGGACAGTGTAAAAAGATAATAGATGATCATGACAAGCTTTACTCAGAGATCGAAATCAGTCAACTTCTTTTAAACAACAGATTTTTCCAACACAGATATAAGTTTAAGAAATATACCATTGATGTTTGTACAAATTTTTCAGAATTTATTTCAGTGAAGGAATTTTCTATCGTCTTTGTCTGAATAGCTGAGTGTACAGGTATGTGTATTTTTCAAAAAACACAAACTGATAAATTCAAATCAAAATCAAAACAGAAAGCAAACGAAAACGCAAACAAAAATGAAATATTTACATAATATACAAGGGTAGTTATTACGCAAAGTATCTCTTCAGGGCTTGGCCATTCACCGGGTAGGTGTCAAGCTGCCCTTCAAGATTCTGCAATCGAAAGGAACTAGGACCCAACTTTTCAGCAATTAAAAATGGTCCAAGCCATAAGTTTTGAAATTTTGTGTGTTCTCCCTTTCCCTCATGCGGTTTGTTCCACTTCAAGACGAGATCGCCTACTTCAAAATTCCTATCGGAAGTCGAATTAGAATCGAACCATCTTTTAACCAATTGTTGATGTTGATCTAACTTACGTTTATCTTGGTCTCTTACTTCTTCTAGCTTCATCAAAGCGTTAATTCGGTTTTCTAGAGGGGGACAAACTTCTTCTTGAACTTTCTGTGACAACTGAAGCAAAGGAAGAAGAATGTGAGGTGGCAGAATTGCTTCTCTGTCATAAACAAGAAAAAAGGGGGAGTTGCCTATGGTAGCTTTTTCCGTTACCCTATCATCCCATAGTGTGTTCAGCAACGCATTGTGCCAATTTTTGTGATTTTCAACCACAGTTCTCTTGATAATTTTAATCAAGTTCTTATTTGTTGACTCTGCTAATCTGTTGCCCTAGGGGTAGTAACTAGCAGAATACTTCATCTTTATTCCTTTTTTCAAAGAAAACTCGCTCATCTCAAGAGAAGAAAAGTATGAAGCGTTGTCAAAGACTAAACAGACGGGGATACCAAAACGGGTGATAATATTCGAATTTAGAAAGGCGATTACCTGACTGGTGTTGACAATTCTTAACGCAGCAACTTCAGACCATCGAGTAAAGTAATCTGTGGCTGTCACAAAATACTTGTGTTGTTGCGAGGACGGAGGGTTAATTGGACCTATGATATCAAGGCCCCATTGCTGGAAAGGAGAATCTACTGAAACGGGTTGCAAGGGAAAGGCTGGTTTTTGCAACCACCTTGATGCTTTCTGACAGATGATACATTTACAACACAAGGCATGGGCGTCCCTAAAAAGTGTGGGCCAGTAGTAACCAGCTCTTAAAACCTTATGAGCGGTGGTGTCACCACCAAAGTGACCACCAGCTTCTCCTGCATGCAACTCTAGCAAGACTTTTTCTGCTTCGTCTTTCTCGAGATAGTGCATCAGTACACCGTCAAAATTCTGACGAAATAGTATACCATTAACCAGATGCAAGGAGGCAGTCTTCAGTCTTAACGCTCTTCTCTTAGGGGGTCTAAGTGACGAGGTGTTGACCCATGTTCAAGATAGAACCTAATATCGTCATACCAAGGACTAACAAGGTTTTGTGCACAACAGATCAGGCTTTGATCGCTTTGTCCTAGGTTTGACGTATCACTGTCTTCTGGCTATCCTGTCTCTGAATCAACCACCAACTTGAATAACCCTTGGCCTCTCACAATCTAAGCTGGGGTGATTTCTAAGTCATACTCCTGTAAGGAGGTGACCCAGTTAGCTCTCTTCTCTCCTAACTCCTTCTGTGCTAACAAGTTCCTCACGGCTGGATAAGAAACAATGACTTTCGTCCTTGACTTCAAAATATAGGATCGGAAGTGCTTAACTGCTTTGAAAACAGTGTAGGCTTGCCGATCAACCGCTGGATAGTTAAGTTCAGCACCTTTGAAAGCATAGCTCATAAAGGCAATGGGTACTTCATTTTTCTCGGCATTCTTCTGAGTTAGGATGGCAGCATAGGAACGGTCAGAGGCAAAAGTATAGAGTGTGAAATCTCAGGAGAAGTCAGGGCTCATGAGAGACACGGCGTCTATTATGGCCTTCTTTATTGCATTGAAATCTTGATTTTCTGTGGGTCCCCAGTGATATTGGGTGTCTTTCTTAATCAAATTTTGTAAAGGCCTGACCATTTCGGAGAAACTGGGGATGAATCTCCTCACGAAGTTAATTTGGCCTAAGAAAGATTGCATGGATTTTTTGGATGTAGGAGGGGGAATTTTAGATATGACTTGAGTCCTTTCGGGGTAAATAATCATCCCATCACTAGACACAATGAATCCTAAGAATTTACCCTGTTCTACCACAAAGATGGATTTTTTTGGATTTAAGGAGATGTTGTATTTACGACATCGTAGCAGAACAGCTCGTAAGTGAGCTAGATGATCGTCTTTGTTTTTAGAATAAACAGTTACATCATCTAAGTAAACTACAATAGAGTGATTGATTAAGCCTCGGAAAGAAATATCCATTGCTCTCTAAAAGGTAGCACCAGCATTCATCAATCCAAAGGGCATTTTACGATAAGCATAAGTGCCCCATGGGGTACGGAAACCAGATACTTGTTGAAGGATCTGTTCCATGGGTGGGACGGGATAGTTGTCTTTGTCAGATGCTCTATTGAGGTTTCGAAAATCGACACAGAGTCGAATTTCTCCATTTTTCTTCCGCACTAGGACGAGGTTGGAAACCCATTGAGTGTGCCTAACAGGAAAAAATATTTTAGCACTTAGGAGTTTATTCAATTCTTTTTGAACGGTCGATTCTAGTTTAGGGTGCATCTTCCTCAGTTTCTGTTGGAAGGGTAAGGTTTGGGGCTTCATCGAGATGACATGTTGTATGATATTAGGGTCGAAAGTTTTAAGATCATCATACATCCATGCAAAGACATCCTTAAATTCTTTAAATAATTTAACAAAAGCAGTTTTTTCTTGTCTAGAACATCCCAAGCCTAGGTTAATGCACTGAGGATTTTCACTAGTTCCTAAGTTCACTTTTTCATAAGACAACGAGGAACTATTTGTTTTACAATTGACCATCTTTTTAAATTTATCTTCAAAATCATAAAACTTCTCTCATCTAACTATGAATTTGGGTATGGAATTTACCATGTTCGATAGTGCTTCAGGAGATTTCGGATCAGGTATTACCGTAAAATCATGCAAATTGTCATCGTGCGTGCGTTCATCTATCACCGCGCCTTGAAAGGTTTCTTCCATGTGTAGAAAGTTGATAATCTGATGATCGTCGTCAAATACTCTCTAGTTCGTGATATTGTCAGGAATAGATGGTCGAAACAACAGCTCGACGGAGAATGCATCTAGGGATAAGCCTTCTGCAGGAAGAAGTTTAGAGGCTACATTAGCTAATAGATCTGCTTCAGCATTATTTAGTCTAGGAATGGAATTTATTTTGAAAGCAGAAAATTTATTCATTAGACTCCATACCTCAGACTGGTAATTTTTTAGATGCGGGGAAAGACAATGTATAGAATCTCTTACCTGTCTAACCACTATTTCAGAGTCGCCAAATACAACCAGGTTTTGAATGTTCATATCCAGAGCTTTTCTGAGACCTTGCAGTAAAGCCTCATATTCTGCAATATTATTAGTGCATTCAAATTCTAGTCTACATGCAATTAATGTCTTATTACCTATTGGATCGATAATGATGCAACCTGCACCAGCTCCT
Organism: Picea engelmannii; assembly: GCA_009831015.1. Taxonomy (NCBI): domain Eukaryota; kingdom Viridiplantae; phylum Streptophyta; class Pinopsida; order Pinales; family Pinaceae; genus Picea; species Picea engelmannii. The sequence goes on along the minus strand of ML780199.1, from coordinate 27,610 downwards.
TCTTTAGACTTAGAACCGTCAAAATATAGAGACCAAATTTGATTTCCATCGGGCATATGGGACTGTTGTATAGAAGTTGTTGGTTGCATTTATGCTATGATCTCGGACTGTTGTTCTGGATTGATGATAGGTGAATCCTCGGCCATGAAGTTACCAAAGAAGGTGTCCATCCCTTGGACTTCAGGTGAATCAGCAAAAGGTGTATATGGTTCGTTAGGATCGTTCAAATCTTTTCCCGTGAACTTAAGGTAGCGCTCACGATTCACTCTGATCTTGTTAGGATTACCGTTCTCTGGGAACCATAAGTGAGACCAGTCTATCGTGAAGTAACCATGTAGCTGCTCCGGCCAGTCCCTGCTTAAAAACAGACCATACACTTCTGGAATATCCACAATGATTATATCAATAACCTGATGAACCTTAGGGTTAGATGATAATCTAATCAATACATTTTTTAGTTCGCCTATAACTTTGACATTTGTCCGATCAAGTTGTATGATTTTTAAAGTAGATGGTTCCACTTCAGCGTTAATATTTTGGCAGACAGACCAAGGCATCACATTGGATGATGCTCATGAGTCCACCATACAATTATGCACGTTTCTGTTGAAAATTTCGAAAGTTAACAAGAAAGGAGGTACATTTTTGCGAGTACTAAGAGTAGTAGCTTGTGGATTTTTACTCGCAGTGTCTAAGGCTACTTTATCTACATTATTTACATTATTTACATTACTTACAGGAAGGCTTCCTTTATCTTGAGGATCAGGATTATTTTTAGTGGAATTCTTCTGCGGAACTTTGTTTTGCACAACCTTGTTACCACTTGAGTTACCATTTTTGTCGTTCTCTGAAATATTTTGCAACATTTTTTGAAGCAGAAACGGAAACTTCAATAACTCATAAATAGAAATGTTATCCCTTAACTTTTTAAGATCTTCAACAACATCATAATCTAAGTTGGGGTTCACATTGCTCTGTTTAGTCTCAACTGATTTAGATTTCTTTGGAGGTGAAGTTGTAGTGTTTTCGGTAGAAGGTTTGTTTGTTGTCTTACTTCTAGTATTATAAGGGTGAACAGTCTCGAAGTTAACCTGAAAGATGTTGTCCGAGAAGTGTCCAAAGATGTTTGGAGAAGACTCTTCTTCTTGAACTGTTTCTTGTTCAACTACCTCCTGAGGGATCTCAGGGGGTATCAAGTTATCTTGGGCTTCTAGAATTGTTTGAAGGGCACATTGCAAACTTTCTAGATTTAAGCTTTCGGGGTTTGGATTAGGTCGGTTGGTAGGAAAAGGCTTTCGGAAAGGGGGTTTGTAGGGTCCTTTACTCGAGGAAGCTTCTTCAGTCAACCTTTTTAAGTCTATAACTTGATTCGACAGTTTTTGAACAACTTTAGTTAAGTTTTCCAAATCAGAGTTTTCAGGTTATGTTTTACTTTGAGTGGGTCTGGGGAGAATTTCAATCTTCTTTTTGGAAGAAGAACTAGTCTCGGTTTCGTTGCTAGAAGAGTCTTTAAGACTAAGTATGCCTTTTTCGATCTGACTGACCTCCTTGAAGGCCTCTAACAACGTGGCTTTCTTAGATCGTTTGACCCAAATAGCTATACTTTAATGTAAAGCTTTAGTGTAGTAAGCTATTATAAGACTCTCAGTAGGCATAGAATCTGCAGGGATTTGGTTTTTAAGTGTTAGGAATATTTGATTAAAGTCTTTAACTTTTTCTTTTAGGTTCATTCTTAAGCTCAAAAGGTACATGACTAGGACTTCCGGAGGTTTACTGTCTCCGAATTTTTCCAAAAAGCATGACTCAAACTTTTCCTAAGACACGATGGTGTGGGGTTGTTGGGAAAAGTACCAGGTGGATGCATTGCCCTCGAAAGTATAAGGGAACAACCTACAGAAAACATCTTCATGTTCAACATTGCGGAGTCTAATGGCTAACATAAATTTTTTAATGTGATCTTCAGCTATCTGTTTTGAGTCAGGATCAAACTTGGGAAGCCATTTCTCCGGGTGTTTAGGTAAAGGGTGCTGGGCTCCAGGTACAGCTACAGCATCTTGATCAAACCAGGGTCTAGCAGGCTTGTTCTGATTTTCCATTGGGGTAGTGGGCGTGGAAGGCTGAGAAGGTGAATTTTCTTCATCAGAAGAATCTCCTCCAAAAGAGGAAGGAGATGATGGAGGTGGTGAAGGAGGTATCCCAGATCCTCCTACAGCAGGATTTGAGGTTGAATCTATGGGATTCACAGTGAGGTTAGTGTCACCTAATTGTTCTCTGATATCAGAGAAGTCCAAAGGTTGACCCCACGGACGGTTTGGTTGTCTAAGATGAGCTAAGGCACTATGTGTTTTAATAAGAGATTGACGGACAATCTCTTGTATGTCACCACCTGTAGGATTAGGGGTTGTTGGCTCAACTGTGATCTGAGGATCGTCGGTTGAAGTAGTTGTTGTTTGAAGGGGAATATTATCGTGTGAACGGATTCTAGTCACTATAGGTGAGCGATTAGGGGGGGGGAGGAGTCTTGCGACCACCTCGTGCCATTAATTAAGTTCAGGCCCTCCTTCTAGCGCCATTTGTTGACGAGGCGAAATTGACCGTCCGTCGACTGAGAGAGTGAAACTGGTCCGGAGTTGTCTAATAACCCAAGCCGTTTGGGATGAACCACCTTGACGGGTTTAGCGGATCCGTTAGCCGATCTAAAGTCCTAAGAAAACAAAAGAAAACTAATCTAAACTAACTAATCTAACTAAAAATAAATAAAACAAACTAAACTAATTAACAATAAACAAAACTAACTAATAAACTAATATAATTAAAACTAACTAGTAAATGAACTAAACTAAAACTAATTATTAAAACAAACTAAACTAATCTAATTAAAACTAAATATATAACCTACTAATTTCTACTATACTAACTCTAACCAATTAACTATCTAACTACTAACTGCAATATAACTTATTCACCAAATGTACAATATTGACAATTTACAGATTTAATTAAAACCTGAAAAACTCATTTGCATTCTGCCCTAAGACAACGAGAGATAGTTTTGTGCTTTTATAATTTTATGAACAGAAATAAAATAGAAAAATAACTAAACTAAATCACTAATCTAAACTACAAATATATCTAATCAAATCAACGAAAATAATCACAAACTAACCTGGAAATACGCTCCAGATTTGTCCTGTGTATGATGACTGTACTAGCAGATCGGAGGAAGGAAACTCGCACCGAATAATCCAAAAGCTTCTCGTAAATGATAGCTGCAATGCTCTTTAAATTTGTTTACAGGACAAACAAGACATAAAAATCATAACAATTATATGATTTATAAATCTCCACAATTAGGTAAACCTGTTATGCAAAGACTTATACTTAATAATTCAATTGATGAAGAAGAGAAATCTGTCATTCATAAACCGAATCAGGTAATTGCTATGTTTTAAAATACTGGAAGAAATCAGATATGGATCATATTAATTAAATCATATCACCTTGCAAAATACTAAGATAGCTAAAGTAGTCATTAATCAAATGCAAATTGATAACAAAAACAAGAAACAAAAGATTGATATTATGAAAACTAAAGTTGTAGCAGAACATCAATTTATGTCTCAGTCTCTATTAGATATCCATAATCCTGGTTCTCCCACAAGAGAGGATGATCCTTATTACAAAAAATAATAAGTATTTAAAGGTTTTCCACGGGGTAAAACCTCCCTGTGGAAGTTATAAAATTGTTTACATGAAATCTGGGAAGATATCCCAAAGTTGTCTAAACTAAGAAATTAAAATAAAACTAAAACATCCAAATATCCCCTAAACTGCCCAACAGGTCCCATGCAATTCGAATTCACCTAAAAATGACCAAAAATGAACAAATTAAAAGGATATTTTATTAATAAAATGATAGAAAATTTAATTCTGTAGCTGGTCTAAATTAGGTACAGAATCACATTCAAATCAATTAAAAAAAACTTTTCAAGATTTCAATTCAATTGACATCCAATAATCATTTGAAAATGAACCATTTAATTTGAAGTTGTTATATCATTCAAAACTAAACAAGATCTGAATCAATGAATGCCTACAGAGATAGGCATATTCTGTTTCTTGTGTCACCACAAAATCAAATGAACATAACCATAATCCAATCATCGTGAAATCGTTTGGTATCAATTTGGAATCGACACAATCAAAACAAATCGCATACAATCGTTATGCTATCTTATCAGCAAGGGATACGACCGAAACCAAACAAGATCGTTATCAAATCGTTATCATTGTGTTGACAAAGCCACTAATAGATTAATTCAAACTGGCATGAAAATCAATTTAAATAAAATCGTAACAGGATCGATTGATTAGCAACAGAATTCGTAATTTGTTATTGAAATTGGGCAAATAGGATTGATCGACTTTGATCAAAATGAAATCGTTCCAATCAAACGAATCACAACTGGGTTTGACCAATTCGTTTTACAATTTTAAAATCAGACAGAGCAGTAATCATAATTGGGATCCAATTCCTAAAAATGATCGAACTAACAACGATCCGATCAAGCGAATCAATCAGCTGGGTTGAACAATAGTCATTGTTTCATAATTCGGGCGTATTTGCACATTGTTTTTATAAAAATAGAGTATTTCTAACCAAATTGAATTGAACAGAGTGTTACTCATGATTTGGAAAATCATATGACACAGCATATCGTAACAAGTATCCTCTCAAAAACATTTACCAATCACAGCATACAAATGATAACGAGATCGAATCCGAGCAAAATTGTATTCTAGATTGAACATAAAACTTGTCATGCAGAGTAGATACAAAACAAATTGTATTGAAAACACACCATTATTTTCGTTACTTCACTCAGACAAACTTAGCAAATGAAATCCAAACGAATAACCATTCAAATCCAATAAAACTCTATGAGCAAATCATATATCAAATCGAAATTCCTTCTATTTTTATCAAAACGAAACCATGTACAGGATGATCACAGAATGACAGAGGCATTTGGATGAGTGACTGAGCTATTTAAAAACTGAATTCAAATCATTATATCAACCTAGATTATTTACAAAACAAAAACGATGTCAAAACCATACCTGTATAGTGACGAGGCTACTTGATTATGCCAGTTTGGAATTTACAACGGCCGTGACTGATTCCGCGTTTTTGAAAAGGATGGAGCCGGTTGTCTTTTGCTTTTTATCTGTTGCTTGGAGATTGGCTTTTTGACTGGTTAGCACTGCAATTTGATCTTTCAGTGACTGAATCTTCGATTGGAGTATGGGAACATCAATGTAGTATCGTTCTAACCATGAATCGCATTGGTCACAAGGTGACTACGTGGGTTTAGAAAGAGCAGGAGAGGGTTTGGCCAAATGACTGAGGGTTTCACGAGGCAATTTAATGCCCGAGTAGCTAGGGTCGTTCTTTAGGCAGGGGGGAAGGTTCGATACGAAATCAAAAGGGGGTTCGGGACATGAACCCTGCGAGTAAGGATATTCGCTGGCTAAGAAACGTTCAACATCAGAATCAGAATCCTCACTCAGAACTATAGGTTTCGACTTAGCAGAAGGTTTAGGCTTGTTCCTGGCCATCCGTGAAATCAAACGAGCGTTTTTCTTACCCTTAGCGTTAGCATTAGGGTTTTCCTTGGGCTTTTTGCTCATAGGATTTTTAATAGCCTCTACACTCTTAGTTACAGTGTCAGGTAAGTCAACACCAGGGTCGGCCAAGGGTTTAGGATCAGGCAATAGGATATGGAAGTGCACCGGGGGTACAACTTTGACTTCACTAACCACAGGTTTGTCAACCTATATGGGGTTCGGATCCTCGAAACCATTCCGAGCAACGAAAGCGCTCCATCTATCACCGTGCAAACTCAAATGATAAACAATGACAAGTTTGATAAGCCCATGGTGGAACAGGCTGCTGTCAACCTACTGCCTTTTAAATATTTTCGACATTTTATATAGGCTACGATGAAAGTAAAAGGGCATATTCAACGAGTATCCCATAAAATTCATAAGCAAACGCAGGTGGTAGAGAAACACCAGCCCGTATCGACCTTCACAGGTCACGAACTATTTGATTATCATCAAAGTATCGTGCCATCGTGGTTTAAGTGCAGAGATGGGCATACCTCTGTCACAAGAGGTGACTTTGTGCGAGAGGAACAGCAGTGTCCACGGGACCTCCTCGACCTTACAATTCTTAAACCAACGTTGTCCTGTGGCAGGTAACCCTGTGGCAAGACTGATAAATTTCTCATCAATTTCCAACTGTATGTCGCCCACCTTGGCTCTACAGCCATCGAAGGTCATGGCAAATTGTCATGCTACACAGAGATTAAAACCCTCAAATCGTTTCACGAAGGTAAGCCATCCGTTGTCCTCCAAATCTTGGCGGGCATTGTCAAACATTAACAAGGCTTGATTGTCGTTTGGCTCAACCCGCACGACTGGTGCCATGGATCCGGGCACATGGTAAGCCGAGGGTTTGTATCACCAACACACATAGGAGCAGAGCTACCCGAGCTAACAGAAGTGAACGGGAATCAGGGATAAGCATAAATGCAAGCATGCGAAGGTGGTGGAGTCTGCCATGCAAAATATTCATTACCCAAGTACAACCGCCGATTTACATAGCTGTTCAATCCATAATAGTAGTTCAACCATCGAGTCATGTGCCCAACTAATGAAATCAAATGTGTAATGCGCGCAAACATTATGCCATAGTGTTTAAACATCCGACATATAAATCAAAACCAAAATCAACTATGCGCCAATGTATCAGTTCATGTAATCAAAAGTTTAACCAGGGTGCCAAACGGTATTCATATAGTCGACAAGCCAAAAGTTATGAAAAGATTAACATAAGGATTATATCAAAAGACATATATATAAAAAATTTAATCATAACCCCTATGCATTTTCATAGAATCAATCATTAGGCAAGTCATATAAAGTGTAAATCCAAATGCTAAATGCCTTACAAACTCAATAAAACCAAGTTATACAATCAATCAAAGTATGAGTACTAATTAGAGGATCTTGCCAGATGTATAATGATCAATAAAAGGTAAGCGCAATAGGCATAATGACAAAAGAGATATTGACAGTTCGGATAATGATCGAAATACGACTTCGAAAGGAGAAGTTTTCACGCTTACAGTCGTGAAAACTTAACAAAGACAAATGTGCAAATGTCGCAAAAATGGAAATGTCGTTTATTGAAAATTGCGACGAAAAAAAATGATGTTTGTAAAACATAGGTGTAGGCATCTTATAAGATAATAAAAAAAATGAATTGGCTGCCAACACCTTATTTTAGGGTTAACCACTTTCCATAAATAGAAACTTCTCCAATACTTTATCATTTAAATATTCCTTCTTGATTGTGTCACCTTACTTTATCATTTCTTGATTTTGTCACTTCTCTTTATTATTTAAATAATCCACCTTGACTTTGTCACTTC
>ML780198.1:959244-996097 GCA_009831015.1 Picea engelmannii | reverse complement strand
GATCAACTTCCTCGAGCATGATGGGTCGAAGTAAGGCTGCGTTTTTATCCTCAAAAATTAAAGAGGGTATGTTCTGCGTGATCTGTGCTATGGCTTGAGATCCATCCTTTTGGGTCTCTGTCATGAGGTTTTGATAATAGTTGACCAACTATTCTTGCAATTCCTCATGAGTATGTCTGATTTCCCCGTGCTCTGAGATGAGCTGTGTGATATGAATTGCATGCCTTCTTTGGATGGTGGACCTATGGAAAAACTTGGTATTTTGGTCTCCATCTTTGAGCCATTGGATACGATATTTTTTCCTCCAAAAAATTTCTTCTTGAACTTTTCTTTCCTCCATCTTTTGTCTGAGAGATTCTTCCTGTTGTTTGAGGGGTTTAGTTAAACCCGTGTCTCGGATTTGACTTTGAACATTGCACATTTGTTCCGTTAGTTTCCTTTGGGCTTCAAAGATGTCGCCAAAAGTATGTTTGTTCCAAGTTTTAAGTTTCTACTTGAATTTCTCAAGTTTTTGTTGTAGCCGGTACATCTTGGAGCCAGTTGAAACTATACCCTTCTCCCACCACATGTAGACATTCTGTTGGAACTCAGGGTGGTTGAGCCAGAACTACTCTAATCTGAAGGTTTTGTGTCCCGGAGTTGCCAGTATAGCCAGCCAGAGATGGATAGGCCAATGATTAGATCCATGGAACTAAAGGATCCTAGCTTCGAGAGATGTGCCCTCCAGCATGACAAAGTCCAAAAGGAGGAAAAGATCCAATCTACAGGCTATTTGGTGAGATCCTATTCTGCGATTTGTCCAGGTGAAGGTGCCATTGGAGCTGTCTGGATATACAAGGCATAGGTTGTCGATTTGGCACTAAAATTATACCGAATCTACTTTGATCCATCGTGTTCCTCCTCTTTTTTCATCTAGGTTATAGATCATGTTGAAGTCACCTCCCAGGATCAATCTATTCCATGATATTATAGTGGCTTCATGTTCCACGCTGCGAAGGAAGGCCTGTTTGTCCCTTGAGTTGGCTAGTCCATAGACATTGGTTAGGTAACCTAGCTTGTTGGAGCTATAGAGTCAGTAGGCTGCTGTGATGGACCATTTGGTTTTGAAAAAGTTGTCCAGAGTGATCAAGCTCGAGTTTCAGAGGAGAGCTAACAGCCCTGCTGCTCCCATGGCCACTGTGTATGTGCCTCTCCCCTACTTCCAACAACTAGGAAGTATCTTGTCTTTCTCTTCTATGGCGCATTTTGTTTCCTGAAGTAGCATTATATATGGTTTTTCCGCAATGAGCATATTTCATAGCATTCTCTATTTACTATGACCGTTGAGTTCCCTTATATTCTAGGAGATGATATTCATGAGGAGGGGTTGGGGGGGAGAGGTGGGAGACTCTCAGATATTAGATGTATCTGATTTGAGTTGACCATGAAGTGTCCTATCTCTTGAATGATCTTGCTGGTGGATTTTCACGCTCTTTTCTTTTCATCATTATGAGGTTTATGCTATTCTTTTAGCATATTTCCCTAGATTACTAAGATTGCATTAGATCTGGTGGTAGATCTAACTGATGGGCTGAGAAATATTTTGTGCACTTTTCTTAGTTGATCAGGTGGGATGGTAAAGATTTTATGATGTCTACAGGTGCGTTCCAGGTGCTCCAGGTCTACTCCGGCTATATATTGCTCATCTAGTTCCATTTCCACATCTCCATCTTCTACCTCTGAGGGTTCCAGGGTTGAAGCCATAGAGATGGTTGTAGCGATGCGTTGGGTGGGCATTTGAGTTGCATGTGCTAGCCCTTTCACAAGATTAGGGGGTGTTTTCTCTGAGGTTGCAGTTTGCAAGGCTTCGAATCCTTCTGGTTATTACTGCAATATCCTGTATTGGTTGCTCGTGGTTGGTTCCTTGACAGTTTGTCCTCCTGGCCACATTCCTCCTTGTTTTTTCTTTCCCATTTCTGGTATGAATCCTACTTTGTCTTTTTTTTCTTTTGGGTTTCCCTCCTTGCTAGGTGTGTTGAGGGGAAATTCCATGAAGAGGTTCCCATGTTCATGGCACTTTTAGCATTTGAACAAAATCTATTCGTAATCAATTTTTGCATCTAGTCCTCATTCTGGTACTCTAGAATGACAGATCTTGGTAGTTTCTTTGCAATGTTCAGATAGACATATTCTCACATAGGAGGTATACCTTTGTTTCTTAGTGGCTTCTAAGGATTTGACGTACACTCCTATTTGTGTTCCCTATGTCCTCCAGGACCTCTTCCAACCATAATTCTTGCAGCAAGGAATATAACCTCAACCAGACTGGGGCATGGGAAAAGTCCTCCAGTTGAGGGATAAGGTTTTCTGTTCAAAACCTCATAAAAACACCCGCTATATTGAATAAAGATGGGCCTCCGTCAAAGATTCGATTTCGATCTTATAGGTTGTGTAGGATTATAGTAAAAAATCCTTGGAGCCTAGCTACAGATTGAAGTGGCCTTTGGTCTTCCACCATTGATGTATCCATTTTACTAGTTCCTTTTCGAAGGGCTAGAGTCCTAAATTTTTTTCGATTAGGGCCTAGTCTCTCATGTATTGCTTCTGTTCCTCAATATGGGGTGTGCCTACAATGTATTTTGGGGCTTGTGGTGCTTGTGGGATGCATTTCCCTAGTACCCAAGGTCGATCCATACTTGCAGCTGGTGTAGTGGGTGTGGCTTTCCCTGAATCTATGTCCATGTCTCTATCTTGAAAAGTCCCCTTAGAAATGAGCTGTGAACGAAGATTTGGGGGAGGTTCGGATGCTGGGCACTTGGAGTTGCGTCTGTTTTTTCCTTGAGCAGTTGAAACAATGTAGGAAAGGCCTCTCGACCCTCCCTCACTCAAGAGCGTTGTGCCCCTGTGGGGCAGCATGGTGCACCAGATCAGAAGTAACCCTAACCCTAATGCTTGTATCGCTGAGTCCTTACTCTATATTTTAAGTTATGATTTAGTAGTTGGGATATAAAGATATTATATAAATACCTTTTTGGTTTGGATTTATATTTTTGGGATATAAAGATATCATATAAATACAAAGTAGTTTAAAATAAGTTCTAAGTTTTTACTTTTTTCTCAACCAAGAGTTTTGTCCAAATTTTGCCCAAAATTTTTGAAAATTGTAGATTTTAGTGGTTGAGATGACATATTCCACGTCCCCTGGAGATTTTAGAGGGTACTGAATAATATTTGAGCAATGTAAAGCTGTTATTTGCCCAACAATTGAGTTGTCCAAGTCTAATTAGAAAGCAACAAGGTTGTTTTTTAGCCTTTCAATTTATTTGAACATGAAAATACTATTCATCTTATAATCGATGAACTTAGAGAGGAGCAAGTGTGATATGATAAAATATAGTTAGATACTAACCTACAAAAGTTGAAAGTAGTCTAAACTATCTATGTTTTGACTCTTTTTTCATGATATTATCCATTTAATTTTGTCCCGCAAAAAAATGTTGGATCTACAAATTTGTGGAGCAAGATGAATCCATTTGTGCATTCATAAATGTAATTTAAACAAAAAAATTTGTGATTTCATCAAGATTTATATTGTCACATTCCATGTGTTCCAATGAGAGAAAGATGAATCCATTTGTACATTCATAAATGAAATTTTAACAACAAAAATTTGTGATTTCATCCAAATTTATCTTTCTAAGATTCCAAGTGCTCTAGGGGAAACAAGATGAATCCATTTGTGCATTCATAAATCCAATTTAAATAACAAAAAACAGTGATTTCATCCAGATTTATATAACCATTCAGTCAAAAAATACCAACTAAAAATGCACAAAATACTCAAATATAGAACATTTAAAAAAAAGTATATTTCTATTTTTTCCAACTATTATATTGTTTTTAAAATAATAAAATATTTTAAAATAAATCTTTAAAATCAATAATTTATAATTAAAAAAATTAATAATTATAAACTAACTTGTATTTTATTATTTTCATTTTTATACCCTACTCAAATACATCTTTAAAAAATAATTATAAAAACATTTTTTATTATCATATTTTATTTTATTTTTAAACATCATTATATTACAAAAATAAATTAAATATAATTGGTTAATATAATTTATTATTCTTTAATTATATAATTTTATCATTTAGAAATTTTTAATAAAATATGATGATGAATTTTGAATTTTTTTTATCATAAATTAAAATGTCTTGTTTTCATTTATAAAATTAATTGAAAATGGGTTCTTTCATTTATAAAGTTAATAAAGTTGTGAAATTTTTTTATTATGATTAATACATATTATTTTATCATTTCAAACTTTTTAATAAAATATTATTATGGATTTTGAATTCCTTTATCATAATTGAAAAACCAAATTTTCATTTATAAAGTTAATAAAATTGTTAGGATAATTTTTTTGATTAATACATATTATTTTATTATTTAGAATTTTTTAATAAAATATAATCATGAATTTTAAATTCCTTAATCATAATTGAAAAATTAGTGATTTCATTTATAAAGTTAATAAAGTTGTTAGGATATTTTGTTGTGATTAATATATATTATTTTATTATTTAGAATTTTTAATAAAATATAATTATGAAATTTAAATTCCTTTATTATAATTGAAAAAGTAGTGATTTTATTGATAAAGTTAATTGAAAAAATAATATTTTCATTTATAAAGTTAATAAAGTTGTTAGACATTTTATTGTGATTAATACATATTATATATTTGTGTTAAAACTAGTTTTTAGTTTAAGAAACAATGCCCCAGATACAATCTAAGGTCTCTCTAACCAAATTTAAATTTGAAAAAAAAAAAATATAATTAAAAAATATTTTAATTTCAATATTTTTTATATATTTTATTTTTTATATAAACAAATTTATTAATTTTTTTTTATTGAAATTATTAATTTTAATTAAAAAACTAAATATTAAAATATTATTATTTTTTATTAGTTATAAAATAATTATTTTTTTAATTCATTTTATAGGTTGGATCACTGAAAATGAAAATGGATATATTATTTAAATTTATTGCACCCATTAGTAACACTACTATTGAACTTAGTCCTACATTATTGCATTTATAAAGGAATAACATACATGTACTTACAATTTATCATATATTATTGTATTTTGATAATGGAAGATTGCCTTATCATATTTTAGGGTTGTTATATTGTAAATGTCCTATTGGTGTGGATGTTTAACTTTAAACTATAAACATCATCATTTAAAAATATTAGTAAATATTTTAGGTATATGATTTTTTTTTTAACGGTGATGACTTTTAACACTTTTCTTTGTTATAATTTTAATAGATGCTTAAACAAATATATGCATATTTTTTGTTAGTCATTTTGAAAATGTATGTGTATTTTTTTACATAAAGAAATTGAAAATAAATAAATATAATTGATTTAGGTAATTTTATGATGATAAGTACCCTCGCAAGGGGTGCCAAGTGACCAACATGCACATAGATGACTTAATTACATATGTCTCCTCCCTTACATCCATATCTCGTAGGATGGGTGGCATTCAAAGCTCATACGAGCATCCAATGCAACACTCATTATGGTTTAATAGCTCCTTCAGTGAAACAGGGTTGGTAGACTGTGATGGGTATGGGATGCACGCGCAAGGTTCCTTCAACTCCTCCAACACCTCTTCATTTACTCTAGGTTTGTTATGGCTCTTTTCATTCAAATTTGGTTTAGTTCTTGTGTTTTGGCTTTGTTCTAGTCGTTCTCCTCCCCCAATCTGCAAGTTTTTGGCCCGCTTAGAGTCTGGATTGTCTCCAAGACCATGCCTCAGGAGTGCGACAAGCCCAAGATGTGGCACCCTTATAACAACTTCATCGCCAGGAAAAGAATGCTTCACCACTTCTCCCAAGTGCCTTCAACTTCTCTAGTTGATCGAGACAAGGGGACCGACGAGCCCCCAATGTCCATTGTGGAAGAAGATATTCTACCAATGTTAATTATCATTATGTCAACCTCCCTTCTGTACACTATTCCAAACCCCCAAGATCCACCACGCACCAGCCATTCCACTCTTGGTGCAGCCAGTATCTCAGACTGGTAAAACTGCACAATTTAGGAATAAATCTCATCGGACAAATGCCTAATGGAGATTCCCCCACCTCCCTCCAACACTTCGTATCGGGACTCACACTCCACTTGTTTCCTCTTTTCAAAACACTTTGACCTCATCTTTGAGATGCGCAAGGACATGCACGGATAATTACACCGTAATACCCTACTCAGCAGTCGTCTTGACATACTGTATGACACTCTCTCAGGCTCATATATTCAATAAATGGGCCGGACCTATGCACAATTGTTCATCTTCGCTCCCATCGACAAGACTCACGATGACAGGATTCATTGGTTCATCCACTGTTTAACATTGATTTTTTTTTTTTCATTTTTGATTTATGCACTGTAATTGTCAAATTCCTATAGGAGTTTTGATTTCCATGTTCAGGATTCTCTCTCCTTGCTCAAACGGTTTAGATATTGAAGCTCCCAACCACCTGTTCCATTTTACATTTGTTTGGCAGAAAAGGTGGCAGTTTTTTTCTTTGGTCCCGATAGCATATTAGGCAGCCATATATTCTAGTTCCCACTTGTATAGCGGAACAAGTGGTGGGTATCTAGATATATTTATGTTATGTATAATTATGACAACATTTTAAGGAGATACAACCTTTTTATTTACAAAAAAAAAAAAATATGATGGTAAGTAGCACATGGAACACCTCATGGATTGTGGAGTTTGTGTTGGATGAGAGGAGTGATCATGTTATAAAGCATATATGATGGAGGAGAATCTTTGAATTGTTAAATATCCTTCACATTATGAGAATTATGTTTTCATTGTTGAATTACTAGGGAGAATGTGTAGGAGGAAGACTCAAAGGAGCATTGGCCTCATAATTTTTTATGGTAGTTGGGATAGGGAGCACTAAAGAAACCAATGATGACCTTTGGACCAATAAATTATGGAACTAGTCAATGCTGAGGAAGAACCCCATGGGGTATTTAGAGAGGGTAGAAAAAAAGAGGACCCAATTGTCCCATAATAAAAAAATGACATGTGGCGAGGGCCACATGGGTCCAAAAAAATAATGAGCTTATGAGATATTAATAAAGGGGTTTGGAGTGAGGAGGAATAATCAAAATGGTGGTTGATTATGGCATCGTTGGCCATTAAGGATCAAAGCTCATCAATGTTTGATTGCCAAAAACTTAGTACAAAGGGTTTTGAAAATTAAGAAAAGGAAGGAGAGGGCATGAGGGGAGGAGGAGGATCATTATCCATTCATGAGGAGATAGAGGAGAGATAGAGAAAAATTGTCAAGAGGAGACTATAGAAAATTTGATGTACCAAAAGACAAAGAAGGAAGACAAGGATAGAGAAGTAAATCTCATGAGCCCACTATAAGCCCAACCAAGACTAAGAGCATAAATAATATGAAATATTCCATGGAATGGTTATGACACACACATGGTGATGATAATTTGGTTTCCCATAAGGCATGGATGTAACATTTTTTCCTCGAATTTCATTTAATAGGCTAGTGTCTTGTGTTTTCCATGTAGTTTTTGTTTGCGCGTTTCTTCCAATTATATTGTCGTGTGCTATGACAGAATTGAAACTCTTGTAGTTATACACTACTTTCATATCAAATTATGCTTGATACCTACATTTGTGAGAATCATTTCAATACAGATAGTTTCCTAGGTGGAAATAATGTAACTTGTTAGAACTACTAGGGAAGAAAAATTTGCATAAACAACAATGTGGCACATTTAAGAGGAGAAAAATTAGCCATACAATGAAGAGGAGGTGATAATTAAATCACACAAAAAATATTTAGAGAGCTATGTTTACAAGTATAGAAATTATGGAGGCAACTAAAGAATTGGAGATGTAACAAATATCTATGATGTAGGTGATGATGAATGGAAAGAAGTCCATGGAAGAAGTTGAATATTCCCAAGCTCCATAGGAGAGGGTTACAAGGGATTGGATGGATATGTATGATATACATATTATGAAGACTCGTAATCTCTTAAGAAGCATAGACCTAGAAGAAATCATATGTTTAATCATGGAAAGGGAAAAATTCTTCGACTTAGAAAAACTTAAAGACTCAAAGAGAGTAAAGCTTGCATGCACCAAGTTGAAATGTTAAAAACACATAAGGTGGGATACTTTATAATTAATATAGAATAAGAAGGGAAAAAAGAAGATTGTATCTTTGGAAAATAATTTTTTATAGTTGAAATGGAAATTAATATTTCTTGTTATTCCTTAGATATATTTAGGTGAGAAACTTGGGCATATATACCACTTCTTTAGAAGATATTCAAGTTTCATTTGAAATTTCTTTAGTTCTGGTGTACTTATCCTATAAGGGGTTTTGGATACTTGGGCTACTCTGGGTATTGATGGAGAAATCAATATCTATTTTGGGTGGAAAACCCAGTATTTATTTAAATACATCTTCAAACTCTTTTCAGATTGCATAATCTTAAATATTTGGCACTTCATCTTTAAGTGTCTCTTCCATATGTGCTCCAAATATTTGACACCCTTTCCCACAACTTTTCTTCAACTGCAATGTTGAAACCTCTCTAACCGTTACTACTTTGGGAATTCCTTGTACTATCCTTAAGCTGCCTTCCTCCTCCAAGTAAGTAAATTCATTATTATAACAGTCTAGGACAACATGATGTTCGTCCAACTAATCCATACCAATTAGGTAGTCATAGGAAACTAAAGGTACGTTGTTCAAGTATTCCCTGGTGTTATGTCCATTCATGTTCATTGAACATGCTTTAACCATCTCATTATTTTTTCTTTTAGCTCCGGTAACCAGCTGCACCAACCAATATTTTCCAAGATTGTTTCTTGGCAAAATAAATCTTTCCACCATATTAGGATATAGATAATTATGTCTAGCTCCTGAATCAATTAAAATGGCAATGGGTTGATTATTGATATTACCATACACTTCAATCATATGTGACTAAAAGTTAACTTCCTTGTTGTCTAGTGTTGCATATATATTAGGTACATTTCTTTCCATGTCCTCCACTGTTTCAACTTTCTAAACATTGTGAACATTCCCCAATTTTTCACTTACGTGAGGGAAATATCTGTACATATGATATCCCTTACAACCCTAACATTGAGTAGGCGGTTTCCTTGGTCTTTTCCCTAATGTCTCTGTCATTCTAGATTCTTTAGTTGTTGGTTTCCTTTGAGAATTATTTCTTAAGAAAGATAATGCATGTATTCAACCTCTTGTTAATGAGACATTACATGTATTCAACATGGTCGATACCTAGAGCCATGGAAAGAGAAATGGCATACATACCTTTAACCTATTGAGGGAGAAGGAAAGATAATCCATACATACCTTTAGGTTGAATTGGATTTGTTAATTGGTTTTGAAGGGTTTGGAACCTGCCATCTTCCTTCCGCCGTTGAGATCTTCCAACCAATGATGGTTTATATCCGAATAGAAAAGAGATGAATCGAAAACATTTGCAATCAAATTGAAAAAATGAAAAGAAGGATACACATCAAATTTGGAATAAGTAGGAAGAGATTAATATTGTTGAATGAATTTACAAAACAATATAGGGATTTTACAGAAGGAAATAATAATGATGAAATATACCGACAACAATGATCGTTTAGAAGCTCAATCGACCTTCCCTTGAAGTGTTTTTTTCTCAAATGGATGATTGATACCTCCAATTCAGTCTAGCTTCTTGGACACATAGACACAACCGACTGATACTCGAAACATAGACACGACTGACATATACTCACATAGACCTGGCCACACACAAGTTTCCAAAACGTTTATTTTATCCATGCATTTTCTTATCATGATTTTTCAGGTCTAACATATTTTCTTTTTATCATTCTCTTTCGGGTCTGTTAGAGGGTTTTATGATGTTTTTTTCAGTTTTGATTTGAAATTTTACTGATAGATAGTTTCTCTCTTTTCCCTCTCTTTCTCTAGAGACATCCATTAGTAATAGAAGACATAGAATGCTTGTATATGTTTTCTCTATGTTTTTTTTAATTTCTAATTAAACTTTTTATTTTATTTTTAGAATTATATACACACACACACACACACACACACACACACACACACACACACACACATATATATATATATATATTATTATTTTTTAAATAAGGATATGATATAGTATCATTTCATTCCATAATTTTTCCATTTTTTACTTTGAGTATATGGAATTGGATAATGTAGGGATTTCACGTATTACTAGGGAATACAATTTTCACATATTTAGGATTGACATTGATTTATGTACAATTTTTTATTTACTTATCTATTGATTTTTATTTATTTTCTCTTGAAGTTGTAGTGATTTAGATCTTCCTGTTGGTATTGTTGACAAAATCCCATCAAATTAATGGAATTTATATTTTTTATATAGAGTTTGGTTTATACGTGACGGTACACTATTAATGTGATAGTTGAGTCATTACTGATATAGATCTTCATGTTGGCATTGTTGAAAAAATTCCATTACATTAATGGAATCTAGATTTTGCATATAGAGTTTGGTTTTCAGATGATGGTAAACTATTAATGTGATAGTTGAGTCACTCTCCCTTAGTCTAGGTTTTGGTATTCTATATTACACAGTTTTACAATTGTGAGGTGTGTACTCGTTAGGTTGGTGATACTTGTACAATGTTATACTTCAACAAGGTTTGGATCCATTTACACATTTGTATTGGTGTATTGCACATCACCTTTATCTTTGTGCATTTTCTCATATATCAACAATTGTTTAAAATATATCTATTGCCTTTGTTTCAAGATATTTATGGTAGAATCTCATGACCAATATGAGTGTTTTGTTAGCAATTAAATAAATATTTAAATATTTTTATTAAACTATATAGTAGTATTCTAAATTTTTTGTTTTGAGACTGACATTTATTTTCTACATAATATCAAGATTTCCAATTAGAGGTTTGTAATATTCGAAGCATTGATCTGTGAGTTGTTCATGTAGTTGCATATATAGAAACTCTATGGCCATTGTAACATTGTCCAATGATTATTTAATGTGGCATGACACTATACATTTTCTTATGGAATACCCATGACTAGGGTTGATCATGTAAACTCATTCTCAATTCCTCTTACTAAGAAATTTGATTAACAATTCCAATATGTGCATAATTTAGAACCTAAGAAACTTGACTGACAGTTCCAATTTGTATTTGTGTCCTACATTTAATAATATTGTTTCCCAAAGGGACCTATAGAATTATCCGTTCACTATGCACTAAGAGATGCAACATAGACACACCTCCTTTAGGTTTCTTTGGAACTGTTGAAATGAAAAATAGGGCACCTAAGGTAAATCTTGTCACTCCTTTCACTGGTCAATGTTTCCAAATATTTCCTCTAGTAATTTTCTAGAGGAAGGTAGTGGAGATGGGACCATCATTTTGGGGGCATGAAAGGATTATTTATTAATATTTTTTAATTTGATTTTGATCTTAAAATGATGGTTTTTTATATTTCGATTTATGGTCATCTTCCAAATCTTCCCATTTTTATATGATTCAAAGCTTGTTTAACATATAGGGAATGTTATTGTTTCTTGAGTATAACCTAAGTAGTTGTGAAAATTAGTGTTATCCTCCCCACCTAGGTTCAATTCCAATAATTGATATATTGAAGTTTTAGTGAGTATATTGTTGTAATGACTTTGAGCCTTGTGCTGAAAAAGCCTCAATCTTTTACGAAAGGCCTTTGTGAATATTTTTTGTAGAATTTTGAGGGCTATGAATTTATGAGAATAAAAACTCTCGTATTGTTAGAGATATGCCTTGTATTTCTAGAAGTTGCATCCCTTTTATGCCCTTGCCTTCAAAAATCATTTTTTCTTTAAAAAATTCTCAATTGTTGAATTCTCTGAGGCATTTTAAATATGATTACATAGAGCACCCATATGGGGTGCCACTTGGAACAAGGAGGGGGAAAACTGTATTAGAAAGGTCGAGGGATTTAGTATCCCATGACATCATGTCCACTACATTAACTTCCTGTGGCTTACACCATGTATATAGTTAAGTTTCTGCACCTAGCTAAGCTCTCAGATGAGCGATCCAGCTAGGATTATGGTACCAAAACTTTGCAGCAGTGCCATCGACCTTCAATGATGATGGGATGGGTATATATGGATCCTCACAACATTAAAGGAAACCTCTACATGCAGTTCTATTTGATTTCACCTATTGCTTTCTCCCCAAAGAGCTCTTCGACCCTCACGGATTTCCTAGCATCATTGCTTGGTCCTTGGGTGTCATCCTGGCCTCAATTTTCCAGCATCCCCCCACTACCCCCTCTCACTCTGTCCACCCCCATGTTCCTCCCATCATGCCCCAAGAGTATGGGAATACCAAGAGGATTGCCAGAAAAACAAATTCCCTCACTGGGGCCATAAGACTCACTACCTCTCAGTGAGCTCTTATGGCTTATTTCAACCACTCCCATAGCTCCACCCGAAGCACTCTGACAACCTTGAGCAAGATTAAAATGGATACCCCATCCTCTTCGATGCACTCTCCATCGCCACCATCTTTGCCTTTGTATTTTAGCCACAACACCGTGAAAGAAGAGGTGCCTCCTTCACCTTTACACCTCAGCCTCACCACTATGAAAGAGGAGGCACCACCTCCAGATTCGTATCTTGGCCTGATCTTAGAAAACATGAAAATGCCACCCTTAGAGTTGTTCCTCCCCACTGCCCCCAACCCTCTCACCCCCTAGTTTTCAGTCGAGGTGAGCCTTACTATGGTGAAGATAGTTATATCGTGGAGGAGGAAATCTGTCCAAGATGGAAATTGACAAATGCAGGCAGGGAATCAATGGAAACAGAAGATGATGGAATGTAAAAGGGATAAGAGGTCTCTCACTTTGCCTATCATTTGGTAGAGGATAATCTTGATGTCCTCTTCGATATCCACCAGTGACAGGATGAACAGGTGCATGGCCAAGGTGTCATCAATCAATGACTGGACATGCTGCTTGAGGAATTCACAAATGCTCCAGTGCAAGCCATTTTCCCAACATTAAAGAAACATTTTACCCTAACATACACCATTCATGGACATCCAAGTTCTTCCATGGCATGACGCGGCTCACCCCAGGTCCCAGTGTTTTTTCAATTTCAATTATAGAGTCGGTAGTGTTAATATAGTTTTCACTATTTCTGTTTGTGTAATTCTCTCTCTAATGGCATATCTGAATGAGGCTATCCCTAGACTAGGTAAATGGAACAGGGTTCTTGTAGACACTAGTAATTATCTCCGCAATTTTTGTATAACATTTTTCAGACATGACAGACTCAAAACTGTTTGGAGCCACCTGTTCTAGTTTCCCTCCCGTGGAGGAATAGGTGGCTTCCAAGTGTCGCAAAGTTGTAAACATGTGATTTAATATAAGGTACCTCTTTTTTATTTACAAAAAAAATATGATTACATAGAGAATATGAAGATTGTATTGAATCTATGGAATGTTGATGATACTAAAAGAAAAATATATATTCATATTGTTTATAAATCAAGAATAATCCAAGATTCTCTGCTAAATAAAAATCAAGCTTGTAACAACCCTAGTAAAATATATGTTTGGGAATTATTAAGTAAAAAATAATTAGGGGATTAGTTGTCTTAACATGGTTTTAACTAAACAAAGATTGGCATAATAATATTAATTAAATATTTATTAATTAATTACTTAATATAATTTTGATTAATTAATTAATTAAATTAATTACCTATCACATTGAATGAATACGGTAATAAATTTAAAAAATATTAATAAAATATATTGTTTAAATTAAAAAGGTTACATATACAGAAGTGATAAGGGGCATTAATAAATGGATAGGGAACATTAATAAATTGGATAAGGGGCATTAACTAGGTGGATAAGGTAATGAATGTGTAGGTAAGGAAGTAAATGAGGTGAAAGGGTGGTGAAAGAGGGATATGAAGGAGGGGTTTACAGAAGCAGGGAGTATCATTCTACGGGGGTTTTGGGAGGGTTCTCTTGGATTTGCACAAGAGTTGAGTTATGTAGTCGGGAAGGATTAGTACATGGGGCACCGGTTTGCTGGAGGTTTTGGGCATGGGGGCCAGGATATCCATATGGTATCCTAGAGCTAGGTAGTTGTCCAAGTTGGCAGGGTGGAAACTCGGTTTTGGGCAGAGTTGGTCCATGGATTCAAGTTGGGCAAGGCAGCAGCGGGAAGGTCAACAAGACAAGCAGAAAACAGAGGGTTAGCATCAGACCCAGGTATTTTAAATTACGTATTTTTTTATTTTGTTATGAATTTTATTATTCATTCATCAATTTATATGCGTATGTGATGAATTTATAAGAAATTACCGAGTTTCATAAATCAAGTAGAAGTTATTGTTTTGTTTGATTAATTATTTGACGTTAAATTAATATGGCCACTACAAATAGTATCAGAGCTTCGTCTTGAAGCACTGGGGCCTTATTGGGCCAAGTTCCCAGCTCCAACTCCAGCTCTACCTAACCTGCAAACCAAACACAAAAATTTTAACAGAAATATAAATATAAATGAAATACATATTGAAAATGTAAAAAAACAAAAACAAATATCACAATAAAAAAAAAAAAACTTTAAGGACTATTTAGAATATCTGTTATTATTTTGAGATGCTATATATACATATAAATGGTAATCTGCATATGTGTTCCTAATACATGTACTATTCTATGCTTCCATTAGCGGGCATCAGAGATGTAATCCTTTCCTTCCCATGGTTTTATAGCTTATATTTCTAAGTAGCTTAGTTTATAAGTATAGCTTATTGGGATATTCTATACCCTACTATAGGAAGGAGACCAGCTGCCCTATTAGGATATTCTATGCCTACACTACTTTATTTTATATAGGTGAGTATTTCTATTTTATCCTTTTATTCGCCTACTATTAAGATGAGCCCTATTACGCTATCCATCTATTTTCTTTATACTCATGAGCACTTTTTCCTCCAGAGAATAGAACACATTCTCAGAGGAACCCTACAGATTAGAGGAACCCTACATATTGGATATACGAAAATTTTTCTTATGACAACAATTATCCAAAAAAAAAAGGGGCAACAGTGAAACGAAGCAGCATAACCTCATATGACAACAATTACCCAAAAAAAAAAAGGCAACAAAGAAACGAACCACATTCAAATTGGCCTGACCATGCAGGTAAACTGGCGCATGAAGGGCATCACTTAACCGTGTACTCTAGCCGAGATTGGAACCCCATGGGTGGCTTTAAATGCCACTGTCCTCACCGTTGACCATTAACTCCAGTAGGAAAAATATGCTAATTGTTATTTGCAGTTTTAATATTTAAATATCTGGTCATAGTCCCAGACAAAATAGATCGAATCTAGCTGACATGTCCACTATAAAATTACCCACCACTCAAAATTTTCATTAAGATAATTGAAAAAAAAAAAGAAAAAAAAATAAACTTTGACTTCGCAACCGAATAGGCATAAATCTAGAACTACTATCATACCAGTTGGCCTAAATTTGGAGGCAATTCCCATACCCTGATTTAGATGCCATCATTAAGGGTCACTTGGAACAAAGCTTGAGCTGAATGAAGGCTGCATTATTATTATTATTTTCCTCTCAAGAGAAAATTCAAACCATGTGCATGAAAATTATAAGGGAGGTTTCGGCTAAATTAAGAGGAATTGTTCTTCGGAGACATACCAACATAACCAATTACAATTTGTCGTCTTCCTTTATCCACACCTCCAGTGGCCCCTCCATCTGAAATGGTAGAAGCACTGCCTCCACAACCAAATTAACAGACTCCATCAAACCCCAAAAGAATTCTCCCCATCAACTATTGTTTCCTTTCCCTCCGAATACCTCCAAAAAGTTAATTCATTGACAAATATAGCAGGGAAAAATTTCTCGACATACATTCTAGCAGTGGAGAAAACAATAGTGCTCTCAAATGCTTTCCAGGAAAACTTAATTCTCCATGAGTAATGTAGCCAAAATCAGGGAAAAACTGTGCAAGTGCATTAATTCAACAATTATCCACATTAAATGTGCGGAAGGCAAAATGATCATAGCAAAATTGACCCCATCACATGTCCAAACAAAATCCATAACATAACTAACTGTTAGATTCTTTCTCAGATATGTTTTCTCCATTGATGCCAATGCATTCCTGAAAAATGTTTCTGAAATCAGAAAATCCACCTGCGCAGTCTGCAGAGGAGCGACGTCCATCATTGACTGCCATGAGTTCGAAACCCTACACAAGTTCTTTCTTCCTCTCGAGTCAGAGTTAGAATTGAATGTTAAAGCTGCAATATTCTTGCTTTTGCATGAGAACAATGATGCAAAAGAAGAGGAAGAAAACTTGATGAATGATCCCGACAATCATTGTTCACAAGGATGCCGAAGCAATGCAAACAGAGTCCTTCCGTAGGCCTTGCAAAATCTACCAATATCCATGGAAACCCACCCTAGTTCCATTCTGCGCATACATATGGACCAATGCGAATATGCACAAGCAATCCAGCCTGCTGCACTATTTTCACAAACTTTACCAAATCAAACCAAGCCATGCAACATACAGCCCAGTGCAATTGCCAAGTTCCATAGTCGTCCATAATTTGCAAGATACCAGATATATAAAATATGCAGAATATAAATGAAATTCTAGAAATAACAGAATGACAGTAAAATATCCAGCATAATCTTCACAATACACAGAAATGATATACGCAATAGCAACAAAAATAGCACTTTGATTCAGATAGCAATGTTCATAGGCCTCTTCGAGGGGGCAACCCCTAATAGAGTAGCGCTCTGTTACAATAGTCTCCAAGATAGGGTTTTCATACCCTCGACCATTATTTATACTAAATGTGTCTATTAAGAGAAGCATCTAGAGGAAGATCCTTCTAGAAGCAGAAGCTTCTATTAGGTCTTCTTACATCCGCCTTATTCTATTTTATTGAAAGGTCTTATTAATATTGACCTTTATTACATCTGAATACATTGATCTACTGGCTCTGATACCACTTGCAAGATACCAGATATATAAAATATGCAGAATATAAATGAAATGCTAGAAATAATAGAATGACAGTAAAATATCCAACATAATCTTCACAATACACAGGAATGATATACACAATAGCAACAGAAATAGCACTTTGATTCAGATAGCAATGTTCACAGGCCTCTTCGAGGGGGAAACCTCCAATAGAGCAGCGCTCTATTACAATAATCTCCAAGCTAGGGTTTTCATACCCTCGACCCTTATTTATACTAAATGTGTCTATTAAGAGAAGCATCTAGAGGAAGATCCTTCTAGAAGCAGAAGCTTCTATTAGGTCTTCTTACATCCGCCTTATTCTATTTTATTGAAAGGTCTTATTAATATTGACCTTTATTACATCTAAATACATTGATCTACCTATGTGCGGGTTAGGACCTTAACATAATTGTTGTGATGAGGTGAGTGGAGTATGGATGTCACCCGAGTTGTAGGTAGTATGGAGGAGAGGGTTAACCATGGCGACCATGCTCCCTCACGCCTCCTCGCATAGCCACAACAAATGAGGGAGAAGTAGAAGAGTCTAGGGTTTAAAAGAGATGGTCAATTTTTTTATTCCAAATAAGGAAAACGAAGGGCACATGGGCCGCATGCAAACCCCACATTGTCGACTTGTGAGTCTTGGGGCAAGTGGGCGGCATGCAATCCCCACGTTGCCAATACAAAGTCTTTTTTTTAAATTGGCTTAATTTTAATTTTAGTTGTAAATATTATATTTTATTTAATTATTAAATTTTCTTATATATATATATATATATATGTTTTAAGTTGAAATATATACAATATTTTAACCCTGATATAATAATGTTAAAAAAAAAAAACTATGTTGAAAACTTCTCTCAAGTCTAATTAAATATCATTTTAGAAATATTATATATATATATATCATTTGATAAATTTAAAAAAAAATAAGATCAAATAAAAGATTCAATTAAAGTGTAATTATTAAGTTTAATAAAGTTTAATTAGTAAGTTTAATTAAAGTTAATTAAATGTTAGAGGGTCCATGGGTTTTGAACCCAAGACCACCCACCAAGCAAAGCACCTTGAGAAGAGAACTAATGCCAACACACCCTCATAAGTCTTTACAAATAAGTTCTTATACTTATTTAGATTAATGGTAACACTGTAGGGATTAGAGTGGTATTATTATTAGGAAGATAGTAGAAGGTTAAGACTAACATGCTTATTACCTGACCTATTGTTCTGGAGCCACCTAACCTAGTTGAATCATAATTAGTGAATGCATCGGAAATCAAGGTAAAGGCTTATTTGGTGCCATTGATATTTGTATACCAAGTATAAACTCTGATTGTCCAAGCGTCAGGCTCACGAGACTGTACACACAATTCGTCGAGTCGAGCGCCAAGTTCCTCAACTCCATTCCACCGGTCAAAGTCAACGTTAAATCTCAATGCAGTAATCGACAATGCCAACACTACGTGCCAAGAAAAATCTATCGAGTCAAGCATTGAAGGATATTTAGTTGTAAGAAAAAATTTAAAAGGACTTAGACTAGGAAAAGCGGGAAGGAGGCGACATTTACACTAGGAGAGTAAGAATAGGAATTAGAGAGTATGGCACAAGGCTAGCATAACTACAGGAAAAGGGAACCAATAGTTTTATTTTCATAGGGGCGAAGAAATCAAGATTAGACACTTAATCCTAACCCTAACCTAGCTAATCCCCTAAAGGAGTAATGTCTGTTTATAGACAAGTAAAGAAAACCTACGCCTGACCCTGTTTCTAGTTTAAGTAGCACCAATTTGAAACATCCTTGAACTTACCCTGACAACTTTGGTTGATGGAGGTCAAAGCATATAGGATGATCAGGACTCGAGGGAGTCGAGGCAGGGGAGCATCGTCATAGGCACCAGCAACACCGCCAGTTCCACCACCACCATCGCCCAAACTAGCTCTCATACTGTGCTTGTTGGAAGCCATTAATGAGACTTTGAAGGGGCGACAACCAACAGGGACTGAAGTGGAACCCCCACCGTCTAGAATGGGTAATCCAGAAGCATCAAGGGATTCATAGGGAGGGCCTCCACCCAAAGACATCACACGAGAATTGCAGAAGATCAAACTTCTAGAGTTTTCCGGGGGTCGCGCCAGTGAATGCGCGGAAGCATGGTTGGAAGGCATGACAAGGTGTTTTGCCTTAAGGGACTATGAATCCAACTCAAAGGCAAAGATCGTAATTTTTCAGTTAAGAGACAATGCCTTAAACTGGTGGGGCAACTTGGAAAGATAACTTCACCTTACACTAGACACAATATCTTGGGAACTTTTTGAGGAGAGGTTCCGAAGGAAATAGCTACCAGCATACTACGAGGAACAACAGGTAGGGGCATTTCATGCCTTAGTACAAGGAAACAGAACTGTACAAGAATATAAGATCAGATTTATGGAACTGGTCAAATATGTTTCGTATATGGATAATGACCAATGACAGGTAGAGCGCTTCATCTATGGATTGAACCATAAGATAAGAGTTATGGTGTGTATGTGGAAACCATCTTTAGTAGCGGAGGCGGTGGAAAATGAGCATTATGCGGAAGAACACATGAACTTAACCAGTGGTATAAGACCGACATTTCCACATCATCCTGGATTTGTAGGGAAGGCCCCAAGGACATTTCCTAGGGGAGGGGGCTCAAGGCCACTGCCATATGGTAACAAAGTCGCGCCAAGGACAGTAGCCACAAGGATTTCAATGGCAATGAGTGCTGCATCTCGTTCATCGCCAACAATTCACATAGGTCCACGACCATTTCAGGGAACTACTAGTAGGGGTAGGGGTTCCAAGGGAAGGAACTCATTTCGGAGATAGTCACATAACAGTACACAGGATCAATCTCATGTTACCTGTTAGGGGTGTGGAGGACCCCATTACCAGCGTGACTGCCCAAAGTTACAATCAGGGTTCATGCATAGAGAATGAAAGACACCAACGGGGAGAGCAAGTAGCAACCACTAGATTTACGCAGTGGTTAATAGTCGTTAGGTCGAACATCAATCCACGGTGGTGGAGTCATTAGGTATGCTAAATCATATCAATGTCAATATTTTGTTTGATTCTGGTGTGATAGATAGTTTCATTTCACCATCTGCATTAGAAAAGAGTGGGTTGGCATCCTACGAGCATGATGACTTTAAACAAGTCGAGATGGATTCGGAGGAAAAACAAGCGGTAGGACCTAGTGTTGATAATTGTATAGTAGACCTAGGAGTGTGTACTACCAGGTTGAAGGTATACGTCACTGCTCTTGGGACATATGACCTAATCATTGGAATGCATTGGTTAGAAACTCACCAAGCTTTGGTAGATTGTTTCGCAAAGAGGGTGCTTTGTGTCGATGATGAAGGAAGACCAGTAGAGATCCAGTGTGTACAAACAAAAGTGTTGTTATGCTTTATATCAACTATGAAGGTTAAGTGATGATTGAGATAACGATGTCGATTGTATGTAGTGGAAGCAGTGAATGAAAGGAAGGGACCATCATTGGATCAGTACCTGGTATTGTCAGAATTTCAGGATGTTTTTCCGAATGAGTTACCAGGGTTACCTCCTGAGAGAGAGATTGATTTTACCATTGAGCTAAAACCTGGTGCAGAACCAATCTCCAAGACTCTATATTGGATGACAGCGCCGAAACTTTGTGAATAGAAAATGCAGTTGAAAGAGTTACTAGACTTAGGGATAATAAGGACCAGTGTCTCAGCTTGGGGTGCACTGATTATTTTTGTAAAGAAGAAGGATGGATCCTTATGACTGTGTATAGAATACAGGGAATTGAACCATGCTATAGTGAAAAATAGGTACCCGATGCTGTGAATAGATGACCTCTTTGATCAGATGAAAGGAGCACCAATATTCTCAAAGATTGATTTGCGATCAGGGTATCATCAGCTAAGGATTAAGGAAGGTGATATCCCAAAAACTTCCTTTCGAACTCGGTTTGGACATTACGAGTTTGTTGTAGTACCTTTTGTACTGACCAATGCACCAACAGTATTCATGAGTCTCATGAATGACGTATTCCAGAAGTACTTACACCATTTTGTACAAGTCTTTCTAGATGACATCCTCATCTATTCCAAGAATGAAAGAGAACATGAGGAACACTCGTGAATAGTGTTGTCCTGCCTTAGAGAGAAAAAAATGTATGGGAAGCTGTCGAAGTGTTCCTTCTTCTAGAAAGAGATCCACAATTTAGGTCATATCATTTCCAATGAAGGAATCCCTGTGGACCCAGAAAATGTAAAGGCCATTATGGAGTGGCCAGTACCGAAAAATGCCCATGAGGTGAGAAGCTTCATGTGGCTAGCAGGTTATTGCCAGAGATTTGTGGAAGGGTTCTCAAAAATAGCGAAACCTATCACCACCTTGCAGCGCAAGGGGGTCACGTATGAATGGACAGTAGAGTGTGATAGTGCATTCATTGAGCTTAAGAGGTTACTAACTAGTGTGTCAATTCTACGAGTGTCAGATATGGAAAAGGACTTCACAGTCTACATGGATGCCTTGAAGCAAGGGTTGGGGGCTGTGCTAATGCAAGATGGAGGAGTGATATCCTATGCATCAAGGAAGTTGAAAAAACATGAAGAGTTATATGTGACTCATGATTTAGAGTTGGCACCTATAATGCTAGCTTTGAAAGTTTGGAGGCACTATCTTGTGGGGAAAAACTTTGAGCTCAAAATGGACCATCAAAGTTTAAAACATCTCTTCACTCAAAGAGATCTGAATGCTAGGCAAAGGCGATGGAGTGAGTTTATGAGTGAGTACAATTTTGGTATATCGTACATAAAGGGAAAGGAAAATGTTGTCGTTGATGCCTTGAGTAGGAGACCATGTATCTTCTCCTTGGTAACCTTAAAGGTCAATCTGAGGGAACATGTGTTGACACAACTCTCAGGAGACAGTTGGTATTTAAAGGTTACTTCAAACATCCAGAGCGAGAGGCAGTTAGATCCAACATATGAAGGATATAGTCTGGAAACAGATGAACTGTTAAGATATCGAGGAAGGATGTACATCCCTGAGAATGGGGATATTCGAAGCATCATACTGAAGGAATCCCATAGAGCACTTTATTGTGCGCATCCGGGTGTGAAGAAGATGTACGTAGATATGAGGAATCTCTTCTTCTGGGTAGGCATAAAGCGTGATGTAGTCCATTTCGTTGCCAAATTCCTAGAGTGTCAATAAGTGAAAGCCGACCACCATCACTCGGTAGGCCTCCTACAATCACATGATGTCCCTATGTTCAAGTGGGAAGTTATCTCTATGGATTTTTTTGTGGGGTTGCCACTCACATCTCATAGACACAATGCCATTCTTGTGATAGTGGATAAGTTAACCAAGAGTGCTCATTTTATTCCAGTTAGAGACACTTACAATGTCACTAATGTGGCATGTGTGTTTGTAAGCAAGGTTATCCATTTGCATGGGATACCTAAGAAGATCATTTCAGATAGGGACTCCAGATTCACTTCTTGGTTTTGGACAATTTTACAGTTAGCATTGGGGACTCAGTTGAACTTAAGCATAACTTATCATCCTGAAATATATGGGAAAAATGAGAGAGTAAATCAAGTCATGGAAGACATGCCTAGGATGTATGTCATGGATAATCAAACCCAGTGGGAGAAGTACCTACCTTTGGTAGAGTTTGCCTACAATAATAGTTATCATAGCTCCATCGGAATGCCACCCTACGAAGCTTTGTATGGAAGGCCATGAAAAACGTCACTGAGTTGAGATAGACTAGAAGACCAAGTAATAGTTCAACCAGAATTGATTCAGGAGATGGAAGAACAGGTGATTCAGATTAGGCAGAGACTAAAGGAAGCACAGGATAGGCAGAAAAGCTATGCGGATGCACATAGGACCGACCGAAGTTATGAAGTGGGAGACCATGTTTTCATTCGTATCAGGCCTAATAAGAGTACCATATGGTTCAGGAAGGAGACAAAGTTGTCACCTCGATTTATAGGACTATTCAGGATCCAAGAGAAAATTAGACCCATTGCATATCGTCTCATACTGCCACCCCACTTGCATAAAACTCATAATGTATTTCATGTATCTGTTTTACGTCATTATGTTGTTGATTAATCACATAAACTAAATTGGAAGGAATTGTTGGTATCGGATGTGAGAACCCTCACGGTAGAACCATTACGCATATTGGACCGTAGAGTCCGACATCTTAGGAACCGTCTGGTAGACCAAGTTAAGGTCCAGTGGGACAATTATAGTCTATGATATGCTACTTGGGAAGACGCCGAGACACTACGACGAGACTATCCCTCACTTTTTTGACCACCTCGAGAACATGTTTCTCGAAGGATGGGTGTATGTAACACCACCTTTTGACTTAGACAACCAGGATTACTTGAGGCTTATATACTTTATTTTCTAGTCACAATGAAACTATTAAGTGATACACCTAAACTTTAAATGTATGAACTTTTATGAATGATTAAATGTTATTGATGATGATGTATGTAATGCGATCTATTATCTGAATGTAAATTTTACGAATGTTTAAATGTTATTAATGATGATGTATATGATGCGACATATTGTGAGAATGTGAATTTAATGAATGTTTAAATGCTACTAGGATGATGTTGGATATGATGCAATCTATTTTGGGTAGATGATAATGTTATGAATGGGTGTCAAAATTGAATTATGGGATATTATGAGATCTATTTCTAATTGGAAAACTTTGATGTTAATTTATCGGTATAGGGATACCAAATTGAAATGATGATAGTATGTAATTACATGATAATAATTCATAGAAATGTATGAGTTTGTGTTACAGACTAATCTACAGGTTATGGGCTATGAAATAGCCAAGGGATAATGATGATGAAAGTGGATATCAGGACCACTAACTCAGAAACATTATGGTATGAATATTGTATGTGGAATTTATATTGGTTTGGATGCATTGCTATGATATGTGGACCAGTGCATGATTTCAGGTGATGACACTGCCCAAAACCAGATAAACAATGACATAACCCCTAACAACATGGTGCCACTGTATATTCCATTGTAGGGTTTGGACCCTAGTTATGGTTAGGAGGGGTGGAGGCATTTCCCACCATGTATCCTCTGAAACTTGAAGTCATGGGAGGACGGTGTTAGTTCATGCTCCCCAAGACATGTGATGATGACTGTCAGATGCCTCCTAGGGAAGTTTGGTCGAGATAGTGACACTTCCGCTTACAGGTTCTATTTGGAGTTAGGTCAATATAGTTGATGCTCCAAGATAGTCTAGCAGAGGAAGGATAGGAATGGAGATGGAAGTAGGTTAGCGAGGAAGGATGAGTAGTAATAGTTGAGAAGGTATGGAGATCTGTCTTGTGGTGGAATTTAATCTTTTCCCTTCAAAAGAAAAAGAAATGTGTATATATGAATATTCATAATTACGTAACTAAACCACAGTTGTCTAAATAAAAATTTTTGAACTGGATAATAGTAATTAAAGGATTTCTCAAACAATTGATTGGTTTGTTGTCTTTTATAAAAGACTAGTCTTGTTGACTGGATTGGATGCATACATAAATTACTAAAGGATGGTAGTTTTGATTATTAGTACATGCACGAGACTTGCATGTACTAGCTACACATGCATTTATTGTACATATACACTAGTATGCATGGGTTTTATTGACTTACTTACTGATAATGTCGGTTAATTGTTATGAATATGTGAACTAGGTTTCTTTTCTTTTGTACCATAAGACACCTTAACTTCAGGACAAAGTTTCCTGGAGGGTGGGTGTATGTAACAGCCCTAGTAGAATATATGTTTAGGAATTATTAAGTAAAAATTAATTAGGGGATTAATTGTCTTAACATAGTTTTAACTAAACAAATATTGGCATAATAATACTAATTAAATATTAATTAATTAATTAATTGTTATAATTTTGATTAATTAATTAATTAAATTAATTACCTATCACATTGAATGAACAAGGTAATAAATTTAAAAAATATTAATAAATTATATTGTTTAAATTAAAAAGGTTACATATACGGAAGGGATAAGGGGCATTAATAAATGGATAGGGAACATTAATAAATTGGATAAGGGGCATTAACTAGGTGGATAAGGTAATAAATGTGTAGGTAAGGAAGTAAATGAGGTGAAAGGGCGGTGAAGGAGGGGTTTATGAAGGTAGGGATTATCATTCTACCGGGGTTTTGGGAGGGTTCTCTTGGATTTGCATAGGAGTTGAGTTCAGTGGTTGGGAAGGATTAGTACAGGGGGCACCGGTTTGCCAGGGGTTTTGGGCACGGGGGCCAGGATATCCATATGGTATCTTGGAGCTAGGTAGTTGTCCTAGTTGGCAGGGTGGAAACTCAGTTTTGGGCAGAGTTGGTCCATGGATTCAAGCTGGGCAAGGCAGCAGCAGGAAGGTCAACAAGACAAGCGGAAAACAGAGGGTTAGCATTAGACCCAGGTATTTTAAATTACGTATTTGTTTATTCTGTTATGAATTTTATTATTCATTGATCAATTTATATGCCTATGTGCTAAATTTATAAGAAATTACCGAGTTTCATAAATCAAGTAGAAGTTACTGTTTTGTTTGATTAATTATTTGATGTTAAATTAATATGGCCACTACAAAGCTAAGAAACAAATTTATTAGCTAGTAGTTTCCACATTACTAATGGGAAAGGGGAAAAACTAAATATGGGAGATACCACTTCAATTCTTACTGCATATTCACTTGTTTGGAAGTTAATTCAAAAATTTATTGAAAATAATGTCTCTACTACTTCCTCTCAACCACTGAAAGATAATGGCATCACGTAATATTTTACTCCTATTGGGTCATTTCCCTCATCATTTGTCACGGAGAATTTGAAGGTGAAACTGGTGCTATCATAACTGAGTAAACAAATTCTTAAGAGAGAATTGAATACACTTGTTAAAGAAGGTGATAATACATTTAGTAAAAAATATTAGAATATTTAACTTAAATAGAGAAGAATACAATATTGATTCAATCACCAATGGAATATAACTATTATAAAGGGGTTTAGATGGTTTTTATAAAAAATATTTTTTGTTTCTTGATAAATTAGAGGACTTCAAATATTGAGTTTCAATAGAAAAAGTTTAACAAGTCGATGAATAAAAATTCAAAGTAAATAGACATCTTAACAAGTCTCATCCAATAGGATGTTCAATGGAATAAAGGAGCTAATGGGATTCTTATGATTTCAACCTTAAATTTGTTAAGAATGATATTAAATATCATGAAAACGTGATTGACATAATAAAGACTAGAGAATAATAATCAAACATAAGAAACATAACTGTGTGCCTGAGAGATGCATGGGTATAATAAGTTTCCCTTAATATAATATCAATACTGATATTTTTCTCTCAATTTTTGTCTACAAATTATCCATATTATATGATTATATTATTTTTCATCTATCTCGATGCTTTTAGGGTGGAAAACATTGGAGGAATCAACTTACAAACCTTTATTTTAGTGGTAGGTACCATTCTAGAAAATTTAGGTAGGAAACTGTCAGAAATATTCCAGAGCCATTATGAGGCATCAACTGACCTTTTTTCTGAACCTACTTCCTAATTATGGATCAATATTCCATATTATACAATATGAGTCCTTTTCGATGGTGCGTCAAATTCCTCAACCAGATTTATATGAGAAAGTGATGAATGCCAAACATTGACCTACCGTGTTGACCACCATGGTATGAGAGGACTCCACGTCAGCACCAATTACTCATGCATACGGGGATAGCCATGTGACTACCTTCAAGAATATTATAGAAGGTCCAAAACCTTATCAAAATTGAGGGTTGAGAAATTAAAAACCCTAACTCTATATTATAATCGATATATGTTAAATACCAGGCCACTAGGAGGAGAAACCGTTTCTTATTTAGAATTGTATTTGTTCCATAGTTGATAATAACACCAAGAAGTTTTATTTTGAGAGCCTAACAGAGGAGGACAAATATTGTAGCCACAGTAGAAGCAATAATGTCAAGGGAAACTCCACATAGAGTACCTCTTTCTTTGTACTTGCATTTGAAGAAATAAGAGTATAGTGGCCTCACCTTCTAGTTAGGTTTTCTCCGTTATTGGGATTCGTAGGTTATATCTTGTGTTTATTTGTGGATGGTGTGAGTATTTATTTTTGTTCTCTATTTTTTTGCATTTCAATTATTTCATACATTTACAAAGAAAACCGATAATTAAATAATATGATATCTAGAGGAAATTAACCTTCACAGTAGATATTCCAATATTTTATTAGATCTATTGCGACAAATTGTTCCAATGGAATATCCATGATAGTTTATATATGATATCAGTGTCAGAGCAAGTTTTATTGGGGATTTTTTGGAAATTCGTAGGGATTGAGGAATTATTTTAAGAAGAAATTCATAGAACCCTAACCATGATCGAAAATTATGTTCATAACAACCATCAAGATATAAGAAAGGAGAGATTCATGAGGTTGAAATATCTGGAAATATTTACATCCTCATGGCGGCTCTCGCAATCAATATCAAACCATTTAGAGAAGTTCAAGGCTTGAGCTCAAATATCATAGCAAATGGGAAACTAGGCGATAATAAAGACCTAAAAAATGAGTAGTGAAAATAACATGAGAAACATAAGTCGAGTTCCAGTGCCATAAAATATTCACAACCCTTTCACAATATGGAAGGAAAGTGGGTTATAAAGCCATACCAACGTGATATTGATGCATTAAAATTCAATCATTTGTTGCAACAACCATAATTTTATTCCAGCATTCACCATATATGTGATTGAATGATTGAATTTAGAAATAAATTTCCATATATGGAAAATTTGAATTTAGAATTTTGGAATATGTAATTATCATTTTTATGACTGTTGGGAAAAGGTTTGACTTTCCCAATTGTCCTCTTTTGATGGACACATGTATGTAACAAGTTTTTTAATAAATTAAATGTTGGAAGAAAAATGTAACAACTAAGTTAAAAATAGTTGAATATGACTCCATGAGTGGGGAACGAGTTTGACTTAACTAAGAGCTTATTTTTACAAGTGTCAGAAGTTGAGTTTTGTCACTGGGAGCCCCTGAAAATAAGAGATTTGTAAATCTCTAAGTTTCCCCAAGGAGGGAAAGTAATGGAAAGTCCTAGGAACAAGATAAATACAACATATGTGGGAGGCAAGACATTGCTTAGTATGTTGGGGAATGAGAATTTTTTTGTTCTTATGAACACATCTAGTGTGAGGAAAAATATTTTCTAAACTATTGAAGGTGATAGTGGCTAAGGAGTGTGACTCAGTTCTCCCTTATGGAGTCATGGTCACGCAAGGGGGTCATCAGGACCAATGATCGTGGTTGTTTTGTTTCTACGATGTAACATGGTTGTTTCATTTGTTTCCCCACATCAATATTCAAATATGTATCTCAAATCTCTGTGTGTGTGTGTGTGTGTGTGTGTGTGTGTCTATATATATATATATATATATATATATATATGTATGTGTGTGTGTGTGTGTGTGTGTGTGCCTATTGGTAATGATAGACTTATTTCTTCTATGGTTGTTCATTTACTGTACGAAATTGATAAAATTTAGAAAGAAACAAGTATAAATAGATTGTATTGAAATTTCTACTATTATGATGAGTATAGGTGGAAAAGAATAAAAGTCCCAAATACATTATTTTTATCTATTAAAACATAAAGATATCTAATACAATAGATCTTAGAATGTTTGACAAAATACATTTATTAGAGTCAATAGGTCACTGACCAAACAGTACAGATGGGGTTTCCATAGACCCATGAAATCCATAATTAGTTTAAATAGAGTTTTAAAATAGTCTACATAAAACTATCTCTAAATGAAGTGAATGCACACATGGAACAATGGAAGGAAATAAAATGGAACACAAATAAGTTTTGTTGGAAGGATGCTTCTTTCACCAAGTACACTGTTATTTCCAACCTGCAAGATAGGAATATGAAGGTGCTAGTATCTTTACTAGTGTTCAAGTCATTAAAGAATGAGATAAATAAAATAATTCAAATGCGTAACTTATCTCTCTTTCACACTATATAAAGAGGGATCTCTTATGGAAAAGGAAAAAGTTGAATAGGCTAAGGTTTGCATGAAGAGTTCTGCTATAGATTATTCTTGAAAGCTTTCCTTTAGTTCTCCAAGTCAAATTTTGGATCTTCTTCATCAAATGAATTGGAGAAAAGGTGTGTGTGTTGGAACATAGATCCATTGACAAGGGATGGATGACACTCTCAAGGATAAAATGTCGCTTAAAATGTAGTTCACTTATGCCTCTTTAAACTAGTTTATATGAAAATGAAGTTTAAGGTGAAGTGTGTATTTTGTCTTGTTTTGTTCTAGTTTCCTGTGGAAGTTAGGGAGATCTATTTGTGTCCGTACTTACTGATTAATCCAATAACAAAATTGGTGACCATACTGGGGATAAGACCTTTATTTTGTTTTTTTTCTTCTTATTTTTTGTTATCCTGCGTTCTTTTGGTTAATTTCATTCTCTGAGTCTGTCAATGATCCATCTTGACTCCCTGGGTCTAAAAGTTCAGTGAGATTTTTTGTCTTTCTTCCAGTTTTTATTTATTTTCAGAGATCATCACACTGTACCCTATTGGTAGCCTACGAAGATCCTTTGACGTTGCACTTTACTGGTGCAGACCAGTGGGAAAACATCACATTATACCGTATTGACATCCTACGATGATCCTAGATCGTCACACTGTGCTCCTCTGCAATATGCAACGATTCCTGTAGGAATTGTTGGGTGATAATGCTTTTTCTTTTCTATATCCAATTTTGACTGTAGTGCCTCGGATGAACTTTTGACACTAGTGTTTGATTTATTTATAACTTTGAAGCTTGCATTTGATTGATTTTCAGAAATTGAGAATCTTCTTTATAAACTTTGTAAGTTTTTCTTTTGTTTCTTGTCACAAGGATATAATCTCCAGATCTTGGTCCTAAGTGATTGTTTGACAAAGTGTCCTTGATTTATTTGGATTTTTGGATTTTTTTTTACTTTCAGGATTGTTAATTGATCAAGAGAAAATTTTTGTTTGTGTTTGACAAAAGTTTTTCTTATGAATTAATTTTTGTCTACATTGTGATTTTGATTTGGGAATACTGTTGGGAATGTTATAGTTTTCTTGGATTATGATTTATTTTATTCATTACGACTCTGACCTTATTTGAGAAAGAAAGAACTAAAGTCATTCCTCTTTTTAATAGTCTTTAAAAAGAAAATTTTCGTGTTCAAAATATTTGTAAAAAGAGAAAAATTCGAAATTTTATAGTTTTTGATTATTTGGAATCCCTTTCATTTAAAATTGAGAAATTGTGTTTCATAGCTTGGGATTCCAAAAAGAAATACCTTCTCCCTACTATAATTAGAGTTCATTGAATTAAATGATTTTATAGTCATATCTTATTGTATTTTATTGGGTCAAGGTCAAATACATTATCAGTTTCATTTTCGTTTCCCTTTTGAGTAAGCAACAAACTTCAAAATACATCATAATTTTAAAATTCATTAGCAACCTTTATTTTATAGAACTTATTTACACCAACATTATCTAGGATAATGATTTGGAATAGGTTGTAGGGCACACTC
The DNA here is from genome assembly GCA_009831015.1 of Picea engelmannii. Taxonomy (NCBI): domain Eukaryota; kingdom Viridiplantae; phylum Streptophyta; class Pinopsida; order Pinales; family Pinaceae; genus Picea; species Picea engelmannii. Next base: position 965,173 of record ML780198.1, on the reverse strand, counting down.
TCCAAAGCATCAAAACACACAATAGTATCTTGTGATAGGGAGAGTTCAAATCCACTTGCTACATTTTTCCTGGGAAGCCCATCTAACAAAACGGTTAATCATGAGGTCGCATTAGGACTGGAAGAGTTACTCATCCTGCTTTGTTGGTCTTAGTGTAGAGTTTACGCGTATTATTTGGGGTCACTTGAGAAGAAAATCCTCTGGGGACCTTCTTGAGTTGATTTAGGGCTTAGGGATTAGATACCCTGCCTTTGCACATGGATCAAACTGCCCATTGTTTCCCCAGGAATCATTGTCATAATTGGTAACCTTAGTGGCCTATCTCTTTAGGGTCTTTACACGAGGTGACTGTGGAGGGGAAAATCTTCATGGTATGTGGAATTGACGTTGGCCAAACTCAATTGGTCTCCTTGAAGGTTATACACACAATTATGTGTGCGATCTTGCACTAGGGTGTAAGTCTGTTAAGCAGGTCATCAACGTAACTTTTACACCCACTTTATTCAACCCATTCTTGTCTTGATTTCACGACATTGGATTTCATCACAAACTATTGACTTCAAAATATGAAGGTTTTTTGCGTGTTTGATTTCTATATTGTATTAGTGAGTGCTATTTGTTTCTCTAGTTGGCCACAGATTTGTTTCGTTATTTATTTGGTGTGACCAACATCGACCCTCACCATTCACGTAGGATTTAAGGGATACCTCCGGAAGATATGAAAGATTAAGTTCCTTTAATTCCTAACTCACCAGAGTGTTCTCTTGAGGGAGAAAATGATAATGACATAGCCTGTGAGATTGGAAGTTCTACTCCACTGGAAGAGTCAATACTTCCCTTAAATTTGTTATTGAGTGTTGTACAAGATCCACATTTTCTCTAGATAAATTCGTCATGAAATGTTGTTTCTTAAGAGTATATTGGAATACCTACTGGACCTCATGCAGAGTCTGGCATAGACGACCCATTTTTTCAAAGTGAGTCATTTAGACCTCCAGTCCATATTGCTGGAAAATTTTATCCTAGCTCTCCTTGTCCTAGTCATTCTCTTTGGGGAACTTCTTCAGGATAAGATAATTTTGAAAAAATTGGAATGAGTCATTTACACCTTAGAAATTGTAATCAACGTATGGTAACACATATGCCTGTGACTTCCATCTCTTATAAAATACCTTTAGATCATTTTGTTGGCACAAATAGTAATGTTGTCACATTTTCAAACCAATTTTTGGTTAGTTCTCACTCGATTCTTCCTCTCCAACTCGCTAACTCTACCATGGTCCCACAAGCTATGCTTGATTATGCTAGAAATACGATTATCAGTTAAGATCCTATTGGAACACCTCTTCTTCTTAGATCAAATATGTCACTTCCTCCTGGGTATACTACTTTGAATACTTTCATTGCTAATACTTCCCAAAATCCATCCAGATGGTTGAATATTTTTTTTCCTCCTGGGTATAATGCTACTAGTATTTTTGTTCCTACACCTACCCATATTCTCTCTGGGGGCCCTAAAATTCCTCCTCCACCTTCGCCTAGAGGATATGATCATCTCGGCCCTAGTAGGTCGAATCAAATTAGAGGCACAAGTCATATTGTCGCTTCTAGTTTTCAAATTATTGTTGGAGGTCAACCTCATGTTTAGGGGCAACCTCAACATGGGGTGAACCTAAATTTGGAGGCCATAAGCCATTTTATGGACAAAGTGTACCTGGATTACAATATCAAACTTGTAATTTTTCTTTACAATGGAATCAACAACTGTCTGGGGGACAAAATATGCAAGTTGATTCTTTATACCCCCTCATCTCGGGCAATCGTATCCAGGTTATATGAATCCTACTTGGGGTCAAAATTTTCAATCTAATGCCCCTTTCCAAGGAAGCTTACCTAATCAACCAACTCATATTGGCTATTCGACTCAAAATCCTCCACCACCAAATTTGTCAAGACCCTCTAATTATCTATAGACTTCTTATGGTCCTATTGGTAAACCTACAAGACTCCCTCCTCAAAACTACCAGTTTCCTCAAGTGAATAGATAGTTGTTGTTTTTTGCTACTTTGGATGTAACAGATTTATCTAGGATTTTGAATGATCCTATTTTCCATTCTCCTTATTGGCTCGTCATACTGACCAAATTATCATCAAACATTCCTAATTTTGACAACCGATCAGGAGAAGACCCAAGTAATCACATCATGAATTTCCATCTTTGGTGTTCATCCAACTCCTCAATGGATGAATCTATAAGATTACGCCTTTTCCATTGAACTCTTACGTGTTCGAAAACCAAATGGTATATTGAGTTACCATGATGATTGTTTAATGACTTAAATACCTTATAGATGACATTCTTAACACATTACCAATTGGCAATACGATACGAGACAGGGACGAAAATTTTGAGTTCATTCAAGAAATCTTCTTCTACTCACGTTTCTGATCATATTCATGAGTGGAGGAGGAGATGACATTTAATCAAGGTTCCTCTTCATGATTAGTTGTTGGATGAGTGGTTTACCAAATCACTCATTGGTCCTATAGACCATGATTTTTCCATGGGTGGTGTCGTCACCTAAGAGAAGGTGATTAGTTATGCTCATTATCTAGATCTCATTTATTCACAAACATGCACACTATATGACTTTATCCCTGATGCTCCTCGTTCATATGCAAGTCCTACCCCAACATCTCTGGTAGCTTTTCATGTTGTTGATGGCATGATTGACACTTTTCATGCTGAGACTAAATCAAAGCAAGCCATTCATTCCAATACCAATTCTAATCCTTCTAATGTATAAAATACTCCTACTTCGACTCCTTATTCCATTAACACGTCTGAAGTTAATTCGGTTCAATATACACCCATCAGAAAAAATGAAAATAAAAATAAAGGGAAGGGTAAGAATAAGGAGGACAAAAATAATAATCAACAATATGAAAAAACCAAAACCCATCCTGTTGATGACAAAGACAAGCATAAACCTCATTATCCTTTCCTTATCTGTGGTGATGATAATTATATGAAATATTTTCCACGACAATTTATGGTTATTAAGATCCTACCAGGGATCGGGACACCTCCTATACCCACCATATTATCACAACTATTTCCTTCTCAACAATAAGCCCAATCTGTCATTCATGACCAACCTTCTCCTTCTACCACATCTTATGTACTTATGTCTACTAGTGACTCCAAGAAGAATGACATTGCAATCTCAACTTGAGGAAAAGATTATTCTCCTTAGAAGGAGAAAGTTGATGATTCACCACCACCGTTGGTTCAACCTTCTCCACCAAATTCACCTCTAAACGATCCTCTTCATATTGAACAATTGGTCCTAGATACAGTTCTTCCAACTCTTCCCAAAGGCATTGCTTGAAACTCATCGTTTAATCCTTACACACGTGCTTCCCAAAAATACAGTATTGTAGAAGACCTTGCCCAAACACCCTCTGTGATGTCGGCTCTTGAAGTCCTTCAAATTTTTCCTACTCAATGAAAGGTGTTGTTAAAGGATATTGGTGGAATTGATCCTACCGATACCAATCTAATAAGATTTGACTTGGAATATCATATTCCAAGGCTTCCTCCTCAATCAGTGTTTCAAATACAAGTTTTTGTGCAAAATAAGAATATTTTTCGAAGTGTTATTGATTAAGGATCCTCGACTTGCATTATGTCTTTTACTTGTTGAAAATATATTGGCTCTCATGCCCTTACCAAGTCACACAATACTCTTAAGGATTTTAATGGTACATGTCATAAACCTTATGGTGTTCTTCCTTCATTGTCTATTACATTAGAAGGTAAAGCGGTTAATTTTGAGGTTGAGGTATTTGATGCACCTCTTGATTACAACCTTCTTCTTTTCCATAGTTGGATTGATTCCATGAACGCAGTTGTTTCTAATCTTCTTTGTGTGTTACATTTTCCACACCTAGGAAAATTTGTTACTGTCTATCAACTGGACTTCTCTAATTCAGATTCACGTGCTAGTAGCGTACCTTTTATTTTGAAAACACCTCTCGGTTATGAGATTGTCGGTGTGGGTCTTTTAAAAGATCCAACGTTAATGGGTACATTTCCTATTCCACCACCTGATATTCCTTCTCCTTTTATCACCTCGATTAACATGATATCGACCTCTGTTACTGAAACCTCTATGTCTTATGACCCATGGATAATACCTAGCTCCGACAAATGTCTCTGTTACAGTGAATGAATGCCTTTGACTCTGGTAGAATTAAATTATCAAGTTGTTCAATTGACAACTCCTCCTCCTTCTCTCTGTGATGTGTCTCTCGATCTATTTCATGTGTTATTTCCCATTGATGAGATGATCATGAAATTCATGTCTATGGAGGATATTCCATGGGACGATGGACATCATCATTCTATTCTATTACTGGTACCTAAGACCATAGAGAGTTATCAACGCATTTCAACTCTGTCTACCATTGTTATTATTTCCTCTGTTCATGAATCAACGCATAATGTTTTGTCTAAAGGGAAGTTGGGTAACCTTCTAATTTTTTGTAGCTGGATTGATTCCATGAATCTCCATATCCCTTTAATCAATAAAGCAAATAGGAGAGGCCAATACTTCTTATTTTTATTTTTAACAAATTAAAACACAATATTAAATGAGTAATAGGCCCATACATGCCCACATGCTTGTAATATTGGATAGTGCTATAATTTAAGAATAAATAGGTACATACCTCTAGAATTAGTGGAGCCATCCAATAGCAGTGAAAAGTATTGACGAACTCAAAAATTTCGAAGTGATCCAAATTGCAATCTAGATATAGCTGGAGATGCATTAGGTTAAGGCGCACTAGGACAACCAAGAATTAGTCCCAATACTTCACATAAAATTTCACTGCAACTAGAATTTCAACTGGTGTTGGAATTAAAATTGGAGTTGCAACTGACACTACAAATAGTGTTTCAACTAGCACAAAAAAATCAGCACGAAGAAATTGGCTCGGAGGAACTGACATGAAGGAAATGGCATAAATGAATTGGCACTAAGGAACTAGAATGAAGGAATTGGCCCTGTAACTGCAATTGTACTACACTAATCTTAACAGAGAGATATGGATCTACCTTCCAATGGTTAGACTGTTCAGAAGATGGTGTGGACCCATAATCTAGTATAATATTGTGTGTGTTTAACCATAGACAATTTCACAATATTGTCACCCAACCATAGGCACACAGCCAGCCCCGAGCACGATAACCTTTGATAGATAGAATGATTTTGGAAGCAACACTAGAAACAAAGGATAAAAAGGAGAAAGAGAGAACACCTTTCTCCAAAGGTATTTCATCAAGTATAAAGTCCCAAACCACAAACCAAGACCAATACCTATCTATAGTTGTTGGAGTTGCACTCTTCCTCTAGACTTGCGCACCACTTTCTTGAGTGTGAGCGTGTTTCCAAATGAGATAAATATCCTTCTATTTATACTAATATGGTCAAGTCAATAGGTTTCTCTTCAAGTAGGGTTGACATGTCATTTTCTTCATATAATACTTTAATATTACTTATTATGCTAAGTTGACTTGTCTTCCATGGTTTTCACAGATCTTTTTAGGCTTTCTCTTTCTTATAAAATATTCTATTTAGTCAAAGGTTTATCCATGGAAGTTAATACCTCTCGCAACTACCAAAAAATAAAAACATATCCCTCTCTATATATACATATATATCTATCCACCCCTCCCTCTCCTTCTCTCTATCCCTCTCCTTCTCCCCCTCTTTCTTCTCTCAAAATCCCTCCCTCTCTTTCCCTTCCTCTCCCTCTCCCTCTCTATTTCTACCTCTCTCTTATGTTTGAATCTCTCTCCCCCACCTATCCCTCTCTCTCTCTCTCCTCCTCCCTTTCTCTCTCCCTCTCTATTCTCTCCCTC
>ML780198.1:917925-943069 GCA_009831015.1 Picea engelmannii | reverse complement strand
TATATATATATATATATATATATATATATATATATATATATATATATATATATATATATATATAATTAAAAAATATTTTAATTTCAATATTTTTATATATTTTAATTTTTATATAAACAATCTTATTAAATTGTTTTATTCAAATTAAATAAAAAAACTGAATATCAAAATTTTATTATTTTTTATTAGTTATAAAATTATTTTTCTTTTTAATTCATTGTTTAAGATGGATCACTCAAAATGAAAATAGATAGACTATTTAAATTTATTGCACCCATTAGTAATACTATTATTGAACTTAGTCTTACATTATTGCATCTATAAAGTAATAACATACATGTACTTACAATTTATCATATATTATTGTATTTTGATAATGGAAAATTGCCTTATCATATTTTAGGGTTGTTATATTGTAAATGTCTTATTGGTGTGGATGTTTCAACTTTAAACTATAAACATCATCATTTAAAAATATTAGTAAATATTTTAGGTATCTGTTTTTCTCACCGTGGTGACTTTTAGCACTTTTCTTTGTTATAATTTTAATAGATGTTTAAACAAGTATATGCATATTTGTTCTTAGTCATTTTAAAAATGAATCTTTTAAATGTATGTGTATTTTTTACATAAATAAATTGAAAATAAATATATATATTTTATTTAGGTAATTTTATGATGGTAAGTACCCTTCCATGGGGTGCCAAGTGATTAGCATGCACATAGATGACTTAATTACATATGTCTCCTCCCTCAGATCCACATCTTGTAGGATGAGTGGAATTCAAAGCTCATACAAGCATCTAACACAACTCTCTCATTTTCGTTTAATATCTCCTTCAGTGAAGCAGGGTTGGTAGACTATGATTGGTACGGTACGCACATGCAAGGTCCCTTCAACTCCTCCAGTGCCTCTCCATTTAATCTATGTTTGTTATGGCTCTTTCCATTCAAATTTGGTTCAATTCTTATGTTTTGGCTCTGCTCGAGTCATTCTCCTCCCCCATCTAGAAGTTTTTTTCCCGCTTAGAGTCTGGATTGTCTACACGACCATCTCTTGGGAGTGCAACAAGCCCAAGATATGGCCCCCTTATAACAACTTCATCGTCAGGAAAAGAATGCTTTGCCAATTCTCTGAAGCACCTTCGACTTCTCTTGTCCATAGAGACAAGGGGACCAACGAGCCTCCAATGGACATTCTAGAAGAAGAGATTCCAACAATGTCAACCTGTCTTCTGTACATTGTTCTAGACCACCAATATCCACCACGCACTAGACATTCCACCCTTGGTGCAACCAATATCTCATACTAGTAAACTTGCACAATTTAGGAAGAAATCTTGTTAGACAAATGCCTAATAGAGATCCCCCCACCTCCGTCCAACACTTTGAACCTGGACTCACACTCCACTTGTTTCCTCTCACCAGAACACTTGGAACTCATATTTGAGATGCACAAGGACATGCATGAACAATTACACCAGAATACCCTACTCAACAGTCGTCTCGACATACTGTACGACTCTCTCTCGGGCTCATAGAGTCAAAAAAGGGGTCCGACCTATTCACAATAGTTCATATTAACTCCCATCGATGACACTCACAATGACATAGGATTCACTAGTTCATCCACTGCTTAATATTGAAAAGTTTTTTTTTCTTTTTGATTTATGCACTGTAATTGTCAAATTTCTATAGGATTTTTGATTTCCATGTTCAGGATTCTATCTTATTGCTCAAACAGTTTAGACATTGAAGCTCCCAACCACCTGTTCCAGTTTCCATTTGTTTGGAAGAACATGTGGCAGATTTTTACTTTGGTCCAAATAACATATTAGGAAGCCATCTATGCTAGTTTCCACTTGTCTAGTGAAATAGGTGGTGGGTATCTAGATACAGTTCCATTATGTATGATTATGACAACATTTTGAGGAAACACAACATTTTTATTTACAAAAAAAAATTAAAATATGATGGTAAGTAGCACATGGAACACCTCATGGATCGTGGAAGTTGTGTTGGACGAGAGGAGTGATCATGTTCTAAAGAGTATATGATGGAGGAGAATATTTGAATTGTGAAAGATCCTTCACGTTATGAGAATTATGTTTTCATTGTTGAATTACTAGGGATGATGTGTAGGAGGAAGACTAGAAGGATCATTGGCCTCATAATTTTGTACGGTAGTTGGGATAGGGAGTACTAAAGGAACCAATGATGGCCTGTGGACCATTAAATTATTTAACCAGTCAATGGTGAGGAAGAGCCCCATGGGGTGTTTAGAGAGGGTAGAAAAAAAGGGGACCCAAATATCCCATAATAAAAAAATGGCATGTGGCGAGGGCCACATGGGTCCAAAAAAATTATAAGCTTATAAGATATTAATAAAGGGGTTTCAAGTGAAGAGTAAAAATCAAAATGGTGGTTGATTATGGCATGGTTGGCCATTAAGTATCAGATCTCATCAATGTTTAATTGCTAAAAACTTTATACAAAGGTTTTTAAGAATTAAGAAAAGGAAGGAGAGGGCATGAGGGGAGGAGGATGATCATTATCCATTCATGAAGAGATAGAGGAGAGATAGAGAAAACTTTTCAAGAGGAGACTACAAAAAATTTCTTGTACCAAAAGACAAAGAAGGAACACAATGATAGAGAAGTAAATCTCATGAGCCCACTGTAAGCTCGACCAAGAATAAGAGATAAATAATATGAAAAATTGCATGTAGGGGTTATGACATACACATGGTGATGATAATTTGGTTTTCCCATAAGGCATGGATGTATCATTTTTTCCAGGAATTTCATTTACTAGGATTATGGCTTGTGTTTTCCATGTAGTTGTTGTTTGCACGTTTCTTCCAATTATATTGTTGTGTGCTATGACAGAATTGAAACTCTTGTAGTTATACACTACTTTCATATCAAAGTATGCTTGATACCTACATTTGTGAGAATGATTTCAATAAAGATAGTTTCCTAGGTGGAAAGAATGTAACTTGTTAGAACTACTAGGGAAGAAAAATTTGCAAAAACAACAATGTGGCACATTTAATAGAAGGAGAAAAATTAGCCATACAATGAAGAGGAGGTTATAATGAAATCACACAAAAAATATTTGGAGAGCTATGTTTACTGTTATAGACATTATGGAGGAAATTAAAGGAACTCGAGATGTAACAAATATCTATGATGTGGGTGATGATGAATGGAAGGAAGTCCATGGAAGAAGTTGAATAATCCCAAGCTCCATAGAATATGGTTAGAATGGATTGGATGGATGTGTATGATAGACATATGATGAAGACTCGCACTCACTCAAGAATCCTAGACCTAGAAGAAATCATAAGTTTAATGAGGGAAAGGGAAAACTTCTTCGACCTAGAAAAACTCAAAGACTCAAAGAGAGTAAATCTTGCATGCACCAACTTGAAATGTTAAAAAAACATAAGGTGGGATAAATTATAATTAAACTAGAATAAGAAGGGAAAAAATAAGATTAGATATTTGGAAAAGAAGGTTTTATATGTTGAAATGGAAATTCATTTTTCTTGTTATTCCTTAGATATATTTAGGTGAGAAACTTGGGTGTATATACCTCTTCTTTAGAATCTCTTCAAGTTTCATTTAAAATTCCTTCAGTTATGGTGTACTCATCCTATAAGGGGTCTTGGATACTTGGGCTACTCTAGGAATCAGATTGATGGAGAAATCAATATCTCTTTTGGGTGGAAAACCTAGTATTTATTTAAATACATCTTCAAACTCTTTTTACACTGCATAATCTTCAATATTTGGCAGTTCATATTTAGGTGTCTCTTCCATATGTGCTCCAAATATTTGACACCCTTTCCCACAACTTTTCTTCAACTGCAAGGTTGAAACCTCTCTAACCATTACTTCTTTCAGAATTCCTTGTAGTGTCCTTAAGTTTCCTTCCTCCTTCAAATAGGTAAATTCCTTATTAAAACATTGTAGGACAACATGATGTTGGTCCAACCAATCCTTACCAATTAGGTAGTCATAGGAACCTAAAGGTATGGTTTTCAAATCTACCCTCATGTTATGTCCATTCATGTTCATTGGACATGCTTTAACCATCTCATTAATTTTTCTTTTAGCTCTGGTAGCCAACTGAACCAACCAATATTTTCCAAGCTTGTTTCTTCGCAAATGAAATCTTTACAACATCTTAGGATATAGATAATTATGGCTAGATCCTGAATCAATTAAAATGGCAATGGGTTGATTATTGATCTTACCATACACTTCAATCATATGTGACTAAAAGTTAGCTATATTGTTGTCCAGTGTTGCATAGATATTAGGTACATTTCTATCCATGTCCTCGATTGTTTCAACTTTCTGAACATTGTGAACATTCCCCACTTTTTCACTTATGTGAGGGAAATATTTGCACATATGATATCTCTTACAACCTAAACATTGAGTAGGTGGTTTCCTTGGTCCTTTCCTCAATGTCTATGTCATTCTGTATTCTTTAGTTGTTGGTTTCCCCTGAGAATTATTTCTTAAGAAAGATAATACATGTGTTCAACCTCTTGTTAATGAGATATTACATGTATTCAACATGGATGATACCTGGATCCATAGAAAGAGAAATGGCATACATACGTTTAACCTATTGAGAGAGAGGGAAAGAGAATCCATACATACCTTTAAGTCGAATTGGATTTGTGAAATGGTTTTGAAACCTGGCATCTTCCTTCCACTGTTTATCTCTTCCAACCAATGATTGTTTATATCCGAATTGAACATAGAAAAATCTGAAATGTTTGCAATCAAATTGAGAAAATGAAAAGAAGGATGCACATTACATTTGGAATAAGAAGGAAGAGATTAATATTGAATGAATTTACAAAAAAATATAGGGCTTTTGTAGAAGGAAATAATAATGATGAAATATACCAACAACAATGATCGTATAGAAGCTCAACTGCCCTTCCCTTGAAGTGTTGTTTTCTCCAGTGCATGATTGATACCTCCAATTCAGTCGAGCCTACTGGACACATAGACATGGCTGACTGATACTCGAAACATAGACATGGTTGACTGATACTCACCTAGACTTAACCACACATAAGCTTCCAAAATGTTCACTTTATCCATGTATTTTCTTATCATGCTTTTTTGGGTCTAACACATTTTCTTTTTATCATGCTCCTTCGGGTCTATTATAGGTTGTTATCATGCTTTTTCAATTTTGATTTCAAATTTTACTGATAGAAAATTTCTCTCTTTTCCCTCTCTTTCTCTAGAACCATCCATCAGTAATAGATGAGATATAATGCTTATATATGCTTTCTTAGTGTTTTTTTATTTATAATTAAACTAAATTTTTTTATTTTTAAAATTAAATATAATTTTTTATTTTTTTCTAAATATGGATATGATATAGTATCATTTCATTCCATAATGTTTCCATTTTTGACATTGAGTATATGGAATTGGATAATGTAGGTATTCCAAGTATTACTAGGGAATACAATTTTCACATATTTAGGATGGACATTGATTTATGTCCAATTTTTTATTTACTTAGTTATTGTTTTATATTTATTTTTTCTTGAAGTTGTAGTGATTTAGATCTTCATGTTGGCATTGTTGAAAAAACCCCATTACATTAATGTCATCTATATTTTCATATAGAGTTTGGTTTTTAGATGATGGTACACTATTAATGTGATAGTTGAGTCATCAATGATATAGATCTTCATGTTGGCATTGTTGACAAAATTCCATTACATTAATGGAATCTATAGTTTGCATATAGATTTTGGTCTTTAGATGATGATGAACCATTAATGTTATAGTTGAGTCACTCTCCCTTAGTCTAGGTTTTGGTATTCTATATTACACAGTTTTAAAATTGTGAGGTGTGTACTCCTTGGGTTGATGATACTTGTACAATTTTATACTTCAAGAAGGTTTGGATCCATTTACACTTTTTTATTGGTGTATTGCAAATCACCTTTATCTTTGTACGTTTTCTCATATATCAACAATTGTTTAAAATATATCTATTGCCTTTGTTTCAAGAGATTTATGGTATAATATCATGACCAATATGAGTGTTTTGTTAGCAATTAAATAAATATATAAATATTTTTCTTAAACTATATAGTAGTATTCTAATTTTTTTGTTATGAGATTGACATTTATTCTATGCATAATATCAAGATTTCCAATTAGAGGTGTCTAATATTCGAAGCATTGATCTGTGAGTTATTCATGTAGTTTCATATTTAGAAAATTTATGGCCATTGTAATGTTGTCCAATGATTATTTAATGTGTCATGACACTATACAGTTTCTTATGGAATACCCACGACTAGGGTCGATCATGTAAACTCATTCTCAATTCCTCTTATTAGGAAAATTGATTAACAATTCCAATATGTGCATAATTTAGAACTTAAGAAACTTCACTATCAGTTCCAATTTTTATTTGTGTCCTACGTTTAACAATATTTGTTTCGAAAGGGACCTATATAATTATTCTCTCACTATTCACTAAGGGATGCAACATAGCCACACCTCCTTTAGGTTTCTTTGGAAATGTTGAAATGAAATATAGAAAACCTAAGGTAAATCTTGTCACTCATTTCACTGATGAATGTTTCCAAATATTTCCTCTAGTAATTTTATAGAGGAAGGTAGTGGAGATGAGACCATCATTTTGGGGGAATGAAAGGACTATTTGTTAATCTTTTTTTAATCTGATTTTGATCTTAAAATGATGGTTTTTTATATTTGGATTTATGTTCATTTTCCAAATCTTCCCATTTTTATATGATTCAAAGGTTGTTTAACATATAGGGAACACTATTGTTTGTTGATTATAACCCAAGTAGTTTTGAAAATGACTCTTACCCTCCCCACCAAGGTTCAATTCGAATAATTGATATATTGAAGTTTTAATGAGTATATTGTTGTAACGACTTTGAGCCTTGTGTTGAAAAATCCTCAATCTTTTACAAATGGCCTTTGTAAATATTTTTTTGGAGAATTTTGAGGTCTATGCATTTATGAGAATTACAACTCTTGTATCATTAGAGATATTCCTTGTATTTCTAAAAATTGCATCCCTTTTATGCCCTTGCCTTCAAAAATCATTGTTTCTTTAAAGCACACTCAATTTTTGAATTCTTTGAGGCATTTTAAATATCATTACATAGACAATATTAAGATTGTATTTAATCTATGGCATGTTGATGATACTGAAAGAAAAATATATATTCATATTGTTTATAAATCAAGAATAATCCAAGATTCTTTGGTAAATAAAAATCAAGCAAAGAAACAAAGTTATTATGTAGTGGTTTTCACATTACTAATGGGAAAAAAGTAAATATGGGAGATTCCACTTCAATGCTTACTCCATATTCACTTGTTTGGAAGTTAATTCAAAAAGTTATTGAAAATAATGTCTCTACTACTTCCTCTCAACCACTGAAATATAATGGCATCACATAAAATTTTACTCCTATTGGGTAATTTCCCTCATCATTTGTCAGGGATAATTTGAAGGTTAAATCAATGTTATCATAACTGAGCAATCAAATTCTTAATAGTGCATTGAATACACTTGTTAAAGAAGGTGAGAATACATTTAGTAAAAACCTGTTAGAATATTTAACTCAAATTTAAAAGACTACGGTATTGATTCATTCACCAATGGAATATAACTATGATAAAGGGGTTTAGATGGTTTTTAATAAAAAAAAAAATTGTTTCTTGATAAATTAGAGGCCTTCAAATATTGAGTTTCAATGGAAAAAGTTTAACAAGTCGATGAATAAAAATTCAAAATAAATAGACATCTTAACAAGTCTCACCCAATAGGATGTTCAATGGAATAAAGGAGGTAATGTGATTCGTATGATTTCAACATTAAATTCATTAAGAATGATATTGAATATCATGAAAAAGTGATTAAAATAATAAAGACTAGAGAATAATAATCAAACATAAGAAACATAAATAAGTGCATGAGATATGCATGGGTATAATAAGTTCCCCTTAATATAATATCAATACTCATAATTTTTTTCTCAATTTTTGTCTACAAATTATCCAGATTGTATGATTATATTATTTTTCATCTATCTCGATGCTTTTAGGGTTGAAAAAATTGGAGGAATCAACTTGGAGACCTTTATTTTAGTGGTAGGTACCATTTTGGAAAATTTAGATAGGAAACTGTTAGAAATATTCCAAAGCCATTATGAGGCATCAACTTACCTTTTTTCTGAATCTACTTCCTAATTTTGGATCAATATTCCATATTTTACAATCTGAGTCCTTTCTGACGGTGCGTCAAATGCCTCAATAAGATTTATATGAGAAAATGATGACTCCCACACGTTCACCTACTGTGTTGACCACCATGGTATGAGAGGATGCCATGTAAGCACCAACTACTGATGCATACAGGGATATCCATGTGAATACCTTCAAGAAGATTCTAGAAGGTCTGAAACCTTATCAAAATTGAGGGTTGAGTAATTAAAAAAACTAACCCTAGATTAATATCGATATATGTTAAATACTAGGCCACTAGGAGGAGAAATATTTTCTTATTTAGCATTGTATTTGTTCCATAGTTAAGAATAGAACTGAGGAGTTCTACTTTGAGAGCCTAATGGAGGAGGAGAGATATTGTAGCCACAATACAAGCCATAATGTCAAGGGAAACTCCACATAGAGTACCTCTTTATTTGTACTTGCATTTGAATAAATAAGAGTAGAGTGGCTTCACCTTCTAGTTAGGTTTTCTCCCTTATTGGGATTCCCAGGTTATATCGTGTGTTTATTTGTGGATGGTGTGAGTATTTATTTTTGTTCTCTATTTTTTTGCATTTCAACTATTTCATACATTTAGGAAGAAAACCAATAATTAAATAATATGAGATCTAAAGGAAATTAACCTTCACAGTAGATATTTCAATATTTTATTAAATCTATTGTGACAAACTGTTCCAATGAAATATCCATGATAGTTTATAGATGATATCGGTGTCAGAGCAAGTTTTCTTAGGGATTGTTTGGAAATTCATAGGGATCCAAGAATTATTTTAAGAAGAAATTCATAGAACCCTAACCATGATCAACAAGTCTTTTCATAACAACCCCCGAGATATAAGAGAGGAGAGATTCATGAGGCTGGAATATATGGAAATATGTCCCTCCTCATGGAGGCTCTCGCAAGTAAGATCAATCCATTTAGAGTAGTTGAAGGCTTAAACTCAAACATCATACCAAATGGGAAACTAGGGGATAATAAATACCTAAAAAAGGAGTAGTAAAAATAACATGAGAAATAGAAATCGAGTTCGAGTGCCATAAAAACTTCACAACCCTTGCTCAATATGGAAGAAAAATTGGTCATAAAGCCATACCAAAGTGATATCAATGCATTAAAATTCAATCATTTGTTGCAACAACTAGAATTTTATTCCAAAGTTCACCATATATGTGATATCCTTTAATTGTTAGAAAATAAATTCCAAGTTGAATTTAGAAATAAATTTCCATTTATGGAAATTCGAATTTAGAAGTAAATTTTCATTTATGGAAAATCCAAATTTAGAATTTTGGAATATGTAATTATTATTTTTATGACTGTTGGGAAAAGGTTTGACTTTCCCAATTGTCCTCTTTTCATGGAAACATGTATGATATAAAAATTTTAATAAATTAAATGCTGGACGAAAAATGGAAGAACTAGGTTAAAAATAGTTGACTATGATTCCATGAGTTGGGAAAAAGTTTGGATTAACTCAGAGCTTATTTTTACAAGTATTAGAAGTTGCGTTATGTCGCTAGAAGCCTCTCAAAATAAGAGATTTGTAAATCTGTGAGTTTCCCCAAGGAGGGAAAGGAATGGAAAGTCCTAGGAACAAAATAAATACAACATATGTGGGAGACAAGATGTTGCTTAGTATGTTGGGGAATGATAATTGTTTTGTTGTTATGAGCACATCTGGTGTGAGGAAAAATATTTTTCTGAACTATTGAAGGTGATAGTGGGTAAGGAGTGTGACTCGGTTCTCCCTTATGGAGTCATGATCAGGCAAGGGGGTGATGAGGACAAGTGATCATGGTTGTTTTCTTTCTACGATTGGGTGGAACATGGTTGTTCCATTTGTTTCCCAACATTAGTATTCAAATATGTATCTCAACTATGTACTTTTATTTTTGATTTTATATGGTTTATGCTATATTTTATATTCCATATATATAAATCAGAATACGTTTAAGTTGACTATGTAGCCATGTTAGATTCATGGCTCAACACTATGTAAGAGTACCTGTAGTGATGTTTTTATGAAGTGTTATAGTTTAGTGTATATATATATATATATATATATATATATGTTTGTGTGTGTATACATATAAATATAAAAATGTGTATATGTGCTTGTTGGCAATGACAAACATATTTTTTCGATGGTTGTTCATTTACTATACAAAATCGATAAACTTCAGAAAGAAGCAAGTATAAATAGATTGTATTGAAATCTCTACTATTATTTTGAGTATAGGTGGAAAATAATAAAATTCCCAAATACATTCTTTTTATCTATTAACACATAAATATATCTGGTACAATAGATCTTATAATGTTTGACAAAATACATTTATTACAGTCAATAGGTCACTCACCAAATAGTACATATGGGGTTTCCATAGACCCATGAACTCCATAACTAGTTTAAATGGAGTTTTAAAAGAGTCTACATAAAACTGTCTGTAACTGAAGTGAATACGCACATGGACCAATGGAAGGAAAAAACATGGAACCCGAATACATTTTGGTGGAAGGATGCTTCTTTCACCAAGTACACTGTTATTTCCAACTTGCAAGAGAGGAGTACGAAGGTGCTAGTATCTTTACTAGTGTTCAAGTCATTAAATAATGAGATAAATAAAATAATTCAAAGGTGTAACTTATCGTGGATCCCAATGAATATCAGATTGTCTTAATTTTCCCTTGTAAAGTAGTCAATCCACAATTTAGGAGGAGTCATTGGTTCATAACCATATGATGGGATCCCTCGCAAAGAAAAAGGGACCCATCACCAAATTATATCCATGCAAAATTATTCACTTGCAAAATTAAAGAAAGAAAAAAAACATTTAATCATGTTTTGTTGCTTCTTCATCCCAATATATGTCTCTAGATAAGAAAATACAGAGAACATATACAAAAGAAAGTACTGGATTTAATCAAGTGAAGAAATGTTTAACGAATAATTTAACCGAGAGGTAGAAATAGCAAGCTCTTTTCCTACAGAGGATAAAACAATAAAAGATGTTCATTGAAATAGTCTATTTTTACAGATCAAATCATCAAAACAAATTTACCAAAAAAATCCGTACAGAGGACCAAAAGAACAAAAAGAATTTACTATGATGAATTTAACAATTAAAACAAATATACCTTTTCCTCTTTCAAAAACCATAACAAGGAAAATCGTCGCACCCTATTCTATGCACGGGGTGTGACGATGACTGATCGTCGCACTCTGCACTAAAAATGGACTATGACATCATCGCATTCTTCCTGTACATAGGGTGCGATGATGCTTAAAGCATAGGAAAAGTCAAAATTCACGAATGTTCTAGAAGGGAATCTTCTAGAAGATGAGGTGGCCTCCAATAGGTTTGGATCATACTTGCTTCTTTGATTTAGTGTGATCATCCTGATCTCCTCATCCAAATCTATTTAAAAATATATAAAGAGGGATCTCTTATGGAAAAGGATAAGGATGAATAGGCTAAGGTTTTCATGAAGAGTTCTGCTACAGATTATGATTGAAAGCTTTGCTTTAGTTCTCCAAGTCAGATTTTGGATCTTCTTCATCAAAGGAATTGGAGCAAAGGTGTGTGTGTTGGAACAAAGAACCATTGAAAGGGGACCTTGCAACATCAAGGCATGGGATGTATTCTTTTCTTTCCATTTAATATAATAAAAAAAATACATTTCTTCCCTATAAAAGTATCTCAACTTTTATTGTATCACTCCTTGATCTTATACATAGATTTCATTCGAATATATATATCTTTGTATTCTCATTCTTTGTTGGTTTGTGTTTCTTAAGACAGGTTGACCATATTGCAAACTCAAATAAGGATATACAACGATGGCACTAGCAAGGATCAAGCACCGTTTAAAAGGTAGGTCACTTATTCCTCTTTAAACTAGTTTATATGACAATGAAGTTTAAGGTGAAGTGCATATTTTGTCTTTTTTTGTTCTAGTTTCATGTGGAAGTTAGAGAGATCTGTTTGTGTCCACACTTACCGATTAGTCCGATAACAAAATTGGTGATCATAATGGGGATAAGACCTTTTTTTGTTTTTTTTCTTCTTATTTTCTATTATCCTACCTTCTTTTGGTTAATTTCATTCTCTGAGTCTGTGGGTGATCCATCTTGACTCCCTATGTCTGAATGTTCAATGAGAATTTGTCTTTATTCCAATTTTTATTTATTTTCAGAGATCATCGCACTATACCCTATTGACAGCCTATGAAGATCCTTTGATGTCTCACTTTATTGGTGCAGACCAGTGTGACAAAATCACATTGTGCCTTATTGACAACCTACGATGATCCTAGATCGTCGGACTATGCTCCTCTGCAACATGTGACGATTCCTGTAGGATTTGTTGGGTGATAGCCCTTTTTCTTTTCTCTACCCAGTTTTGACTCTACTTCCTAGGATGAAATTTTGAAACTATTGAATAATTTATTTATAACTTTGAATCTTCCATTTGATTGATTTTCGGAAATTGAGAGTCCTCTTTGTAAACTTTGCAAGTTTTTCTTTTGTTTCTTGTCTCAAGGATATAATCTCGAGATCTTGGTCCTAAGGGATTGTTTGACAAAGAGTCCTTGATTTATTTGGAGTTTTGGATTGTTTTTACTTTCTGGATTGTTAATTGATTTAGAGAAAAACTTTGTTTGTGTTTGAAAAAAGGTTTTCTTATCAATTCCTTTTTTCTACATTCTGATTTTGATTTGGGAATAGTGTTGAGAATGTTATAGTTTTCTTGGATTATGATTTATTTTCTTCATTATGACTCTGATCTTATATGAGAAAGAAAGAACTCAATTCATTCTTGTTTTTAGTAGTCTTTTACAAGAAAATTGCCGCATTCAAAATATTTGTAAAAAGAGAAAAATTGGAAATTTTGTAGTTTTAGATTATTTGGAATCCTTTTCATTTAAAATTGAGAAATTGTGTTTCATAGCATGGTATTCCAAAAAGAGGCATCTTCTCACTACTTTAAATAAATTTCATTGAATTAAATGATTGCATAATCATCTCTTCTTGTATTTTATTGGGTTAAGGTCAAATACATCATCGGTTTCATTTTCATTTCCCTTTTGAGTAAGCAATAGCCTTTAAAATACAACGTAATTTTAAAATTTATTAGATAATTTTATTTTCTAGAACTTCTTTACACCAACATTATCTAGGATAGCCCTTTGGAATAGGTTGTAAGGAACACTCTCCAAAGAATCAAAACACACAATAATATATTGTGATAGGGAGAGTTCAAATCCACTTGCTACATTTTTTCCTGGGAAGCCCTTCTAACAAAATGGTTAATCACGAGGTTGCATTAGGACTGGAATATTTAGTCACCCTTCTTTTTTGGTCTTAGTGTATATTTTGTGCATATTATAGGGGTTCACTTGAGAATAAAATCCTGTGGGGACCTTCTCAAGTTGATTTTGGGCTTAGATACCCTGGCTTTGCATGTGGATTGGACTGTCGACTATTTCCCTAGGAATGATTGTTCTAATTGGTAATCTTAGTGGCCTATCCCTTTAGGGTATTTACATGAGGTGAATGTGGAGGGGAAAGTCTTTATGGTACCTGGAATCGACGTTGGCCAAAATCACTTGGGATCCTTGGAGGTTATACCCATGATTATGTCTGGGGTCTTTCACCAGGGTGCAAGTCCATTAAGCATGTCATCAACATAACTTTTACACCCGCTTTATCCAACCCCTTCTTATCTTGATTTCGTGACATTGGATTTCATCACCAACTCACGACTTTGAAATAGGAAGGTTTGTTTTCTTGTTTGATTTCTATACCGTATTAGTGAGTGCTATTTGTTTCTTTAGTTGGCCATAGATTTGTTTTGTTATTTATTTGGTGCGGCCAACATCAGCCCTCTCCATTCACATATGATGCAAGGGATACCTCTGAAAGATTGTGTTCCTTTTATTCCTAACTCACTAGAGGGGTCTCCTAGAGGAGAAATCGATAATGACATAGCCTCTAAGATTGGAAGTTCTACTCCATTGGAAGATTCACTACTTCCCATAAATTTGTTATTGAGTGTTTTACAAGATCCACATTTTCTTTGTATAAATTCATTGGGAGACATTGTTGTTGAAGAGTATATTTTAATACCTATTGGACCTCATGCAGATTCTAGTGTAGATGACCCATTTTTTTAAAGTGAGTCATTTAGAACTCCAGTCCACATTGTTGGAATTTTTTATCGTAGCTATCCTGGTCCTAGTCTTTCTCTTTGGGGAACTTGTTCAGGACAAGATGTTTTTGAAAAACTAGGAATGAGTCATTTATGCCAGAGAACTTTTGATCAACCTATGGAAACACATATGCCTGTGACTTCCATTGCTTATACAGTTCCTTTATATCATTTTACTATAACGACTAGTAATGTTGTCACAGTTTCAAACCAATTGTTGGTTGGTTCTCACTCGATTCTTCCTCTCCAACTCAATAACTCTACCATGGTCCCACAAGCAATGCCTATTTCTACCGGAAATACAATTATCACTCAATATCCTATTAGAACACCGCTTCCTCTTAGCTCAAATATATCACTTCCTCCTGGGTATAATGCTTTGCATACTTCCATTGCTAATCTTTCCTAGAATCCATCCAAAGGGTCTAATATTTTTTTTCCTCCTAGGTATATTGTTGCTAGTATTTTTGTTCCTACACCTACCTAGATTCTCTTCAGGGGGACTCACATTCCTCCTCCACCTTCTCCTAGAGGATCTGATTGTCTTGGCCCTAGTAGCTCCAATCAAATTAGAAGTACAAGTCATATTATCATTTCTAGTTTTCAAATTGTTGTTGGAGGTCAACCTCAAGTCGGGGGGAAACCTCAACTTGGGGGAAAACCTCAAGTTGGAGGCCATAAGCCAGTTTATGGACAAAGTATACCTAGATTACAATATCAAACTTGGAATTTTTCTTTCCAAATCAACAACCGTCTGGGGGACAACATCCACAATTTGATTCTTTTGTACACCCTCATATTGAGCAAACATATCCATGATATATTAATCCTACTTGGGGTCAAATTTTTTAGTCTAATGCTCCTTTCCAGGGAAGATTACCTAATCAACCAACTCATGTTGGCTATTCGACTCAAAATCCTCCACCACCAAATTTTTCAGGATCATCTAACTATCTACAAACTTCTTATGGTCCTACTTGTATACCTACAGTAATCCCTCCTCAAAACTACCAGTTTCCTCCAGTGAATAGGCGTTTGTCATTTCTTGATACTTTGGATGTACCAGATTTATATAGGATTTTGAATGATCCTTATTGGCTTGTCATACCGACCAAATTACTATCAGACATTCCTAAGTTTGAAGGTCAATCAGGAGAAGAACCGAATAATCACATCATGACTTTCCATCTTTGGTGTTAATCCAACTCTCTAATGGATGAATCTATATGATTACATCTTTTCCAGTGAAATATTAAGGGTTCGAAGGCCAAATGGTATATAGTTTACCATGAGTGTTCTTTAATGACTTCAATACCTTAGACATGACATTCTTAATGCATTACCAATTGCCAATATGATACAAGACAGGGACACAATTTTTTAGTTCTTTCAAACAATATTCTTCTACTCACATTTCAGATCATATTCATGAGTGGAGGAGGAGACGACGCTTAATCAAAGTTCCTCTTCCTGATCAACTGTTGGATGATTTGTTTACCAGATCAGTCATTGGTCCTATAGACCATGATGTTTCCATGGATGGTGTAGTCACTGAAGAGCAGGCGATTAGTCGTGCTCGATAACTTGATCTCATTTATTCAAAAACATGAACACTATATGACTGTATTCCTGATACTTCTCATCCATTTACGAATCCTACCCGAACACCTTTTGTATCTTATCATGTTGTTGATGGTGTGATTGGAAATTTTCATGTTGAGACTCAATATAAACAAGCCATTCATTCCAATCCCAAGTATACTCTTTATAATGTAAAAAATACTCCTACTCCAACTCCTTATCACGGAAAAACCTCTGAAGTTAATTTGGTTCAATCTACACCTACCGGTAAAAATGAAAATAAAAATAAAGGGAAGGGTAAGAATAACGAGGAAAAAAATAATAATCAACAATATGAGAAAAATAAAACCCAGGCTGCTAATTACAAAGAAATGTGTAAACCTCGTTATCCTTTCCTTATTCGTGGTTATGATCATTATACGAAATATTGTCCACGACAAGCTGTGGTTACTAAGTTCCTACCAGGGACCGGGACACCTCCTACACCCACTGTCTTATCACAATTGTTTCCTTCTTAGCACTAGGTCCAATTGGTCATTCATGACCAACCTTCTCCTTCTACCACATCTTATGTACTTATGTGTATTGGTGAGTCCAAGAAGAATGAAATTGCAATGGCAACTCAAGCCAAAGATTATTCTCCTTCGAAGGAGAAAGTTGATGATTCACCACCACCGTTGGTTCAATCTCATCCACCAACTTAACCTCTAATTATTCCTCTTCATCTCAAACGATTGGGCCTAGATACAGTTCTTCACCCTCTTCCCAAAGGCGTTGCTCGAAATTCGTCGTTTAATCCTCACGCATGTGCTTCCCAAAAATACATTATTATAGAAGACCTTGCACAAGTACCCTCTGTGATGTCGGCTCTTGAAGTCCTTTAAAGTTGTCCTACTCAACAAAAGGCATTATTAAAGGCTATTGGTGGAATTGATCCTACCGATACTAATCTAATAATATTTGACTTAGAATATCAAATTCCAAGTATTCCTCCTCAATTAGTGTTTCAAATACAAGTTTTTGTGGGAAATAAGAATATTTTTTGAACCGTTATTGATGAAGGAGCCTTGACTTGCATTATGTCTTTTACTTGTTGGAAATATATTGGCTCTCTTCCCCTTACCAAGTCACACAATACCGTTAAGCATTTTAATGGTACATGGTTTAAACCTTATGGTGTTATTCCTTTGTTTTCTATTACGTTAGAAGGTAAAGATGTTAATTTTGAGGTTGAGGTCTTTGATGCACCTCTTGATTACAACATTCTACTTTTCCGTAGCTAGATTGATTCCATGAATGTAGTTGTTTCTACTCTTTTTCATGTGTTACTTTTTTCACACCAAGGAAAATTTGTTACTTTCGATCAACTAGACTTCTCTAATTCAGATTCACATGCTAGAAACGTACGTTTTATTTTGAAAACACCTCCTGGTTATGAGATTGTCAGTGTGGGTATTTTAAAATATCCATTGTTAGTGGGTACATTTCCTATTCCACCAACCAATATTCCTGCTCCTTTTTTTAACCTTGATTAACATGATATCAACCTCTATTAGTGAACCTAGATTTTATGACAACTCAATGCCTTTGACTCTGGTAGAATCAGATCATCAAGATGCTCAATTGACAAATCATTTTCTTCCTTCTTTCTATGATGTGTCTCCCAGTCTGTTTGACATGATATTTCCCACTAATGAGATGATCATGAAATTCATGTCTATGGAATATATTCAATGGGATGATGGACATCGTCGTTTTATTCTATTCCCAGAACCTGAGACCATAGAGAGTTATCAATGAATTTCGACTCTGTCTACCATTTTTATTATTTCCTATGTTTCTGAATCAACACATGATGTTTTGTATGAAGGGAACTTGGGTAACATTCTACACTGTTGTAGCTAGATTGATTCCATGAAAATCCATATCCCTTTAATCAATAAAACAATTAGGAGAGGCCAATACTTCTTATTTTTATTTTTAACAAATTAAAATACAATATTGAATGAGTAATAGGCCCATACATGCCCACATTCTTGTAATATTAGGATAGTGATATAATTTAAGAATAAATAGGTACATACCTCTAGTAGCAGTAGATCCATCCAATAGCAGTGATAAGCAATGATGAACTTGAAAATTTCGAAGTGATCCAAATTGCAATCTACAGGTAGCTGGAGATGCATTAGGTTAAGGCACACTAGGAAAACCAAGAATTAGTCCCAATACTTCACATAAACTCTCACTGCAACTAGAATTTCAATTAGTGTTGGCACTAAAATTTTAGTTGCAACTGGCACTGCAACTAGTGTTGCAACTATCAAAACTAAATTGGCACAAATAAATTGGCTCGGAAGAACTGACACGAAGGAACCAACATGAAGGAATTGGCAGTAAGGAACTAGCATGAAGAAACTGGCACTGTAACTACAATTGTGCTACAATGATCTTAACAGAGATCTATGGATCTACCTTCCAATTGTTAGACTATTTAGAAGATGGTGTGGGCCCATAACCTAGTATAATATTGTGGTTGTTTAACCATAGACAATATCACAATATTTTCACCCAACCATAGGCACACAGCCACCTCCGCACACCGTAACCTTTGACAGATAGAATGATTTTGGAAGCAACACTAGAACCAAGGAATAAAAAAGAGAAAGAGAGAACACCTTTCTCCAAGGGTATTTTATCAAGTAGAAAATCCCAAACCATAGACCAAGACCAGTACCTAGCTCCAGTCATTGGAGTTTCACTCTTCCTCTAGAATTGCACACCACTTTCTTGAGTGTGAGTTTGTTTCCAAATGAGCTCAAGATCCTTCTATTTATACTAATCTGGTCAAGTGAATAAGTGTCTCTTCAAGTAGGGTCAACATGTCCTTTTCTGCATATAATACTTCAATATTACTTATTCTGTTGATTTGACTTGTCTTCTAGAGTTTTCACGCATCTTTTTAGGTTGTCTCGTGCTTCTGAAATATTCTATTCTAGTCAAAGGTTTATCCATGGAAGTTAATACCTATTGCAGCTACCAAAATATAAACACATATCCCTCTCTCTATATATACATATATCTCTCCACCCCTCCCTCTCCCTCTCTCTATCCCTCTCCCTCTCCCCCTCTCTCTTCTCTCAAACTCTCGGTCAAGGAGGCCACCTAGGGGAATGCCCAGCTAGCGCTCACAAGTCAATCACCTAGGTTCAACACTTCTTCACCTTTTGATGATGAATTAAATATATGTAAAACAAATGGTTCTCTTGGTATATAAGGTGAACCGGGACTAAAATAAATCATTCTTACCTTTTATTCTGAAGCTATGTGTCTTGGTTTTTTTCACTTCTGAGTTTGCATTTTACATTCATGACAATTTCATTATTAGGGGTTTCTGAAGAATAACCAGTGTGCCTTCCTTCATGGATGCCTCCTGGTGATTCTATTTTCCATGCTTCCACCTCTGAGATAAATCTTATCTCATTAGCTAGCCACTCTCTCAGTGAGAAAATCATTTCCTTCGAGTTTTCTGAGGTAGAAGGGAGGGTGGACCAACTAGGGTTTTGTGCCCTTGATGGTTTCTTCTGTGGGAATGAAGTGAGTGTACCCTCTTCCATGGATACATTGGGATTCTTCCAGTAATCCCTGGAGATCACTCTGAGATTTCCAAAACCTCTTGTCCACTCTCGGGTCACCCCGGTCTAGATCCCCATTTGCTTGGTAACCCAAACTAATGGTGTGCCCCTGAGGAGAGTTTTTGGTCAAAAGACGAGCTATGGCTTGCTGCCCCTGTATATATTCTTCTTGGGTAGATCAATTGGTATCAAAGCCTCAAGATCCATGGAAAATATTCTGATCTTGAAGATTCAGCCAAATTTTTTGGGGTTTTCATGAAATAATCTAGACTTTGCCCATTTCAAGGTTTCCATTTTATGAAAGAATATCCACATATCTCATAAGCCCCAAGGGTAACCACATATCCATTTCCACAAAGAGGAGTTCCATAGATCTAAAACAATACAAATCTCTCCCTATAGACTAGTTCAAGTTCTGTTGCCTTGGGGTTTTGAGTCCTCTATTCAACATTGCAACCTAGGGGTGCCTTTCCTATTTAGTTGGCCTCACAATAACTCTAGAAAAATATCCTTTGGCAGTTGACTCAAATTCCATCACATCAAATCCAATCCAAGATCTTGCCTCCGTCCTCAATGAGTTGCTCAGAATGCAACAACAAAACAATCCAGATCCATTCAAGTCGAAAACTCAAATCCAACCACTCAAGTTTGTTAGGCAAACCAATGGTGAAATGGTGGATTCTTAGATCCATAGCCTATCCACCTATTTCAATACATGTCCAAGAATTACTGAGGAAATAAAACTCAATATTGTCACCTTGCAATTAAAAGGACTGGCACAAAATTGGTGGGATACAGAGCAAGAAAAGACCACATTTTTGATAGATATTGGGGATGCTCCAGAATCCTCTACTTCACAACCCATCAAAACCTGGGCTCAACTTTCTGAAGCTTTGAGAAATCACTTCTACCCACCTGGATATGTGAAATCCTTATGGATCAAATGGCACTAACTTCAACAACTCTCTTCATAAGGAGTGCAAGGCTACATAGACTTCTTTTGTAATATGGGCCTCTTAGTTCATGTTCCAAATCTAGAAGAGGTACTCATATTAAAATTTGTGGTTATTTTACTAATTCAGTTCCTTCGAGAAGTAGAGCTATTTGAAAATACAACTATAGATAAAACCTTTCAGAGATATTTGGCTATAGAAAACAAATTCACTACTAGAGGTCTTACTCCTTAGTCCCACCCTTACATCAACCGCCCCGCCTATCAACCATCCATATCCCATATTTCATCCTACTTTCCACCACCTCATACTCAAAACCCCACACCCAATACAACTACAAGGACACCTTGGTGCTCATTCCACAAAACTACTATACCCAATTCATCGGATTGTCGAATCCTCCAAAATATAAAAACCAACAAAACCCTACTCATTGGGCTCATTGTGCCTTTCCAATTAGAAGATATCAAAGAAGTTCCTCTGGATAATCCCACATAAGTATATCCCTCATTGATTCTAATGAACTTGGAAGATTCAAATGCGTCCACCCAGCCCCTCTTCACCCATAACTGCCAAATCAAAACTTCCTTGGCTTTACTGATTATGGACAATGGAAGCCAGAAAAATTTGGTTTTGCAAGCCCTTGTCAACCACCTTAATATTGTCACTACTCCACATTTGAAACCCTATCAATTCAGATGGGTCCATAAGGATGGCCCTCGCCACCTAGTTTCCAAGCATTCTTTAGTCACTTTCACCATAGGCCAATTCAAAGATATTGTCCTCTGTGATGTCTCCCCCTTGTATTGTGTGGATTTTCTACTCAACATCCCATACCAAACCCAAATAAATGCTATCTATCTAGCCAAATCCCACTACTACAAAATTACAAAAGAAGGCCACACTTATATCTTAACTACAACAAAACTCAAACCCCCTTCTAACAAAGAAGAAATCTCACATGTACACTTAAACCAATGTGTCTCTCTCTATTTGGTACACCCAATAACACCAAACAATACCACGCACCCTGTTCCTGAAACTATGACTACCCTCCTCCATGAGTTTGTAGAGGTATTTCAACCTCTGGAGGGACTTCCCCCCTCCCACCATATTGACCATTCCATTCATATCATCCCTGGATCTGCCTAACCTAACACCTCTACTTACCAGTTGGCCCCAACATAAACAATGGAAATGGAAAGACAACTGACCAACCTCGTCAACTCTAGCTACATCCAACCTTCATATTCTCCCTATGTTTCTATTGTCTTTGTCATCCCTAAACAAGATACCTCAGAAATGTGCCTTGTCACTGATTACCGAGCCTTGAACAAAGCCACAATAAAAAACTGTTACTCCCTTCCCCAGATTGTGGAACTACTCGACACCCTCCAAGGATCTAAGTGGTTTACTAAATTAGATTTGATAGTTTCTTACCATCAAGTTCGAACGAACCCAAATGATGTTTGGAAAACAACGTTCAAGACCAAATTTGGTATTTTTCAGTGGAAAGTCATGCCTTTCGGTCTCACCAATGCCCCAACCACTTTCATGAGGCTCATTAATGACATCTTCAGAGCACATTTGGGTCAATTTGTGGTCATCTAATTAGATAACATTCTCATCTTCTGTCGGACATGGGACACTCACATGCAACATGTCCGACAAGTTCACCAAATTATCCAAGAACACAAGTTGCAAGTCAAAGAGAAGAGGTCATATTTTGGTAAGACTTCAGTCCCCTATCTCAACTTTGTGGTCAACTCAGAGGG
Organism: Picea engelmannii; assembly: GCA_009831015.1. Classification (NCBI taxonomy): domain Eukaryota; kingdom Viridiplantae; phylum Streptophyta; class Pinopsida; order Pinales; family Pinaceae; genus Picea; species Picea engelmannii. Next base: position 920,588 of record ML780198.1, on the reverse strand, counting down.
TATTCAACCTGATCCAACTCACATCCAAGCATTGAAACAATGGCCTCTACCTTCTTCAGCTAAGGATTTGAAATTTTTTTGGGGTGGCATCAATTTCTATCATAACTTCATTCCTTCTTTTTCATATCTTGCTCGACCTTTGCATAATCTCTCAAATACTTCTTCTACATTCATCCAGACCAAAGAAGAAACTACTCACTTTTCTCATCTCAAAGATGCCCTCTGCTCATCCCCTATTTTACATCTACCATACCTCTTCCAACCCTTTGATATTGATTCTAACATCTCACAATATACTATTGTTGTTGTAATTAAACATCGAGGGCACCCCATTGCTTACCACTCACAAACACTGTCTGAGGCAAAGAAAAATTATAGTGTTAGAAACGGGAAAGTAATGCAGAACATAAATGTCTTTTTGAAAATTCAATTAGAAAAAAAACTAGAATGCACTCATAGATCCTGAACTACTAAACTTGAAAGAATGATCAATTTTGAAGTACACACTATATTCAGATCTGAACAGACTAAACTCAAATAGTGACCTATTTTTCAGTCAACAAACCATTATATTATCAAAGAAGAAACTAGCACTTAATAGTCATTTGATCTAATGCTAATTGAATACAAGAATAGATCTAATTAGCAGATTCAATATAGATCTAAAAGAGATAAACAAAGGATATGAAATATATATCAGCTAAAAGCAAGATTCATAAAATATAGATCTAGATTTCAGAAAGTAGATCTAATTAATAAAACCTTTTACAATGTAACTAACAACATGTAGATCTAAATTGTGGATATTACCTTGAATACTTACCTCAAACCACTGAAGGAGTGAAACCACACATATGTGATGAAGATCCACTAAATATATGCTCAGAAAAACTTAGGATCATAGATCTACCATATAGGTTAGATCTCATTCCAAGATATGAAAGAACTTTCTTTCCATTAGTAGGAGAAAAACCACACACAAAAAATTTATGTGTTTAAAACCTTATGCTCACAGAAAAATTCAAGGACCCAAACCTCACCAAGAAGAGGTTAGATAGAGAGGTTGCAGCTCAAAACTAAAAGTTAGATCTGTGGAGAGAGGCCACGGTTCATGAAAAACTAAGGTTAGAAAGGCCACGGTTCATTCCAGGGAACAAGTCTGGGGTAAGGAGGCCACGACTCAAACAGGAGGAGAGGAGAACCACCACAAGAAGGGGCCTCAAAAGCTGAGCCACCACAAGAAGGAGTCTCCAGGACCGAACCACCACAGAAAGTAGTCATAAGGGGACAAGACACCATAGCAAACAGCCTCAAGGGGGCGAGCTACCACAACAAAGAGACTCAAGGCCGAGCCACCACAGAAAATCCTCAAACAATAGTTGCAAAAGGGGGCCGCAACAAAAGAAGGAGAGATCCACTCACCTTTGGAGGATAGCACAAGAGAATAATAGAATGTGTGTGAGGTAGGGTGGGCTAGTCCTCTATTTATACTTTTAGGCTACGGTACAATGAGGGTAGTAATAATTAAAATAACTATTAAAAATAACATGTTTAAATTAATTAATTTAAACATGTTATAATTAAAACATTTTTAATTAATACTTTACTTTAACCCTTAAGACAAAAACAAAAACCCCAAACAAACACAAGCAAGGGTAAAGGGGGTTTAGGTGGGGTTACATGGTGGTAATACTTTTCCATTCATTTTCAACGTGACCTTATTAACTTTATCATCATTGCATATGGGATACATCCCTCATGTGTTCATGCCCACCTTCAAGGAGGGTCATACACCAACAACCACCTGATCAAGGACCAGGTTTCCCCATAACAATTATGGTGTCTCATCCACCAAGATACGAGACCAAGGATCAACCCATGCCCCATGCATGGGTACCCTGGAACATTTCCAGGGGACCTAGACATATCTAGGGACTTTAAATGCTTGGTCCTAGACCAAGAACCCCTGTCATATACTGGGGGCCCTAACAAGGGTCTTTTTCCATGGCACTGATTGTTTGGTCCCAGACCAATTCCCCAGGAGTGCATTGAGGGGCCCTAGATATTGGCTAGGGTATTTTCCATCCTTCCAGAGAATGTCTCTTACAACTTCTTTAAATTCAACACTCCCTCTCAGCAAGAGAGGCATTCTCAGCTAGACCAAGCTTGTCATGAAAGTATACAAACTTTGCCAGGGACAATGGCTTGGTAAAAATATCAGTTGTTTGTTCTGTCGTGGAAATATATTGAATGTTGAGAACATTCTTCTAACCATGTCCCAGACATAGTGATATCTCATCTCAATGTGTTTTGATCAGTCATGAAACTATAAGATACCAGATATAATAAATACGTATAATACAAATAAAATGCTAGAAATGGCAGAATAACAGTAATATAACCAGCATAATCTCTACAATAACACAGAAATAATATGAGAACAAAAACTGAAATAACACTCTGATTCAGAAATCAATGTTCACGGGACTCTTCGAGGGGGAAACCTCCAGTCGAGCAACTCTCTGTTACAATAATCTCCCAGCTAGGGTTTTCATACCCTCGACCCTTATTTATACTAAATATGTCTATTAAGAGAAGCATCTAGAGGAAGATCCTTCTAGAAGCGGAAGCTTCTATTAGGTCTTCTTACATCTGCCTTATTC
>ML780198.1:878950-917875 GCA_009831015.1 Picea engelmannii | reverse complement strand
GCTTCTATTAGGTCTTCTTACATCTGCCTTATTCTATTTTATTGAAAGGACTTATTAATATTGACCTTTATTAAATTTGAATAGATTGATCTACCTATGTGTGGGTTAGGACCTTAACATCTCCTCCCCCTTAAAAACAACCTTGTCCTCAAGGCTTGAGATGTGGAAACTACTGCAGAATGGTAGCTGGTTCCCAAGTGGCATCTACTCGAGTCAAATCTTTCCACTATACTATCACTTCCTTGATGGTTCTCTAACATAGGTGACTCTCACGCTAGTCCAAAACTACTTTTGTCTATAGCCAAATGGATCCTTCTTCAGCTAACATTGGAAAGTTGGTTTGAATTTGACACCTGGTTCCAATCACCTTCTTCAAGCATGAAACATGAAAAATAGGATGTAGCTTCGACAAACTCGGCAGAGCTAGCTGATATGCAACTTGTACCACACGCTTGAGAACTGTGTAAGGACCATAAAATTTCAGCACTAGCTTCTGACAATGCTCGGATTTGAGGGAATTTTACTTATATAGTTGCAGTCGTAGAAATACCCGATCCCCTTCTGCAAATTGACGTTAAGAGCGACCTTGATCTTCTTGCTGCTTCATGCAATTTTGTTCCATGACCAAGTTCTCTTTAAGGGTACGAATAATATCCTCTCGAACTGTAAGTGTTTGGTCAGCCGCCTAGTCCTTCAAGGTACCCGGTAAGTATGAGATAACTAAAGGTGGCTTTTGTCCATATACCGCTTCAAAAGTAGTCATGTGAATGGTTGTATGGTATGTAGTGTTGTACCACCATTCAGCTAGGGGTAACCATTGAGCCCACTGGTGTTGTTTTTCAGAGGCAAAGCACCTCATATATGTTTCCAAATACTTGTTGACAACTTCCATTTGACCATCCATCTGGGGATGATAAGCTAAGCTAAGATTCAATTCTGTGCCCTGTAGCTTAAACAGTTCTTGCCAAAAATTGGTTGTGAAAGTTGGGTCATGATCGGAAACAATATAGTGTGGCATGCCATGAAGCTTGAAGACCTGGTCCATGAAAATTTGAGCCACCGTGGATGCAATAAATGGGTGGTGAAGAGAACAAAAATGAGAATACTTGGAAAGGCGATCCACCACCACCATTATGACTGATTTATTCCCCAATTTGGGTAAGCCTATAATAAAGTCCATAGATATATCCTTCCAAATAGCAGGGGGAATTGGAAGCGGTTGGAGTGTGCTCGGAGATTTGACCATTTCTCCCTTGTTTCATTGACACACCTCACATTCAATGACAAACTTATGATGTCATGTTTCATACCATCCCATAAAAAAGAATGTTTGACCCTGTCATATGTTTTGGTGAACCCTAAGTGCCCCATTGTGGGTGTAGCATGAAGCTCAAAAAGTACCGTGGAATTGAGATTGGATTTTTTACTTAAATACAAGCGGCCTTTGTATTGAAGCTCATCCTTAATCCAGGAGTACCCTGGGGGAGCTGGAAACTTGGTCTGTAATTGCTGGATCAGATGCAAACTTTTGGGATCTTAAAGCCATTTCTGGTGCACAACTTGGAGCCAATCGGGTACAATGAAGGAACGAGAAAAAAGGGATCCTTTATCTTCATATTTTTGGGACAGTGCTTCTACCATGACATTGTATTTTCCCTTCTTGTAAATGATCTCATAATCATATCCAAAGATCTTAGTCACCCATTTTTGTTGCTCCTAAGAGGAAATGCGTTGTTCCATAAAGTACTTGAGGCTTTGATAGTCGGTATTAATTTGGAATCATTGCCCCAAGAGATAAGGATTCCACAACTCAATGGCATGCATAATCGCCAACATTTATTTTTCATAAATGGGTTTTCCCAGATTCCTTTCAGACACTTGCTTGCTGGTGAAGGCCAAAGGTCAACCCTCTTGCATAAGGACAACATCAATTCCTTTCCCTGAGGCATGACATTCTAACACAAAGGTATTTGTGAAATCAGGAAGGGCCAGAACCAAAGTGGTGCACATGGCTTTCTTCAAGGTTTGATTATCTTGAGTAGTTGCTGGAGTCCAAGTGAAAGAGTTCTTTTTGAGGAGAGCCATGAGAGGTGCTGCAATATTTCCGTAGTTCTTAACAAACTTGCTATAATACCCTGTTAGGCCCAAAAATCCATGCAAGATTTTGAGAGTCTTTGGGTGCAGCCAGTCTTGCATAGCTTCAATCTTTTCTGGGTCCACCCTAACGCCATCCTTTCCCACCAGATGACCCAAGTATTCTACTTCTGAGGCACCAAAAGCACATTTAGACTGTTTCAGGAAAAGTTAGTGCTGAGAGAGTAGGCGAAGAACTTGATCCACATGAGTAAGTTGGTCTATCTAGGTTTTGCTATAGATGAGGATATCATCAAAGAAAACTATGACAAAATGACAGAGAAAAGGGAGGAAGACATGGTTCATGAGGCTTTGGAAGGTGGAGGGGGTGTTACACAAGCCAAAGGGCATGACCAAAAACTCATAGTGGACCTCATGAGTGCAAAAGGTTGTCTTGGGAATGTCTACCTCTTTCATACGTATCTGGTGATAGCCTGAGCGAAGACCAAGTTTGGTAAAGAATTAGGCGCCACTCAATTCATCCAAACGGTCATCAATGACATGAATGGGAAATTTGTCTCTGATGGTTAGTTTGTTGAGAGCACGGAAGTCAGGACACATTCTCCAAGAACCTTCTTTCTTCAGTACCATGACGATCGGAGATGAGTACAGGCTCAGACTAGGATGGATGACGCCTACAGTAAGAAGTTCCTAGACCATTTTCTCAATTTCATTTTTTTGTGCAAAGGGGTGGCGATATGGAAAGATATTGGGGGGACAACATGGATGTAGCAATGGGTTTCTTGGGCAATGTGGTGATGAATAAAATTATCGGCTCTACCACTATCAACCAGAATGATGACCTTTCGATGTTTGATGTAACTGATTAACTTGAGGGTTTGGGGGGAAGAGAAGCTGGTGAGAGCATTGAGGGAAATGACCAGTTCCACTTTAGGAGGGTTGGAGGGAGGGTTTATGTCAGTGATTTCTGGTGACTCAGGCACAAGGGGAGTTTCAACATCCTCTTCCAAAATATCCTCAGAGATGGCCATAAAAATATTTTGTTCCTTACATTTGTGGCCCAGGAAATATTTGTCATCACAATTATGACAGCGGCCTTAGATTTGGCATTCATCCATTTCATCCCTAGTCAATTTTTGGATCTTTAATGGGGCAGAGGGAGTAGTGGGGTTTACTGGTTTAGGGTGAGGGATAAAGGAAGGCTTATGGTTTTGAGAGGAAACAATTTGTTGTGCTTCTTTATCTTTTTTAGTATCCTCCACCCAACTCATAGGTCTAGCCATGAGGACATGGGCCTGAATCTCCTCCTTGAGGCCACTGATAAAACACTCTCGAAAGAAAGCATCAATCATGCCCTCTGTTCGAAAAGCCAGGTGCTTAAATGAAACTATGAAGTCTTTGACTGTTCTTGATTGTTTCAATTTTGTCAAACGACCCAAATGGTTGGTGTCAGTGTCAAAGCATTCATAAAGCTCATTCACAAATTGGGTCCAAGCAATATACCCTTGACGGGAAGTTTTTATCCATTTCCACCATTGCTAATGTTCTTGATCTAGATGGAGAACACCATACCGGAGTTTGGCCAAGTCATCTTTAATGTTGTAGAGAGAGAAATAATGTTCAATTTGGGTGACCCAACCAGTGGGGTCCAAACCATCAAATTTGGTTACATCCACCCGCAGAAGGCGTATGTCCCATTGAAAGTGATGGGGCTGAAAGGTATGTGAATGGGAAGAAGTTTCACCTTCAGTCTTTGTATGTGTGTTAGGAAAAGGGTCATCGTTAGGGATCTTTAGTTTGGTGCAGAGTGATGAAAAGATAGATTCAAGCTGGGTGGTCAGTTCTTGTTTGACTTCCTCCATTGTGGACTGTATGGATGCATTTATGGTGGTAGTGATAGATGTATCTCGAGAGGCAATAGTAGCACTAAGTTGTTGAACTTCTTTTTGGGTCTCGAGAAAACTAGATTGCAAGGTGTTGAAGCGAGACTCTAGTTCTTGGCTACGGGTATGGACCATGAGGATGGGTGAACTAAAAAGGGAGCGGGTGGGGTCAGAACTTTTTGCAGAAAAATGATATGGATGAATGTGATAAGGGAGAAGAGATGAATCTAATGCAATAGGTCTCAAATAATGGTGAAAAAAATTTCAGACTTTTTTTTTTCACAGTTGTGGGGTTATACTTCGGTTTGAGGAATGTTGCAGTGATGAAATCCCCAAATTCTTAACCAAAAAGAAATGTGTATTTACTTGAAAACCCGAACACAATTGTGCGACAATAGATCTGGCTGGTTTAATTTGTTTATGTTTATGTTCCCCAAGGGTTAGGTATTCAAGGTTTATACAGACAAAGGTTTTCCCTCTGCTATGGCTTTCTGATATACGTGCAAGGTCCAACAATAGTACTCACCCCAATATCTCAGGGCACTAACTAAGGAGGATAGACCATACCCTTAGCCATACTACCCAACTACCCAGGTACTAGAGAGTATCTTTCCAAGTGTTGTTCTCGGTGACACTATAGCAGTCATGCAATCGATAGGTTTTTCTAAAGAGGGCTTCAGAAAAATTAGGATGATCTGTACACAAGTGTTGTCTGATGCGCTACCACTCAAAGGGGTACCAACAGGGGTTACAAGGGTGGCCAACAGATGTGCGCTTAAGAACCACTTGTATTTCCTACGTGTATGAATCCCTCAACCATGGGTTTATGCACGTAATGACAGATCTTTGTGGCTTAAAGACGCCGGAATACGTCTCTACCCTGAAAAACATTCCCACAATTTCTGCCAAGGAAAGTGCTCTGATACCACGTTTAAGATACCAGATATAAAAAAAATGCAGAACATAAATAAAATGCTAGAAATGGAAGAATAACAGTAATACAACTAGCATAATCTCCACAATAACACATAAATAATATGAGAACAACAACTGAAATAACACTTTGATTCATAAAGCAATGTTCACAGGCCTCTTCGAGGGGGAAACCTCCAGTCGAGCATCACTCTGTTACAATAATCTCTCGGCTAGGGTTTTTATACCCTCGACCCTTATTTATACAAAATATGTCTATTAAAAGAAGCATCTAGAGGAAGATCCTTCTAGAAGGGGAAGCTTCTATTAGGTTTTCTTACATCTTCCTTATTCTATTTTATTGAAAGGCATTACTAATATTGACCTTTATTACATCCGAATACATTGATCTGCCTATGTGCGGGTTAGGACCTTAACTGAAACACTGGATTCTCGGTGATCTTTATACAACTATGATTGTCACAGTGAATGACTATGGGTTCAAGATCTGAAATGAATAAGTCTAAAAGTAGCTTCCTAAGCCACACTGCTTCTCTGTTGGTAGCACTTGCAACAATGTATTCTTCTTCTGTTGTTCTTTGGGCTATGGAGCCTTGTTTCTTGCTGGACCAGGAAATCATTATCAAACCCAAACTAAAGAAATATCTGGAAGTGCTCTTTCTATCCACTGTATTGTCCATCCAATCTGAGTTTGTAAAACCATGGAGCATTACACCTCCACTGGATGTGTATCTGAGACCATAAGCTATAGTTTCCCAAACATATCTTAGACTATGGTTCACAACAACCATATGTATGTGTTTTGTTTCACACATGAACGGACTGAGAGCATTCGCTGCATAGAAAATGTCTAGTCTCATATGTACGAGATACATCAACGACCCAATGATCTGTCGATATAAGGTGGGATCTTCTAGATCTGAACCTGTGACTTGATCTTGTAGTTTCTTTAAGTTAGAGATCATTGGAGTTCTCATGGACTTTCATATTTACTTTTTGAGAGAAATATCTCGCCTGGTTTCTGCCATACCTCCAAGCCTAAGAAATAATGCATGAGCCCCAAGTCTTTCATTTCAATCTCTGCAGAAAGATCCCTCTTAGTCTGAGCTATCAAGTTTTCCTCTCTAGTGAGGAACAAATCATCCACATATAAGATGAGGATAACTAGATGATTTTGAACAATCTTTATATAAATATTTGGATCTTCTATACTCTTGGTGAATCCAATACTTTGAAGAAAATGGTTTATTCTTCCATACCAAGCTCTCAGAGCATGCTTCAACTCATACAGGGCTTTCTTGAGTTTGTACACATGTGATCTTTTATCATGTACCATGAAACCTTCAGGCTGCTTGATGTATACTTCTTTTTCAACTTCACTATTAAGAAAAGAAGTCTTAACGTCCATTTGATGAAGTTTCCAACCAAAAATTGATGCAAGGGAGATACTAATCCTGATTGAAGTATACCTGGAAAATGGAGCAAAAATCTCATCGTAGTCAATTCCTTCTTTCTGAGAGAAGCCATGATCCACGAATCTTGGCTTGTATTTCTCAAAAATGCCATCTATTGCATGCATTATCTTATAAAGTCATTTTGAAGTTACAACTAATTTTCCATGAGGTCTAGGAACTATGGTTCATACATCATTATTTATAATAGAGTCATATTCTTCATTCATAGCATCTTTCCACACTTGATGTTTTGAGGCTTCAAAAAATGTGGAGGGTTCTGAATCAATCACAGTATTTAAATTTTCTATTAGACCAGAGTACTTATCTGGTTTCTTTCTTTCTCTGAAGGTGCCCTTAGGAGATGAATGTTTTTCTTCATCTTTCAAGATTTCTCGACATCATGTTGGCTTCCTTTTAACATGAGGTATCTCCATTGGAAACTCAATAATGTCCCTTAAGGGATCCACTGGAAATTCTGAGGTTTCCTCCCTCTACTCATCTGGAAGAAGAGATTCTGAAGGATCAAGTGGTGGAGCTTCCTACTCCTCTGATTCACATGGAAGTTCTCTATCTTGAGTGTCCTTCTTCATCATCTCGTGACCCTTCTTTTCCTATGTCTTAGAATAGTTTTTGGGAGGATGTTTGTTACGGACATATTTATCATACTTTGGTTGTTGCATATTTGTAGAGATGAATTCCAATTTTTTCTAGTGCCTAAATTTTTGTTCAATTTTGATAGCATATCGATAGGAAGCTCCAAGTGATGAGATGCCTAGAAAATCCATTTAAATTTGGATGTTCCTTTGTAGAGACCCACGGATTTCAGAACCAAATGCTGCTCAAAATATTTTATACCTATACTGGTGCGCAAGGTATGGAAGGTATTGGTGAAATCCAACACTGCTTGGCCCCTCTCTTGATGCAACATGGTCCATCACATGTACTGGTCATCATAGTTACCAAAAGGGTAATATTGTTCTTTGACCGCATCCACAAAAAAATCCCAAGTGGGCTCGACCCCATATATTCCATACTTCTTTGGGGGACTTTTCTCCCAGTAAGTTTCCCACCAATGTTTGAGATGGGGGAGAGATTTATGGAGTGTGAAGGTGATATTTTTCCTGTCAAATAAATTATGAACTGAGAAATAACATTCTAGTAGCTTTAACCATTTTTCCAGATCATTTGCATCGGTCTTTCCTTCAAATATGAGAATATCAAAATTAACTTGTACCTTGAAAGAGGAGGTGCCTCCAAAGTGGTCGCTTGATGAAGACATGCCAGCTTTTATCGACATGAATTGTATTGGTTGGGGAGCCTAATTATCTTCTTGATTGATGCGTATTTCTTTTCTGATGTGTTCATATCACATGTAGACTATACACCTCAGAATTCTATACACTCCTCCATGTGGGGGGGTTGTAGGGGGGTCTTTCCCCCCCTGTGGGGTCCGAGGGGCTTATCATCTAGGATGGGGGGTATGGGGTCAAGTGGGCCCTAGATAAAAAAAAATCTGTGTAAATGTATATTGTAATTTCATAGTAAATCTGGACCATTCATTATAAGGTCACATATCTGACAGTAGAAGTTATGTTATGGATTTTTACCTAGAAGGTAACCCTATTTTATGAGGGAATTGTATTATGGATGTCTATCATTGCAAATATTGTATTCTGAGAGAGGATATTGTGAGAGAAATAAGAGGAAGTTACAACAGGCATGTTGTAGGTTGTATCCCTTCATTTGTTGGATAATAAAAAGGAAGGACCTAGCAATTTCTCTGGTGCACATAGCCCACACTGGGTGAACCATGTATATTTGTGTCTCTGTTGTATTTTGTATATTATGTGTTTTATTTCTTCATTTGTTTTATTTTATTTCTCTGTGATCCTATTTTTTTAACAACTGACATTAGAGAGAAAGGTAACTCATGGGAAAAGAGGGTTCCTATTTCAAGTGGGAGCAATGATGGAAGATGTAGATGAAATATTATTTATATCAGAAGGATCTATTCCTACCATTGGGTGGAATAACAAAGAATACAACGACCATGAAGGATGAAGAATGGAAGGTTCTTAATAGAAAGGCACTAGGAATGATACAGTTGAACCTTGCAGCATTGGTGGATTTAAATATTTAAAAAGAAAATAAAATGAAGGAGTTGATGGATGCATTGGCTAAAATGTATGAAAAACCCTCAATGTCCAAAAAGGTATTTCTAATGAATATATTATTTGATATGAAGATGTTGTAAGGTGGGTCTATTGTAGATCATTTAAATGAATTTAATACGGTTACTAATCAACTAAGTTCTGTAAAAATGGACTTTGATGATGAAGTTAGGGATATTCTAATCATGTGCTCATTTCCATAAAGTTGGAATGGATTGGTCATTGTTGTAAGTAACTTTGTCTCTGGTTCAAACACTTTAAAATTTGAAGAGTTTGTTGGTGTTATCCTTAGCGAGGAAATGCGATGGAAAAACATAGGTGAGACATTAGATAATGTGTTATACATGGAGAACAGGGGAAGAGACAAGGATGGAGGAAATGGATCAGGGAACCGCAAGAATTCTAGGAAGGGAAGATCCAAATCCGGATTGGGAAATATAGAGTGATGGAATTATGTGAATGAAACATCTGAAGAAAGATTGTAGAGCTCCAAAGAAACAAAGAGATCGACAACATGAGTAAAATCAGGAAGCAAACGTAACAGGTGATGTGTTACAAGATGCCTTGATTCTTTTTGTAGATAATATTTTTGAGTCTTGGGTAGTATATTAAGGGGATTCATTTCATGCCATGCCCCATAGGCATTTTTGGACAGGTTCATTTGGGTTATGATTAACCATGCAAAATTGTTGGAATTTAGGTAAAGATAAAGCAAAGGAATGGAAACTAGTGGTTGTTGAAAGAGGTGATACATGTTCCATATCTAAGGAAAAATATAATTTCAACAAGGAAGTTGGAGAATGAAGTTTGTATATCCATATTTACAGATAAGGTGTGGAAGGTCACCAAAGGATCACTAGTGATAGAAAAAGGAGAAAAGGTAGGTACATTGGGTTTATGTACTGGTAATAATGAATCTTCTATCTCTTTATCTTCAATAGGAGTGGAGACAACATTGTGGCATCATGGGACTAGAGACATGAGTCAGAAGGGGATGCATATACTTCACAAAAGAAATTTGTTTCTAGATATTAAACAAATTCATTTGGATTTATGTGAGTATTGTGTTTATGGAAAATAGAAGAGAGTTATATTTCTCAGACTCAGAAAAGAAAATAAGAGTGAAAGGTTATATCTTGTACATACATATGTATGGGGACCATATCAGGAATCATATCTTGGTGTCTCTAGTTATTATTTTACTTCTATTGATTATGCAACTAGAAAAACTTGGGTTTATTGCATTCGACAAAAATATGATGTTTTTGATACTTTTAAGAAATGGAATAGTTTGGTTGAGAATGAGATAGGAGAAAGGTTGAAGTGTATCATATTAGACAGTGGAGGTGAATATTGCAGGAAGGAGTTGGATGATTACTGTTCATACCATGGGATTCGTAGAGAGAAGATAGTTCCAAAAAATCACAAGAAAATGGTGTGTCAGATAGGATGAACAAGGAAATCATGGAGCGTGCAACGAATATGAGATTGCATGTTGGTTTTCCCTTACATCTCTGGGAAGATGTTGTAGATACTACTAATTACTTAATAAATAAACTACCTTCAAGCTCTTTGCATGGTGCAATTCCGGAGGAGTGATGGACAAGTAATAAGGTAAACTATTATTTTTTGAAGACATTCGGTTATGAGGCATTTGTCCATATTGATAAAGAAAATATAGCAAAGCTTGAGGAAAAATACAAGAAGTGTACCTTTATTGGATACAATGTTAATGATTTTGGTTATCACTTATGGGGTTATGAAAATCCCAAAATAATCAGTAGTAGTGATTCCATATTCAATGAGAAGGTCATGTATAAAGATCAATTGCAGGGAAAGAAATAGGAAAAAGAAAAACCATAATAGATAGTTCTTGATGAGACACCGAAAAATAAATTCCAAAGGTACTAGAAAATCAAAATGTGCAACAAGGAGAGAAAAAAGTACCTAAAACTCCTGCAAGTGTTATTATAATATCTACCACGTTAAGTAGACCCCCTTAATGATACTCTCCTTCATTGTATTATTTATTGTTGACTAGTTCTAGTGAACCAGAATGTTATGAAGAGGCATTGCAGGTAGACACTAAAAAGAAGTGGGACAAAGGCATGAAAGAGGAAATGGATTCCATGTTAAATAACTAGAATTGGGAGCTGGTTGAGTTTCGTGCAAAAAAAAAAACATTGCAAAATAAATGGCTTTACAAGTTGGAGGAAGAAGATGGAGGTAAAAAGTGATACAAGGCTAGACTTGTTGTAAAGTGGTTTGCACAAAAGAAAGGTATAGATTTTGATGGAATATATTCTCCTTTTGTTAAAATGACCTCAATTAGGATTATTTTAAGTCTTGTGTCAGTAGAATATTTACATCTTGAAAAGTTATATGTTAAAAAAACTTTTCTCCATGGGGATTTGGAGGAAGAGATTTATATGGAGAAACCACATGGGTATGAGTTCAAAGGGAAGGAAAATTTGGTCTGAAGGTTGAAGAAGAGATTGTTTGGCCTAAAGCAAGCTCCAAGGCATTGCTATTTGAAGTTTGACAGTTTTGCGACATATGAAGGTTATAATAGATGTCATTATGATCACTGTGTTTAGTTTAAAAGGCTAGAAAATGGGAGCTATATTATATTGCTATTGTATGTATATGACATGCTTGTTGCAGGTTCTAATATGGAGGATATAAATGTGCTCAATAAGAAATTAGATAATTCATTTACGATGAAGGATTTGGGTGTTGCAAAGAAAATCCTTGGTATCAAAATAACATGAGACAGGAAAAATCACAAATTGACATTATCTCAGGGTGAGTACATAGAGAAGGCATTGGAGAGGTTTAGAATGTAGAATGAAAAATGAGTTAGCACAACTTTTTCATCCATTTCAAATTAACCAAGGAAATATGTCCCAAGACACAGGAGGAGATAGAATACATGTCCATGGTCCTTTATTCATCAGTAGTTGGAATCTTGATGTATGTAATGGTTTTCACAAGACTAGATATTGCACATGCAGTGGGATTTGTGAGAAGGTATATGAGCAATCTAGGTAAATAACATTAAAAGGCAATAAAATGGATTCTCAGGTATTTGAGATGAACTACTACTCATGCATTATGTTTTGAAGGTTTAGACATTGTTCTACAAGGATATGTTGATTCAAATATGGAAAATGATAAAGATAGTATAAGGAGAACCAAAAGGTATGTTTTTACTGTAGGTGGAATAAAATTAAGTTGGATTTCAAAAATACAAAAGGTTGTTAAACTTTCAACAACATAAGAAAAGTATGTATTTTCTATAGAGGATAGTAAATAAATTATTTTGTTACAGAGGTTTATGGAGGAATTGGGAAAGAAGCAGAAGAATAACAGGTTTTATTATGAAAATGAGAGTGCCATTAATATTTAAAATAACTCATCCTTCCATTCAAATACTAAGCATATACAACCCAGGTACCATTTCATACAATCTATCTTGGAAGATGGACATTTGAAGTTGGAAAAGATACATACTATCCAAAATTTTGAAGACGTGATAACAAAGGGAGTAACCAGGGAGAAACTGAGTTCCTTCTCAGTTTCAGTTGGTCTTCAAGAATAAAGCTAAATATTAGAACTTTTCCAGGTCCAAGAATGATCATAGTACAATATATACAAAAACAATGGAGTTTTTGAGATCAGTCTCCAAGTGGGATATTATTAGTTGTGGAGAATGATTATCTTCTTGATTCATAGGTCTTTGTTTTCATTTGTGTTTATACCCCATGAAGACTATACAGCTAGGAATAATGTACACTCCTCCACGCAAGGGAGTTGTAGGGGGATATTTCCCCCCTATGTGTTTTGGGGGAAAGCGGGTCCCTGAAGGAAAAATTGCCTTGTAAATGTATATTTTAATTTCATATTAAATCTAGAGTGTTCATTATAAGGTCGCATATCTCATGGTAGAAGTTATGTTAGGGTTTGTTTCCCTAGAAGGATACCTTCTTTTATGATGGAATTATATTATAATTATGTATCATTAGGAATATTATATTTTGAGAGAGGAAACTATGACAAAAAGAACAGGAAGTTATTACAGGTGTGTTGTAAGTTGTATCCCTCCATTTGTTGGATAATAAAAAGGAAGGAATTGACAATTTCTCTGGTGGATGTAGCCCACACTAGGTGAACCACGTATACCTATAACTATACTGTATTGTATATCTTATTTTTTTTATTTCCACATTTTTTAATTTTATTTCTCCGCGATCCTGATTTTTTAACATGTTGAAGGATGTGGGAAAAATTATCTATCATTTCATTCCTCTGTCACGTGAGATCTTTCTCAAGAAACAAATTAATAGAATCGTCTACTTTGTCGTTTTTATTTTATTTCTCCAAGGAGGGTTTATTTGGTGTGCAAGAGAGATTGTCCTCAAGAGATGCAAGATTGATATCCAACTTGATATACTAGGAGCTCATTGGGGACATGCACTGAAAAAAATGATCAAGAGTAACCTACTCTGAAACCACCGATCCATATTATTTTTGGCACGATATGAGAGAGGATATATAATAAATAAATGTATAAATATATCTCAAATATCTAATAATATAATAGAAATATTTCATATATGCAACCATAAACACAAAGATACAGTAATACAAAATTTCTATTAATAAGCAAAATGTACAAAATTGCAGAAATACAGAGTGAAAGACTCGCTAGAATAATGGAAACTTATCTCTGAGAAGAGATGTGAAGAATACACACATTTTCAATAATATGATCACAATGAGGCTATAAATGAATTTTTAACATAAATAAAATTCAAAACCCTAACCCTGGAAGATAAAAATCCAATAGTTTTGTGGACTTTGTTTTGGGTAGTTTGGTGTATCAACTTCCCCAAGGTGTCACTTTGCAATATTATATTTGTTTGGGGCACATGATATATCGTTGGAAAGGTATTGTTGAGGACATTAATTTTTCTATATAAATAAAGTGTTGGGATATAATTAAGGTTATTTATCCTAGAAAAACTTCATCTAGAGCCTCAAAATGGCCCCTAAAGTTCATGAACCAAAAAACTGCTAAAAATAGTAAGTTGCCATAAGAAGGTTTTGAGCCAATTAGAATAGCTGGGTGGCCACTGATATCCACTTGGATAAATACTCCCCCCTTAGGAAGAAATGGTCTGCATGATGTTGAGTTACTAGGGGAGAGGGAAAAGAGTTTGTTGAATATGCATCTTCATGAGTTGTTTTCCTTGCTGGAGAAGCTACACTGCTTAGCTTCTTGAAGGCTGTCACAAACCTATGGCTGGAATTTTTGGAAATTTTTAACTATTATGGATACATGAGGTTACTGTGTGTAGAAGAAATCCTTGTTCTTTCCTTCAATCTTGTTGACCTACTTTTGTTTGGCAAAAGGTGCTTGGACTGAGGATTTAGTGGTTGTGGTGTTCTTGTATTTACTTTTTGAATAGATTGTGAAGAAGATGAATTTTGTAGTATGAGATACTACCTTGAGACATTGTTTATGTGGGATAAGAGTTGGAACTACCTCTGGTATTCTATATATATGACCCCCCAAAATAAAAATGACACTATGGGGTCGAGTTTCATAAATAGCATGGCACTTCCACATATATGGCTATCCCAATAAAACATCACGGACATACATTAGGGAAATGTCACATAATACCTCATCCTTGAAGGGCTAGATGCCATATCAAAATCAAAACTATTGGTTGAAATAGAAGTCTCATCCCTGGCAAATCCACCCAATGTTTTATGGATGCAGGTGTGGTGTTGTTGACGATCACAATTGTTTGAAAGCCTCTCTTGATATGAGGTTTTCTTGCCTTCTGCTATCAACAATAAAATTCATCGAGGTACCCTTCACCCACATTTGTGAAATAAAAAGGTGCTCCCCCTCTTCAAGATCTGTTGGTTCTTTAGGTTGAATTGTTGCAATCGTGATAGTAGAAATGGGGTTTGCATCAATGATTTATATATTTCCATTATTTTCTAAATCATACTCTGAATCATGGATCGGCTCCTTATCTTTGATCTCTACCACCAATGACTATTTTGAGCAACATTCATCAGTGTTTTGAAAGGGGATTTTGTGGACAACACACCACTTTCCAGTCTCCTTATTTGTCTTCCTGTGAACCTTCTTTTCCTATGGCTTGGAATGGTTTTCAGGAGTTTATTTGTTAGGAACATATTTATCATACTTTGGTTGTTGTGGATTTTCAGAGCCGAACTCTCATTTTTTCTGGTGCTTAAATTTCTTCTTTATTTTGACAACATATCGATAAGCATCTCCCAGTGACGAGATGTCAAAAAAATCCAATTCAATTTGTATGTACCTATGTAAAGCCCCATGGTATTTCAGAACGAAATATCTTGCAGAATATTTGGTACCCAACTTGGTGTGCAAGGTATGGAAGTTATTGGTGAAATTTGACACTACCTTCCACCTATATTGAGGCAGCATGGTCCATCTCTTGTACTAGTTATCATAGTTACCAATAGGGTAATATTTCTTCTTGACTACATCCACAAAACATTTCCAAGTGGGCTCGACCCCGTATATTCTAGACTCATCTATGGAATTTTTCTTTCAATAAGTTTCCCACCAATGTTCGACATAGGGGAGAGCTTTAAGAAGTGTGAAGGTGATCTTTTACATGTCGAAAAAATTATGAACAAAGAAATAACCTTCTAGCAGATTTAACCGTTTTTCTAGGGCATCTTCCTCTCTCTGTCCTTCAAATATAGGAATATCAAAATTAAATTGTACCTTGAAATTCAAGGTGCCTCCAAAGTGGTCTCTTGATTAATAAATATCGGTTGTTACCGGTAGGCATTGAAGAATGTTGGAAAATTTCTCCATCATTTTATCCCTCTGTCGCATGAGAGCTTGCTCAAGCAACAAATTAATATAATTATTTTCTCTATCTTTTTTATTTTATTATTCCATGGAGGTTTTATTGGGTGTAAAGAGTGATTTTCCTCAAGAGAGACAAGCTTGGGAACCAACTTTCTATACTCGGACCTCAACGAGGACATGCACTAAAAAATAATGATCAAAAGTGGCCTGCTTTGAAACCATTGATCCAAATTATTTTTGGCACGAAATGGCAGAGGAGATATAATAAATAAATGTATAGAGATATCTCAAATATACAATAATATAAAATATATATATCAGATATGCAACCATAAACACAGAGATATAGTAAGACACAATTTCTATTAATGAGTGAAATGTACAAAACAATAGAAATACATAGTGAAAGACTTACTAGAATGTTGGAAGCTTATCTCTAATAAGATATGTGATGGATACTCACATTCACAAGAAGATGATTACATTGAGGATATAAAGGCCTTTTTAACATAAATAAAATACAAAACCCTAACCATGAAAGATGAAAATCCAACAGTTTTGTGGACCCCGTTCTGGGTAGTTTGGTGTATCAACTTCCCCACGACGTAACTTTGGAAAATGATCTTGGTTTAGGGCATACGATAGTTCGTTGGAAAGGTATTATCAAGGAGATTCATCTGGGGGGATCAATAGAGCTTCCTCTATCAATGGGTACTCGATCCTAAAAAAACTTCATTTAGGCCCTCAAAATGGCCCCAGAAGTTTAGGAACTGAAAAAACTACTAAAAATAGTAAGTCGCTAGAAGACTATTTTGAGCTAGTTGGAATAGGTGGGTGACTATATATATCCACCTGGATCAATCCTCCCTCCTTAGGAAGCAATGGTCTACATTACATTGATGTCACAGGGGGAGGGAAAAGTATTTGGTGAATCTGCATCTTGATGAGTTGTTTGCCTTGGTGGAGATGTTCCACTACTTAGCTTGTTGAAGGATGTCATGAACTTGTGGTTGGAAGGGTTGGACCTTTTTATATAGTTTGGATAAATAAGATGACTATGTGAAGAAGGAATCCTTGTGCTTTTATTTAATCTTGTTTACCTGCTTCTACTAGACAGAAGGTGCTTGGACTGAGGTTACAGTGGTTGCGATGTTCTTTTATTCACCTTTTGAACAGAATGTGAAAAATATGATTTTTTTAGTATGATATACTATCGTGTGGAACTATTTAGGTGGGAAAGTAGTTGGGAATACCTCTAGTTTCTTGTAGAGATGATTCCCCAGAGTAACAATGAAAATACGGGGTCGAGACTCATAAATATCATGGCGCTTCCACATATATGACTGGCCCAATAAAACATCACAAAAATCCAATGGGGAAACATCACATAATACCTCATCCTTGAAGGGTTGTATGTCATATGAAAATTGAAACTATTGGCTGAAACAGAGGTCTCGTCCCTAGTGAAGCCACCTGATGTTTTATGGATGTGTGTGTGGAGTTGTCGACAATCCCAATTATTTGATGACCTTTGTTGAGATCAGATTCTTATGGATTCTTATATAAATAATAAAATGTAGCATGGTACCCTTCACAGACATATTTGAATGAAAAAGGTGCTCCCCCCCTTCAGGATATGTTTTTTCTTTGGGTTGAATTGTTGTGGTCATGACAATAGTAGTTGGGTTTGCATTGATGATCTATCTTTTTCCATTAGTTTCTAAATCATGGTTTGGCTCCTTGTCTTTTATCTTGTCCACCAATGAATTCTTTGAGTGACATTCATCATTGTTTTTCCAGGGGATTTTGTGGAAATCACACCACTTTCTAGTGTCCTTCTTTGTCTTAATGTGACCCTTCTTTTCTTGTGGCATGGACTAGTTTTTAGGATGCTATTTGTTAGGACCATCTTTATCATACTTTGGTTGTTGCAGATTTGTAGAACTAAACTCTCATTCTTTCTGGTGTCTAAATTTATGTTTGATTTTGAGAGCATATGGATAGGTAGCTCCCAGCGATGAGATGTCCAAAAAATCCATTTCATTTTGAATTTATCTATGTAGAGCCCCACGGTATTTTAGAATCAAATTCCACTCAAACTATTTTATACCTAGCTTGGTGTATAAGGTATGGAAGGTATTGGTGAACTATGGCACTGCTTGGCCCCTATCTTGATGCAGTTTGGTTCATCTCATGTATTGGCCATCATATTTACCAATAGGGTAATATTATTCCTTGACTGCATCCACAAAAAAATCCAAAGTGGGCTCGAACCCATATATTCCAGACTCCTCTGTGGAACGTTTTTCCTAGTAAGTTTCCCACCAATGTTTGACATTGGAGGAGAATATCACAATTTTTCTATGGGAAACAAATTAATATAGTTACTCGAGGTGGAACCAAAAATTGAGCATATGCAACAGATCATAATCAAAACCAAAACCACTAGGTTAGAAATAATACAACAGCTCAAGAACATTTTAATAAGTGAAAGGAAAAGGAAACATTCAACTAGGCCAGAGAAGAAATTTTGGAGGAGAATATTGCTTCTACTTCAAATGCATAGTTAGGGTATGATGTTCTTGTATATGATATGCCTCATCCATATGATCACACATGAAGAGGTTATCCTTCATAAAAGGTAAGTAATATAAGAAACATTTTGGTATACTTCTTGAATTTATTGAATGATAAAACATCTATATGAGCATTACAAAGTTTCTTAGAAAAATGCAATCCTAAAGAAGAGATGAAAGTAGAGAAAAAGATAGTAAATCATGTCCATAGGAAGACAAGAACAAATAAAGATTTCAAACTAAAATAAAATATTGGACATTTTAACATGGGTGACATCATATTATATTTAGGATATGAGGTAAATGTTCTTCCTAAGAAAACATGGGAATGTATGGGGGAACCTACATAGGGATATTCACCTATTCAACTAAAATTACCAAACCAACATAGGTGATACCAATTGATCAATTGAAATGCATATCAATGGATTTATATGGTGTGTTCACTATGACATATTTTGAGGTAATTTATATAGTGGATAATACTATAGATTATCCAACATTGTTATGACTGGATTGAGCATTTGACAATCAAGTTATCATCAACTTGAAGACCCAGAAAGTGATTTTTGAATCAGATGAATATAAAATCATAACACCACTAGATCCTTTAGAAGGTTTAATATATGTTTAACCAACAATATAAAACTTCATCACATAAGAGATAAATCAGTTCTATAGAAATACCATGTGCAAGGAAGATTACATTAATCCAACAACAGAAGGAATTCTTAGTTGGAGAAGCATCAGTTCTTGTGCTTCATATTATAACATAGGACTAGAAAATTGGAAACAATTATTACATGAGATATCTACCAGAATATGTGCAATAATGACACACACAAAAAGATGGGTTGGCACAGAGGTAAGAGAACCTCCAAGCTTTTATGCTCAAAATGATTTCGAATAATTTATAATAGAGTTTGAGTTAGAAGTCCTGGAAAGTAAAAGGTTATTAATTTCAGATATTTCCTTGAAAGTAACACCTTCATGTTGGTGGGGTACTCACAAAGAAAATATGATGCATGAGAATCATACGTAGCCAGCCAAGCAAGAATAAAGGCGGAAGACAGCTGGAAAAGCACCAATGCCCATTTTGAAATGTTTTTGAAAATTAATGACCATATATTAATGTAATATCTAAGGGAAGCATACTTACATTTATATCTAGATGTTGTACACAGATCTTGAGCATTTATCTCATCTGTCGAATGTAGAGGTATTTATATGTAATGAATGAAAGTAGGTAGATTTGATTTAATAGATTAGACAGTTTAGAAGTGTAGGAGGGAAAACAGATATAGACACCCTCACCCTTGTATCATGGTAACAATGTTATCATTCATAATTCATAAGTAATAGAGTTGTAGTAGAGAGATATGGAGAAGAATCCATGTACAGGAACACTTGAGTTAATATATAAATCTTTGACTCAATTTTCATGGTGTTATGATGCTTACTGTTTAGATTTGTTAAATGGTATGTTTACAGTTGTTTTATTTTCTTTGTTATGCATTTGTTTCAATATTGTGTTAGGTGTATGATTTCATGTTGAGTGTATGAAGTCTAAGAGAGGAGAATAATGAGTTTCAATTGTTTCTCTTCCTGAGAATTCCTGCAAGGAGTGCAGTGAATGTCCACAAGGTGTGCATTGACGAGGGTCTAAGTTTTATCTCAGAAATCTCAGGAGAGATATCGTTGTTCTCATAACCAACAGAAGTGCAGGTGAGGCACAAAGCCATGCAAGGTGTGTGCATGCTACTTGAAGCTTTAAAACTTATCAACTAAGGTGAGGGTTGAAGGACCATTATTGCAAAGAGTGCACAAGGTCGAAGACTCAAATAAAGAGAAGTTAATTGAAATTTTTCCGCAAGGAGTGCGAGCAGGATTCCTTTTGGAGGCTTGAATTTCCAAGTGAAATATCAGGAGGGATAGCACCTTTGAAGTGTTCAAATGGAGGCAGAGATTGAAAAGGACTCACAGAGGTCAAGTTCAGGTGGAAGAACGCCAAGTCGTTTTAGCCAGAGATCCTTGAGAAGAGTGAACGAACGGTGAAATTTTTTTCGTGGAGAAGTGTCAAAATGCCGAGAGCCCTAGGATCACACCAAGTTGTGAGGGATTTAAGCACTTAGAAGAACCCTAGGAAAGGATCCATATGTATGGTGAGAGGCCTTTATGAAGGAAGTGCCGAAGTTGCGAGAGTCGTTGGATCTTGCAGAGTTGCAAGGTGGTTAGAGGCTGGTGAAACACATCACCCAGGATTTGAGGGTCAATATGAGTCATTGATCTTGTTTCAACCCACGTTGTTGGATCATTTTGCAAATTCTGGGTTCATGAGTTTGGAACACAGACCAAATTCTTGGTTTCACAAAGTCCCGAGTTACGAGTAGTAGGGAAGGATATCCAGACCATTGGATCGAAGCCACAGGAGAACCATTCAATCAGAACCTCCTTGGGGTATCATGTAGCAGGGGTTTGGGGGTTGAAATAATTTCTTTTCGATTATGAAGTCACGAAGTGCCTAGTGCCGATGGTTCATACGAACACGTGGCACATTCATTAGGTGGGGCCTGCGTGGTTGACAAGTGGCGTAACAACAACTTCCCAGAGAAAGGTGGAAGTGGGTGACAGGTGGTGGAAACACATCGCCTGGGAAGGAGTCAACCCATTGTTGACTTATCACATATAGGGGATTCACAAAGGAGGAGAATGAGGACTCATCACTCCAACTCGCGAAGCCACGAGTTGCAAGTAGTGCTAGTGTTTAGCTTAGCCTACGGTTATGTGTGGAAGGTGCTAACAAGGAGGAGGCATACTCGTATTGCATCTCAGGTATCGATGTTTGGAGAAAGAGGAGTCGAGGGTCTTTGACTCACAAACTCGCGAGTTGCGAGAGGCACTTGTGCTAAGGTCCGATTGTGATCGCATGGAGATGTAAGGCTCGCACCTAGTGTGAAGTTTCACAGAATGGGTTTTCACAAAGGACCTATTGATCAGATTCATGAGGTTCCAATAGGGATCCGAGGGAGCCACTTCGGCTCAAGGAGAATTTAGAATGATACTGTGTGGATCTTAGAAAGAGGGTCAGGGGTCTTCATAAAATTTGGTATCACAGCCTAAAACAAATTCTTTGCTTTCTATAGCAGAGAGAAGGGAGAAGTTTAGGAACTGAAAAATTGCTAAAAAGAGTAAGTTGCCAGAAGACTGTTTTGAGCCAGTTGAAATAGGTGGGTGGCCACTGATATAAACCTATATCAATCCTCCCTCCTTAGGAGGAAATGGTATTCATTGTGTTTAGCTCCCGGGGGAGAGGGAAAAGCATTTGCTGAATGTGCATCTTGATCAATTGTTTTCCTTACTGGAGAAGTTGCACTCCTTATCTTGTTGAAAGATTTCACAAACTTGTGGCTGAAAGGGTTAGAAATTTTTAACCATTATGGATACATGATATGACTGTGTGAAGAAGGAATCATTTTTCTCTTCTTCAAACTTGTCGACCTTCTTCTACTAGAAAAAATTTGCTTGGACTGAGGTTGAAGTGGTTGTGGTGTTCTTCTGTTCACCTTTTGAACAGAGTGTGAAGAAGATAAATTTTGTAGTATGAGATACTACCTTGTGTCACTGTTTAGGTGGGAAAATAATTAAATACCTATGGTATCCTATAGATATGATCCCCCAGAGTAACAATGACACTATGAGGTCAAGAATCATAAATAGCATGGCACTTCCACATATATGGCTGGCTCAAAAAAACATCATATACATCCATTTGGGAATCATCACATAAAACCTCATCCCTGAAGGGCTGGATGGCATATGAAAATTGGCACTATTGGCTGACACAAAGTTATCATCCCTGGAAAATACACCCGATGTTGTGTGGTTTTGTCGATAATCCCAACTGTTTGACAACCTTTGTTGAGATGAGATTATTTTGGATTCCACTATCAACAATAAAAAGCATAGGGGTACCCTTCACCCAAATTTGTGAATGAAAAATGTGCTCCCCCTCTTTAGGATCTACTGATTATTTGAGTTGATTTTTTGTCGTCATGATAGTAGTAGTTGGCTCTATTTCGATGATCTGTCTTTTTCCATTATTTTCTAAATCATATTCTAAATCAGGGTTCGACTCCTTGTCTTTGATATCAACCGCCAATGACTGTTTTGAACGACATCCATCAGTGTTGTGCCAGGGGATATTTTGGAAATAATACCACTTTCTAGTGTCCTTCTTCATCATCTCATGACCCTTCTTTTCCTATGTCTTAGAATAGTTTTTGGGAGGATGTTTGTTAGGGACATATTTATCATACTTTGGTTGTTGCATATTTGTAGAGATGAATTCCCATTTTTTCTAGTGCCTAATTTTTTGTTCAATTTTGATAGCATATCGATAGGAATCTCCAAGTGATGAGATGCCTAGAAACTCCATTTAAATTTGGATGTACCTTTGTATAGACCCACGAATTTCAGAACCAAATGTCGCTCAAAATATTTTATACCTATACTGGTGCACAAGGTATGGAAGGTATTGGCAAAATCCAACACTGCTTGGCCCCTCTCTTCATGCAACGTGGTCCATCACATGTACTGGTCATCATAGTTACCAAAAGGGTAATATTGTTCTTTGACCGCATCCACAAAAAAATCCCAAGTGGGCTCGGCCCCATATATTCCATACTTCTTTGGGGAACTTTTCTCCCAGTAAGATTGCCACCAATGTTTGAGATTGGGGAGAGATTTATGGAGTGTGAAGGTGATATTTTTCCTGTCAAATAAATTATGAATTGAGAAATAACCTTCTAGCAGCTTTAACCATTTTTCTAGATCATTTGCATCGATATTTCCTTCAAATATGAAAATATCAAAATTAACTTGTACTTTGAAAGAGGAGGTGCCTCCAAAGTGGCCGCTTGATGAAGACATGCCAGTTGTTATCGACATGAATTGTATTGGTTGGGGAGCCTAATTATCTTCTTGATTCAAGGGTATTTGTTTTCTGATGTGTTTATATCGCATGTACACTATACACCCCAGAATTCTATACACTCCTCCTTTTGAGGGGGTTGTAGGGGGGTCTTTCCCCCCTTGTGGGGTCCGAGGGGCTCATCATCTAGGCTAGGGGGTATGGGGGCAGGCGGGCCCTAGATAAAAAAAATTATGTGTAAATTTATATTGTAATTTCATAGTAAATCTGGACCATTCATTATAAGGTCACATATCTGACAGTAGAAATTATGTTATGGCTTTTTACCTAGAAGGTAACCCTATTTTATGAGGGAATTGTATTATGGATGTCTATCATTGCAAATATTGTATTCTGAGAGAGGATATTTTGAGAGAAATAAGAGGAAGTTACAACAGGCACGTTGTAGGTTGTATCCCTTCATTTGTTGGATAATGAAAAGGAAGGACCTGGCAATTTCTCTGGTGGACATAGCCCACACTGGGTGAACCACGTATATTTTTGTCTGTATTGTATTTTGTATATTATGTGTTTTATTTCCTCATTTGTTTTATTTTATTTCTCTGTGATCCTATTTTTTTAACAACTGACATTAGAGAGAAAGGTAACTCATGGGAAAAGAGGGTTCCTATTTCAAATGGGAGAAATGATGGAAGATGTATATGAAATATTATTTATATCAAAAGGATCTATTCCTACCATTGGGTGGAATAACAAAGAATACAACGACCATGAAGGATGAAGAATGGGAGGTTCTTCATAAAAAGGAACTAGGAACGATACAGTTGAACCTAGTAGCATTAGTGGATTTAAATATTTAAAAAGAAAATACAACGAAGGAGTTGATGGATGCATTGGCTAAAATGTATGAAAAACCCTCAATGTCCAAAAAGGTATTTCTAATGAATATATTATTTGATATGAAGATGTTGTAAGGTGGGTCTATTGTAGATCATTTAAATGAATTTAATACAGTTACTAATCAACTAAGTTCTGTAAAAGTGGACTTTGATGATGAAGTTAGGGCTATTCTAATCATGTGTTCATTTCCATAAAGCTGGAATGCATTGGTCATTGTTGTAAGTAACTTTGTCTCTGGTTCAAACACTTTAAAATTTGATGAGCTTGTTGGTGTTATCCTTAGCGAGGAAATACGATGGAAAACCATAGGTGAGACATTAGGTAATGTGTTATACATGGAGAACAGGGGAAGACATAAGGATGGAGGAAAGGGATCAGGGAACTGCAAGAATTCTAGGAAGGGAAGATACAAATCCACATTGGGAAATATAGAGTGATGGAATTATGGGAATAAAATACATCTAAAGAAAGATTGTAGAGCTCCAAAGAAACAAAGAGATGGACAACATGAGAAAAATCAGGAAGCAAACGTAACAGGTGATGTGTTACAAGATGCTTTGATTCTTTTTGTAGATAATATTTTCGAGTCTTGGGTAGTATATTCAGGGGATTCATTTCATGTCATGCCTCGTAGGTGATTTTTGACTGGTTCATTTGGGTTATGATTAACCATGAAAAATTGTTGGAATTTAGGTAAAGATAAAGCAAAGGAATGGAAACTAGTGGTTGTTGAAAGAGGTTATACATGTTCCATATCTAAGGAAAAATATAATTTCAACAAGGAAGTTGGAGAGTGAAGTTTGTATATCCATATTTACTGATAAGGTGTGGAAGGTCACCAAAGGATCACTAGTGATAGAAAAAGGAGAAAAGGTAGGTACATTCTGTTTATGTACTGGTAATAATGAATCTTCTATCTCTTTATCTTCTATAAGAGTGGAAACAACATTGTGGCATGATGGGCCTAGAGACATGAGTCAAAAGGGGATGCATATACTTCACAAAAGAAATTTGTTTCTAGATATTAAACAAATTCATTTTGATTTATGTGAGTATTGTGTTTATGGAAAATAGAAGAGAGTTAGATTTCTCAGACTCAGAAAAGAAAATAAGAGTGAAAGGTTAGATCTTGTACATACATATGTATGGGGACCATATCAAGAATCATATCTTGGTGTCTCTAGTTATTATTTTACTTCTATTGATGATGCAACTAGAAAAACTTGGGTTTATTGCATTCGACAAAAATATGATGTTTTTGATACTTTTAAGAAATGGAATAGTTTTGTTGAGAATGAAATAGGAGAAAGGTTGAAGTATATCATATTAGACAATGGAGGTGAATATTGCAGGAAGGAGTTGGATGATTACTCTTCATACCATGGGATTCGTAGAGAGAAGATAGTTCCAAAAAATCACAAGAAAATAGTGTGTCAGATAGGATGAACAAGGAAATCATGGAGCGTGTAAGGAATATGAGATTGCATGTTGGTTTTCCCTTACATCTCTGGGAATATGTTGTAGATACTACTATTTACTTAATAAATAAACTACCTTCAAGCTCTTTGCATGGTGGAATTCCGGAGGAGTGATGGACAAGTAATAAGGTAAACTATTATTTTTTGAAGACATTCGGTTATGAGGCATTTGTCCATATTGATAAAGAAAATATAGCAAAGCTTGAGGAAAAATACAAGAAGTGTACCTTTATTGGATACAATGTTAATGATTTTGGTTATCACTTATGGGGTTATGAAAATCCCAAAATAATCAGTAGTAGTGATTCCATATTCAATGAGAAGGTCATGTATAAAGATCAATTGCAGGGAAAGAAATAGGAAAAAGAAAAACCATAATAGATAGTTCTTGATGAGACACCGAAAAATAAATTCCAAAGGTACTAGAAAATCAAAATGTGCAACAAGGAGAGAAAAAAGTACCTAAAACTCCTGCAAGTGTTATTATAATATCTACCACGTTAAGTAGACCCCCTTAATGATACTCTCCTTCATTGTATTATTTATTGTTGACTAGTTCTAGTGAACCAGAATGTTATGAAGAGGCATTGCAGGTAGACACTAAAAAGAAGTGGGACAAAGGCATGAAAGAGGAAATGGATTCCATGTTAAATAACTAGAATTGGGAGCTGGTTGAGTTTCGTGCAAAAAAAAAAACATTGCAAAATAAATGGCTTTACAAGTTGGAGGAAGAAGATGGAGGTAAAAAGTGATACAAGGCTAGACTTGTTGTAAAGTGGTTTGCACAAAAGAAAGGTATAGATTTTGATGGAATATATTCTCCTTTTGTTAAAATGACCTCAATTAGGATTATTTTAAGTCTTGTGTCAGTAGAATATTTACATCTTGAAAAGTTATATGTTAAAAAAACTTTTCTCCATGGGGATTTGGAGGAAGAGATTTATATGGAGAAACCACATGGGTATGAGTTCAAAGGGAAGGAAAATTTGGTCTGAAGGTTGAAGAAGAGATTGTTTGGCCTAAAGCAAGCTCCAAGGCATTGCTATTTGAAGTTTGACAGTTTTGCGACATATGAAGGTTATAATAGATGTCATTATGATCACTGTGTTTAGTTTAAAAGGCTAGAAAATGGGAGCTATATTATATTGCTATTGTATGTATATGACATGCTTGTTGCAGGTTCTAATATGGAGGATATAAATGTGCTCAATAAGAAATTAGATAATTCATTTACGATGAAGGATTTGGGTGTTGCAAAGAAAATCCTTGGTATCAAAATAACATGAGACAGGAAAAATCACAAATTGACATTATCTCAGGGTGAGTACATAGAGAAGGCATTGGAGAGGTTTAGAATGTAGAATGAAAAATGAGTTAGCACAACTTTTTCATCCATTTCAAATTAACCAAGGAAATATGTCCCAAGACACAGGAGGAGATAGAATACATGTCCATGGTCCTTTATTCATCAGTAGTTGGAATCTTGATGTATGTAATGGTTTTCACAAGACTAGATATTGCACATGCAGTGGGATTTGTGAGAAGGTATATGAGCAATCTAGGTAAATAACATTAAAAGGCAATAAAATGGATTCTCAGGTATTTGAGATGAACTACTACTCATGCATTATGTTTTGAAGGTTTAGACATTGTTTTACAAGGATATGTTGATTCAAATATGGAAAATGATAAAGATAGTATAAGGAGAACCAAAAGGTATGTTTTTACTGTAGGTGGAATAAAATTAAGTTGGATTTCAAAAATACAAAAGGTTGTTGAACTTTCAACAACATAAGAAAAGTATGTATTTTCTAGAGAGGATAGTAAATAAATTATTTTGTTACAGAGGTTTATGGAGGAATTGGGAAAGAAGCAGAAGAATAACAGGTTTTATTATGACAATGAGAGTGCCATTAATATTTAAAATAACTCATCCTTCAATTCAAATACTAAGCATATACAACTTAGGTACCATTTCATACAATCTATCTTGGAAGATGGACATTTGAAGTTGGAAAAGATACATACTATCCAAAATCTTGAAGACGTGATAACAAAGGGAGTAACCGGGGAGAAACTGAGTTCCTTCTCAGTTTCAGTTGGTCTTCAAGAATAAAGATAAATATTAGAACTTTTCCAGGTCCAAGAATGATCATAGTACAATATATACAAAAACAATGGATTTTTTGAGATCAGTCTCCAAGTGGGATATTATTAGTTGTGGAGAATGATTATCTTCTTGATTCATAGGTCTTTGTTTTCATTTGTGTTTATACCCCATGAAGACTATACAACTAAGAATAATGTACACTCCTCCAGGCAAGGGAGTTGTAGGGGGATATTTTCCCCCTATGTGTTTTGGGGGAAAGCGGGTCCCTGAAGGAAAAATTGCCTTGTAAATGTATATTTTAATTTCATATTAAATCTAGAGTGTTCATTATAAGGTCGTATATCTCATGGTGGAAGTTATGTTATGGTTTGTTTCCCTAGAAGGATACCTTCTTTTATGAGGGAATTATATTAGATTTATGTATGATTAGGAATATTATATTTTGAGAGAGGAAACTATGACAAAAAGAACAAGAAGTTATTACAGGTGTGTTGTAGGTTGTATCCCTTCATTTGTTGGATAATAAAAAGGAAGGAATTGACAATTTCTCTGGTGGATGTAGCCCACACTAGGTGAACCACGTATACCTGTAACTATACTATATTGTATATATTATTTGTTTTATTTCCACATTTTTTAATTTTATTTCTCCGCGATCCTGATTTTCTAACATGTTGAAGGATGTGGGAAAAATTATCTATCATTTCATTCCTCTGTCACGTGAGATCTTTCTCTAGAAACAAATTAATAGAATCGTCTACTTTGTCGTTTTTATTTTCATTCTCCAAGGAGGGTTTTTTTGGTGTGCAAGAGAGATTGTCCTTAAGAGATGCAAGATTGATATCCAACTTGATATACTAGGACCTCATCGAGGACATGCACTGAAAAAAATGATCAAAAGTAACCTACTCTGAAACCACCGATCCATATTATTTTTGGCATGAAATGAGAGAGGATATATAATAAATAAATGTATAAATATATCTCAAATATCTAATAATATAATAGAAATATTTCATATATGCAACCATAAACACAAATATACAATAATACAAAATTTCTATTAATAAGCAAAATGTACAAAATTGCAGAAATACAGAGTGAAAGACTCGCTAGAATAATGGAAACTTATCTCTGAGAAGAGATGTGAAGAATACTCACATTTTCAAGAATATAATCACAATGAGGCTATAAATGAATTTTTAACATAAATAAAATTCAAAACCCTAACCCTGGAAGATAAAAATCCAATAGTTTTGTGGACTTTGTTTTGGGTAGTTTTGTGTATCAACTTCCCCAAGGTGTCACTTTGGAATATTATATTTGTTTGGGGAACATGAGATATCATTGGAAAGGTATTGTTGATAAAATTCATTTTTGGATATAAATAAAGTGTTGGGATATAATTAAGGTTATTTATCCTGGAAAAACTTCATCTAGACCATCAAAATGGTCCCTAAAGTTCACGAACCAAAAAACTGTTAAAAATAGTATGTTGCCATAAGTATGTTTTGAGAAAATTAGAATAGGTGGGTGGCCACTGATATCCACATGGATAAATGCTCCCACCTTAGGAAGAAATGGTCTCCATTATGTTGAGTTCCTAGGGGAGAGGGAAAAGTGTTTGTTGAATCTGCATCTTCATGAGTTGTTTTCCTTGCTAGAGAAGTTACATTGCTTAGCTTCTTGAACACTGTCACGAACCTGTGGATGGAACTTTTGGAAATTTTTAACTATTATGGATACATGAGGTGACTGTGTGTAGAATAAATCCTTGTTCTTTCCTTCAATCTTGTTGACCTACTTTTGTTTGACAAAAGGTGCTTGGACTGAGGATGTAGTGGTTGTGGTGTTCTTGTATTTACTTTTTGAACAGATTGTGAAGAAGATGAATTTTGTAGTATGAGATACTACCTTGAGACATTGTTTAGGTTGGATAGGAGTTGGAACTACCTCTGGTATTCTATAGAGATGACCCCCCAAAATAAAAATGACACTACGGGGTCGAGACTCATAAATAGCATGGCACTTCCACATATATGGCTATCCCAATAAAACATCACAGACATACATTAGGGAAATGTCACATAATACCTCATCCTTGAAGGGCTAGATGCCATATGAAAATCAAAACTATTGGTTGAAATAAAAGTCTCATCCCTGGAAAATCCACCCAATGTTTTATGGATGCAGGTGTGGTATTGTTGACGATCACAATTGTTTGATGGCCTCTCTTGATATGAGGTTTTCTATGCTTCTTCTATCAACAACAAAATTCATCGGGGTACCCTTCACCCACATTTGTGAAATAAAAAGGTGCTCCCCCTCTTCAAGATCTGTTGGTTCTTTAGGTTTAATTGTTGCAGTCATGATAGTAGAAATGGGGTTTGCATCAATGATTTATATTTTTCCATTATTTTCTAAATCATACTCTGAATCATGGATTGACTCCTTATCTTTGATCTCTACCACCAATGACTATTTTGAGCAACATTCATCAGTGTTTTGAAAGGGGATTTTGTGGACAACACACCACTTTCTAGTGTCCTTCTTTGTCTTCCTGTGAACCTTCTTTTCCTATGGCTTGGAATGGTTTTCAGGAGGTTATTTGTTAGGAACATATTTATCATACTTTGGTTGTTGTGAATTTTCAGAACTGAACTCTCATTTTTTCTGGTGCCTAAATTTCTTCTCGATTTTGACAACCTATCGATAGGCATCTCCCAACGATGAGATTTCCAAAAAATCCATTTCAATTTGTATGTACCTATGTAAAGCCCCATGGTATTTCAGAACCAAATGTCTCACAGAATATTTGGTACCCAACTTGGTGTGCAAGGTATGGAAGGTATTGGTGAAATTCGAGACTACTTTCCCCCTATATTGAGGCAGCGTGGTCCATCTCTTGTACTAGTTATCATAGTTACCAATAGGGTAATATTGCTTCTTGACTACATCCACAAAACATTTCCAAGTGAGATCGACCCCGTATATTCTAGACTCATCTATGGAATTTTTCTTTCAATAATTTTCCCACCAATGTTTGACATAGGGGAGAGATTTAAGAAGTGTGAAGGTGATCTTTTACATGTCAAAAAAATTATGAACAAAGAAATAACCTTCTAGCAGATTTAACCATTTTTCTAGGGCATCTTCCTCTCTCTTTCCTTCAAATATAGGAATATAAAAATTAACTTGTACCTTGAAAGTCAAGGTGCCTCCAAAGTGGTCTCTTGATTAATAAATATCGGTTGTTATCGGTAGGCATTGAAGAATGTTGGAAAATTTCTCCATCATTTTGTCCCTCTGTCGCATGAGAGCTTGCTCAAGCAACAAATTAATATAATTGTTTTCTCTATATTTTTTATTTTATTCTTCCATGGATGTTTTATTGTGTGTAAAGAGTGATTTTCCTCAAGAGATACAAGCTTGAGAACAAACTTTCTATACTCGGACCTCAACGGGGACATGCACTGAAAAATAATGATCAAGAGCGGCCTTCTTTGAAACCACTGATCCAAATTATTTTTGGCACGAAATGGCAGAGGAGATATAATAAATAAATGTATAGAGCTATCTCAAATATCCAATAATATAAAAAAAATATATCAGATATACAACCATAAACACAGAGATATAGTAATACACAATTTCTATTAATGAGTGAAATGTACAAAACAATAGAAATACATAGTGAAAGACTTACTAGAATGTTGGAAGCTTATCTCTATTAAGATATGTGATGGATACTCACATTCGCAACAAGATGATTACATTGAGGATATAAAGGCCTTTTTAACATAACTAAATACAAAACCCTAACCACGAAAGATGAAAATCCAACAGTTTTGTGGACCCTGTTCTAGGTAGTTTGGTGTATCAACTTCCCCATGACGTAACTTTGGAAAATGATCTTGGTTTAGGGCATACGATAGTTCGTTGGAAAGGTATCATCAAAGATATTCATATGGGGGGCTCAATAGAGCTTCATCTATCATTGGGTGCTCGATCCTAAAAAAACTTCATTTAGGCCCTCAAAATGGCCCTAGAAGTTTAGGAACTGAAAAACTGCTAAAAATAGTAAGTCGCTAGAAGACTATTTTGAGCTAGTTGGAATAGGTTGGTGACTATCGATATCCACCTGGATCAATCCTCCCTCCTTAGGAATAAATGGTCTACATTGCATTGATGTCACGGGGGAGGGAAAATCATTAGGTGAATCTGTATCTTGATGAGTTGTTTGCCTTGCTGGAGATGTTCCACTGCTTAGCTTGTTGAAGGATGTCATGAACTTGTGGTTGGAAGGGTTGGACCTTTTTATATAGTCTGGATAAATAAGATGACTATGTGACAAAGAAATCCTTGTGCTTTTCTTTAATATTGTTTACCTACTTCTGCTAGACAGAAGGTGCTTGGACTGAGGTTACAGTGGTTGCGATGTTCTTTTATTCACCTTTTGAACAGAATGTGAAAAATATGAATTTTTTAGTATGATATACTATCATGTGGCACTATTTAGGTGGGAAAGTAGTTGGGAATACCTCTAGTTTCTTGTAGATATGATTCCCCAGAGTAACAATGAAAATATGGGGTTGAGACTCATAAAAATCATGGCGCTTCCACATATATGACTGGCCCAATAGAGCATCACAACAATCCAGTTCTATAGAACTACCATGTGCAAGGAAGATTACATTAATCCAACAACAGAAGGAATTTTTAGTTGGAGAAGCATCAGTTCTTGTGCTTCATATTGTAACATAGAACTAAAAAATTGGAAACAATTATTACATGAGATATCTACCAGAATATGTGCAAGAATGACACACACAAAAAGATGGGTTGGCAAAGAGGTAAGAGAACCTCCAATCTTTTATGCTCAAAATGATTTGGAATAACTTATAATAGAGTTTGAGTTAGAAGTCCTGGAAAGTAAAAGGTTATTAATTTTAGATATTTCCTTGAAAATAACACCTTCATGTTGGTGGGGTACTCACAAAGAAAATATGATGTAGGAGAATTGTACGCATCCAGCCAAGCAAGCATAAAGGCGAAAGACAGCTGGAAAAGCACCAATGCACATTTTGAAATGTTTTGAAAAATACATGATCATATATTAATGTAATATCTAAGGGAAGCGTACTTACATTTATATCTAGATGTTGTACACAGATTTTGAGTGTTTCTCTCATCTGTCGAATGTAGAGGTATTTATACGTAATGAATGAAAGTCAGTATATTTGATTTAATAGATTAGACAGTTTAGAAGTGTAGGAGGGAAAATGGATATACACACCCTCACCCTTGTATCATGGTAACAATGTTATCATTTAGAATTCATAAGTAGCAGAGTTGTAGTAGAGATCCATGGAGAAGAATCCATGTACAGGAACACTTGAGTTAATATATAAATCTTTGACTCAATTTTCATTGTGTTATGATGCTTACTGTTTATATTTGTTAAATGGTATGTTTACAATTGTTTTATTTTCTCTGTTATGCATTTGTTTCAATGCTGTGTCAGGTGTATGATTTCATGTTGAGTGTATGAAGTCTGAGAGAGGAGAATAATGAGTTTCAGTTGTTTCTCTTCCTGATAATTCTTGCAAGGAGTGCAGTGAATGTCCACAAGGTGTGCATTGACGAGGGTCTGAGTTTTATCTCAGAAATCTCAAGAGAGATATCGTTGTTCTCATAACCAGCAGAAGTGCAGGTGAGGCACAAAGTTGTGCAAGGTGTGCGCAGGCTAGTTGAAGCCTTAGAACTTATCAACTAAGGTGAGGGTTGAAGGACCATTGTTGCAAAGAGTGCACAAGGTTGAAGACTCAAATAAAGAGAAGTTAATTGAAATTTTTCCACAAGGAGTGCGAGCAAGATTCCTTTTGGAGGTTTGAATTTCCAAGTGAAATATCATGAGGGATATCACCTTTGAAGTGTTCAAATGGAGGCAGAGATTGAAAAGGACTCACAAAGTTCAAGTTCAGGTGGAAGAACGCCAAGTGATTTTAGCCAGAGATCCTTGAGAAGAGTGAACGAATGGTGAAAATTTCTTCGTGGAGAAGTGTCGAAATGCTGAGAGCCCTAGGATCACACCAAGTTGTGAGGGATTTAAGAACTTAGAAGAACCCCAGGAAAGGATCCGTATGTACGGTGAGAGGCCTTTGTGAAAGAAGTGCCGAAGTTGCGAGAGTCGTTGGATGTTGCAGAGTTGCAAGGTGGTTAGAGGCCGGTGAAACCCATCACCAAGGATTTGAGGGTCAATATGAGTCATTGATCTTGTTTCAACCCACGTCGTTGGATCATTTTGCAAATTCCGGGTTCATGAGTTTGGAAGGTAGACCAAATTCTTGGTTTCACAAAGTCCCGAGTTGCAAGGAGTAGGGAAGGAGATCCAGACCATTGGATCCAAGCCACGGGAGAACCATTGGATCAGAAGCTCCTCGAGGTATCATGTATCGGTGGTTTTGGGGTTGAAATAGTTTCTTTTCGATTATGAAGTCATGAAGTGCCTAGTGCTGATGGTTCATACGAATATGTGGCACATTCGTTAGGTGGGGCATGCATGGTTGACAAGTGGCGTAACAACAAGTGCCCAGAGAAAGGTGGAAGTGGGTGATAGGTGGTGGACAAACATCACCTGGGAAGGAGTCAACCCATTGTTGACTTATCACATATAGGGGATTCACAAAGGAGGAGCATGAGGACTCAATACTCCAACTCGCGAAGTCACGAGTTGTAAGTAGTGCTAGTGTTTAGCCTAGCCTACGGTTATGTGTGGAAGGTGCTAACAAGGAGGAGGCATACCCATATTGCATCTCAAGTATCGACGTTTGGAGAAAGAGGAGTGGAGGATCTTTGACTCATGAACTCGCGAGTTGCGAGAGGCACTTGTGATAAGGTCCGGTTGTGGTTGCATGGAGATGTAAGGCTCGCACCTAGTGTGAAGTTGCACAGAGTGGGTTTTCACAAAGGACCTGTTGATCAGATTCATGAGATTCCAATAGGGATCCGAGGGAGCCACTTCAGATAGAGGAGAATTTAGAATGATCCCGTGCGGATCTTAGACAGTGGGTTAGGGGTCTTCATAAAATTTGGTATCATAGCCTAGAACAAATTCTTTGCTTTCTGTAGTAGAGAGAAGGGAGAAAATTTTATAGCCATGCCGCCAAGAAGAAGAGATAGGAAAATACCTGATCCAGTAGTGGAAAGAGAAATGCTGAGAAGAAGAGATAGGAAAATACCTAATCTAGTAGTGGAAAGAGAAATGTGTGAATTACGTGCCAGGCTTGATGCTATGGAGACAACACAGAGGTGCACAGTTGACGCTGGGGATATCAGCAAAGATAAAAGTGAAAATGAAGCTGGAAATGAAGGAGAAGAAGTTGTAGTTGAAGATGCTGCAGAAGAACGCCTATTCAAGGTTGTTGCAAGGATAGGTGTGAGAGAAAAAATGGACATTCCCATGTATGAGGGAAACATAGATGTTGAATAAATTCTAGACTAGATTAGAGATCTAGACAAGTACTTTGACTATGAGGATGTCGAGGAAGACAAGAAAGTCAAACATGCCATTACTAGACTTAAAGGGCTTGCAACACTGTGCTGGGATGAACTGCAGGCTAACAGATGCTGCAAAGCCAAGTAGAAAATCAAAAGCTAGGATAGAATGGTTGCAAAGATGAAAGCCAATTTTATACCCAAGGATTATAAAATCACTCTATTTTGGAGGATGCAGGATTTGAGACAGAAGTTGATGGTAGTGAAAGAATACACTAAAGAATTCTACATAATAAACATCAAAGTAGGTTATCGAGAAAGCGATGATGAAAAAGTTGCCAGGTACAAGAATGGTCTGCGATATGACATTCAATATGAGATGAGCATGATGACCATTTGAAATGTGGAAGATTCTTATCAGATGGATTTGAAAGCTGAAGAGAAGCTGAGCCGGAAGCAAGGTCAAAGAGGCCGAGGTAGAGGTCAAGCCAAAGGCAAAACAATTGCCTAGGACATAACCTAGAAACCTAAAGAAGAGGTGAAGAAACCTCAACCTCAACTGGAGAGAGGAGGAATCTCACAAGGAAGGTAGTATGCTGATAAAAGTACTTTTCCTCAAGCCAGAGGAAGAGGAAGAGGTAGAGGAGGTGAAGTGAAATGCTTTGTCTGTGGAAAAATTAGACATAAATCCTGTGAGTGTCTAGATAAGAAGAAAGATGGTGGTGAAACTCACATTGCCGAAGCTCAAGGACAGAATGTTGAGGTAGAAGATGCTAAGGGTGGAAGATCCTTAACGATGAGGAAAGTTCTCTTGAAGCCAGAGAAGGAGGTAGAGAACCCAACCCAAAGAAACAGTTTGTTTCAGACTGCTTGCAAAAATAAGGATAGAGTATGCAAGGTCATAGTGGAATGCGGTAGCACAAACAATCTTGTATCTACAAAGATGGTAGAAAAGTTGAAGATGGAGACTGTTGTACATCCAAGCCCATATCGAGTTTCGTGGCTACAAAAAGGACATCAGGTAAATGTCACTAAACAATGTTTAGTCGAATTTAAAATAGGAGGATATAAGAATGAAATATTATGTGATGTCATTCGCATGTATGTTTATCATCTATTGCTGGGTAGACCATGGAAATATGAAAGAAACATGGTTCATGATGGGAGAAACAACACGTACACCCTAGAGAAAAATGGTAGGACACACATGTTGTTGTCGATTAAGAACTAAGAGGTGAAAATAGAAATGAGAAACATTGTACTTCTCATGAGTGGGAAGGAACTTCTTAATGAGGTTAAGAAGAAGGAATACACACAATTTATTATGGTCAGGAAGCCCAAAATTGTTTTGACTAGTACGAGAATAGATGATTTACCAGAAGAAATCCAGGAGTTGTTGGGAGAGTTTGTTGATATGGTAGTGGACAAACTACCTTGTTCATTGCCACCAATCAGGATTATAAGCATCATATCGATCTTATACCTGGAGCCAGTTTACTGAACAAAGCATCAGATTGGTTGACGCCACAGGAAAATGAAGAAGTTAAGAGATAGGTCCAGGACTTAATGGACAAAGGATTGATTCAAGAAAGCTTGAATCCATGTGTTGTTCTGACAGTGCTCAGTCCAGAGAAAGATGGAGGTTGGAGAATATCTACAGACTCAAGGGAAATCAATAAAATTACCATCGGATATAGGTTTCCATTGCCAAGGATGGATGACTTGATGGATTGTTTGAGTGGAGCAAGATATTTTTCAAAGATTGATTTGAAAAGCGGGTATCATCAAATTTGAATGAGAGAAGGTGATGAGTGGAAGACAACATTCAAGAAGAATGAAGGGCTACATGAATGGATTCTCATGCCATTTGGCTTAATGAATGTGCTCAATACTTTCATGAGGTTGATGAGTGAAGTCCCGAAGGATTTCATTGGGAAATTCGTCATTGTATATCTTGATGATATACTAATTTTCAGCAAAATAGAAGTAGAACACTTAAAGCATCTAGTTGCAGTAATGAGAAGATTACATCAAGAGAAATTATTGATCAATGTGAAGAAATCGTCATTCATGAGAACATAACTCATTTATTTGGGTTTTGTTGTCTCTGTAAATGAACTAAAGATGGATCTAGAAAAGATAGAGGTGATTAAGAATTGGCCATCGCCGAAGAGCATGTTTGAAGTTTGAAGCTTCCATGGTTTGGCTAGCTTCTACAGGAAAATCATCTAAAAATTTAGTTCAATGAGCACACCGATGATGGATATAGTGAAGAAAAGACGCAAATATTTTCATTGGACAGAGGAAGCAGAGAAGAGTTTCAATCTGCTGAAGAAGAATATCACTGAGCAACCAATTCTGGTTTCTCCAGATTTCAGCAATACATTCCAGGTCAGGTGTGACGTGAGTGGGTTTTCAATTGGAGTGGTATTAATCCACGACAACAGGATGGTTGCATATTTCAGTGAAAAACTGAATGAAGCGAAGATTAAGTACTCCACATATGACAAGGAATTATACGCAGTCATACAAGCATTGAAGAAATGGAGACACTATTTGGTTCCCAAGGAGTTTGCTTTGTACAATGATAATCACGCTTTGCAATTCGTGACTCAATAGGAGAAGATGAATGAAAAACATGCTAAGTGGGTTGAATTCATGCAGAATTTTACTTTTGTGACTAACCATATTTCTAGAGCTGCTAACAAAGTTGTTGATGCTTTGAGCAGTAAATGGTTGCTTATGCATGAATTCAGAGTCAATATTTTGGGTTTTTATAACCTCAAAGAAATGTATAGGGATGATCCCGACTTCAAGGAGGCATATGAGGCATATAAGAATCCAATTATTAGAGACATAAGCCAATGGACTAAATACATGATCCAGGATGGATTATTGTTCAAGGGAAATCAACTATGTATTCTGAAATGCTCCATGAGGGAGAACCTACTGAAGGAAAAGCATAGTGGAGGATTGGTTGGACACTTCAATCATGAAAAGACATTCTCAAAGTTGAATGGATCATATTTTTGGCCATGGATGAGGACAAGTGTGAAGAAATTTGTGGACAGGTGCAGAATTTGTCAGCACACGAAAGGAAAACGGCAGAACATAGGGTTATACCAACCATTACCCATACCAGAAACGTCGTGGGATGCAGTGAGCATGGATTTTATATTGGGACTGCCAAGGATACAAAGGGGATATGATTCAATATTTTTGGTAGTTGATATATTTTCAAAAATGGAACATTTCATACCATGCCAAAAAACTAGTGACACAACTCATATTGCAAACCTGTTTTTCAAGGAAGTCGTCAGACTTCACGGCTTGCCAAGGAGTATCATTTTTGATCGAGATACCAAGTTTGTAGGACATTTCTGGAGGACCTTATGGAAGAATTTGTTAATTTTTATGCCATTATTATAGTTCTTTTCATTTCATAAGATAAGAGCATAATAAGAACAAGATCACTGAGAAATACACATCCACAATAGACACAACATTTATCCTGGGAAACCCTCTAGGGGAAGAAAACCCAGCAAAAACTTCCTTATCATAAATAGCTTATCAAATGTTCAAGTGATAACTCAACCAATACAGAAAATCCTCCTCCAAGAGATGCGCCACCCTTCTTCTCCTCTCACCAACTTGAATTAGCAACTTGCCTCATAAGAGAATGAGAAAGTGAAGTGTGTGATAGAAGTGAGGCGCTAGCCTCTTATTTATATCAACCTGGCACGTGTGAAGATTCACCATCTGGCAGGGCCGAACTCTCACACTAGGTGGGTAAATCCACCTTTAATTAAATCTGGCCCTTTCATTATAACTGTTGGGGCCGACTTCTTATTCTGCACATTATAATTGTCGGATGACCAATCCACAAAAGGGGATTTGGTCCTTATACAATTACCGACTTGATTAATCCTCAATGGGGATTAATCTAATAATAAAAATAATAATAATGACATGATTAATCCACAATGGGGATTTAATCCAATAACAAAATAATA
>ML780198.1:854727-865844 GCA_009831015.1 Picea engelmannii | reverse complement strand
TAAGTTTAATTTCCCTTGCCGATCTCTGACTTTCATGAGCTTTCGGCTATCAGCTCGGCGTTCCTTAGCCTCTCTTTGTAACCCTTCAATGATTTTCATCATATGTCCTTCCTTATCCATATCTTTTCCATGCCCATTAGAGTACGATCCCTCGACTCCTTGGTTAACATCCTTTCCTTCTTGATCATCTTCCATTTCATGGATAATTGGCATTCTTCCCCACTCCATACTTGGCGTTGATTGTATGGAGTTTCGACCTCTCTTGTATTCGGGACACACACTGTGCAATCCAATTCAAATTGTTAGGCCATTAAACTTCATGAATATCCCACACTATTCATAATTAATACGAACAAGAATGAAAGTTATTTCGGCTTCACAAGTTTTTTGAGTTCTGTATGGCTCTGTGTTTTTCAGGTGTCCGAACTTTAATTCAGTTATTTCGGAACTTCCAGTTTCGGAGTTTTGCAACTCCTGACGTCGAGGTTTACTATCCTCTCAGATTTTCGATCTCCGATAAGCCCTTTTTACGTGCTAGTCCTCCTGAGCCTAGCCCTTGACTCATATGACCATGCGCCAAGACCGTGGTCATTTCCCTCACGTGACTATCCCTATCGGAGTTTCAGCACTTGCGCTGTCAACAGGCACATGTCCTCACAACTCCCGATTCTCTGATCTCCGATATGCCTTTGCTTTCCAAGCTAAGCCCTATCCGATGTGACCGTTGTCTCATGACCCAGGCCTTATCCCTTATTGGGGTTTGGGGTTTTGCAAATATGAATGCACCCAAAATGCTTGACAGCGGAATCCTTGATTTCTCGATTTTCGATGGGCTCCATCCGTGCTAGCCCTCCAGCTATAACCTCACCATACGACCACACTATATGACCTTAATCAACCACTCATCGGGGTTCAACGATTTCAACGTCATGCTCATACGCTCACGGGATCTCCGATGGGTCTCGGTTGTTGCCTTGTCAACAATCCTTTCTCTTGTGGCTATAAATCTGCCACCTGTCCTCTTGACAGGGGGTGTGGCCCCCATTCACCTAAGCGTTATTGGGAAATCGTGTATCACGATTTTCCCGTGCTCGAAACCTTTGCCTCTGGATTCTCCGATATCCCGATGCCCGATATCCGATGCGCCTTTCGCTTTAACACATTGCGGTCAAGTTAGTTCCATGTGACCTACGTTCATATGACCACAGTCATACGCTTTTGTTAGGTTTTTGGGGTTTTGGGTTTCAAAGTATATGACTCACTCATCACTGGGGTTCCCGATTTCCTGAATTCTCAAATCCCGATTTCCGA
Organism: Picea engelmannii; assembly: GCA_009831015.1. Classification (NCBI taxonomy): domain Eukaryota; kingdom Viridiplantae; phylum Streptophyta; class Pinopsida; order Pinales; family Pinaceae; genus Picea; species Picea engelmannii. The sequence goes on along the minus strand of ML780198.1, from coordinate 864,533 downwards.
TGAATGACCTTTCTATCGGGACTTTCCCGCTGATCCTCCATCACTGGTAGATTTACTCCTTGTCGGGACTTTTCCCGATGGTGCAGATCTTTGCCACGTGTCCACTAAATGAACAGTCCGGATCTTGTAACGAATTCACGGATCGTGATTTCGTGTGACAATATTTCTACGTGCTTGAGAACTCTGATTCTCCGAGTTCCAACTCTCTCCAGGATTTTGACACGTGTCCTCCCGAGATTTACGACTATGATCCCTCCTCGGGTTTTTGAAATCATAGGGTCTCGATTCTCTTGAGTTCTAATATCCTGACGCCCCTTCGAGATTTCTCCTCTACCCATGAGGACTTAAGTCCCGCGCGACTTTCGTCAACTCAGACGGTTGGAGGTTAATCCCACAGGGATCTAACGACTCACGATCCTCCTGAGTTTAACTCCTGTGCAATATCAAGAGGTTTTAAACCTCGTGCACGTTCTCCAGATCTGGCGGTTGCAAGGGTTTTCCTTCCCTCCCGAACAGATCCGACGGTTCTCACACCATCAGTGTAGAAACCTATCTTCCTATGGTCGTAGACCATACCAGCTATAGTTTCACAGCACCGCTAAACCTCCTAAGCTTATAATCGTGGTCAAGCCACAACTTGACACACTGGAGCAACCAATGTCCGAAATTGGCCATTCCAGGCCCAATTTCTCTTCACATTTTCGGTCCAAAGACCGCTCTACTAGCCCATCTAGGAAAAGTGTCGAAACCTTGGCTCTGATACCAATTTGTAGTGTACCAATTTCTCTAATACCAATTTGTAGTGTACCCTTCACTACCCAGGTTCACCCAACCTCTCGGTTTACCATTCATTACATGGATATAAAAATGAATGCATTTAACCAGAATTAAAACACACTTAACAACTCAGAGTAAAATATATGGGTACTGCTATAATTAAATGTTCCATAGAGTTCATCATTAATTCATTTACACAGCGGAAAACATGATATAGAACAACACAGTCATGCCAAACGTGTTAAGTCATAATTCAGAATACTTATCTTGTATCAGCTGGAGAAATCACCAACCAAGTGCAGGCCTTCCACGAACCTCCCAGTCTTATACCACACTGTTCATCAGCTCAACAGTAGGTCACCCCCGAGCTGGGACCGAGCTCCACCCCTGGGCAAGGAATCTAGACATAGGCTGAGGTTACAGGGAAGACAACACATACACATTCAACAGGAAGAGGCTCTCCCAGGAATCTCCCATGCTCACTGCACACAGACCCTAATTCCCCACATGCCTGTTCCACCCTAGGAGAGTGCACCTTCTCTGTCACCTAGACAGTCCTTCAGCTGCCAGTCTCCCTTACCTTGGGTTACAGGAACAGGCCAGACCGGAATTCTCCGGGCTCTATGGCAGCTACAGGGATTTCTCTCAGGAGTTTTCTTCTCCCTCTGCACACTCCCTCACCTGGAGGAGTCGCTCACAGGCCAACAAGCCTCACGCAGTCCAGTGCTACCCAATCACATCAATCCATGGGAAAACACAGACAAGGCTTCCCAAAAAGGTTCAGCTGTCACAGGATAATCTCACAGGATGATTTTCGGAGCAGACTTCACATCCAGGCTAGCTCAGCTTTCCCCGAACAACCAGGAATTCTTCCACTCGAGTTTAACATAGGGGATTCGGGTTCAGGAAATGCATTCTCGGGTTTGCCTGGAACAGCCACAGACTCATAGCTCTGCAAGGGTTATTGCATGGTTTTCCTCAGGAAAACATAGCTCACGGTTTCAGAGATGAATCAGGATATCCAGCAGAGGTCGTACCAATTCCACGCACAGAGGTTCGGTTCAGAATGGAGGCGAGAGCATTCTCGGCTCAGTTCAGGTTTTTTATTTGCATGCACCAGGGTTGACACTTGTCACCCTGGGAACTACATGCATTCCATCCGTACACCTTCCTCCCACCACTTGGGAACTCACGGGTCCTTCCAAAGGACTTAGGATAAAATAATGTGCACAAGGATTTTTAGGAATAATAATAAAATATTATTCCAGGTCTAAGCCCCCTAGGCTTAGCCCCTAGGCTCCTCACTCAGCCCCTTTCACACCTTCCAGCCCCTAGTTCCTTGCCCCTTCTATGGATGCTCAGTCCCCCATCACTCATTCATCGTGGTCGGTCTGCACTAGCAGTATTTATATTTTATTAATTGACCTGTATACATACAAGTACATTAACAGGCTCCTGGCCTTCAACACTTAGGCTCCCTGGCCTAACAAAACTCATAAGCCTACAACTTATTCAAAACATGGCTCACCAGCCTATAGAACATATTTACAATTCTTTGCATATAACATGATCTACAACGGGGCTCGGCCTTGGGGACACTACAATGAAGATGAAAAAGATTGGACCATGCAAGGTCATAAGGAAATTTGGGGCAAACACATATGAGATTGAATTACCTGATGGGGTCAGAATCTCACCGATATTCAATGTTGCGGATTTGTACCCATACAGAGTTGGAGAAGCAAGAGAAAAGGATGAGAAAGAAGAAATTCAATGGACAAAACAAATTCTTGTAGCTGAAAATATGCAGATGGAAAGCATAATTTACATGAGCATTTGGAAAAATACCAGGAGGAAAGAATATTTTGAATACTTGGTCAAGTGGAAAGGACATCTAGTTGAAGATACCAGTTGGGATGATGAAGAAACAATTCATAGGTGTGGACAGACCATGCAAGAGCTCATGAACAAGAGTTAATGAAAAATTTTAAGCAAGGGAGTATGATGTAGGAGCATCGTACGTACCCATCCAATCAAGCATAAAGGTGGAAGACAACTGGAAAAGCACCAGTGCACATTTTGAAATGTTTTGAAAAATTAATAAGAAGATATTAATGTAATAACTAAGGGAAGTGTACTTACATTTATATCTAGATGTTGTACACAGATCTTGAGTGTTTCTCTCATCTATCGAATGTAGGGGAATTTATACGTAATGATTGAAAGTAGCTAGATTTTATTTAATAGATTAGACAGTTTAGAAGTGTAGGAGGGAAAATGGATATAGACACCCTCACCCTTGTATCATGGTAACAATGTTATCATTTAGAATTCATAAGCAGTAGAGTTGTAGCAGAAAAGTTTAGAGAAGAATCCATGTATATGAACACTTGAGTTAATATATAAAGCTTTGAAACAATTTTGATGGTGTTATGATGCTTATTGTTTACATTTTTTAAATGGTATGTTTATAGTTGTTTTATTTTCTCTGTTATGCATTTGTTTCAATGCTGAGTCGGGTGTATGATTTCATGTTGAGTGCATGAATTTTTAGAGAACAGAAGAATGAGTTTCAATTGTTTCTCTTCCTGAGAATTCCTACAAGGAGTGCAGTGAATGTCCACAAGGTGTGCATTGATGAGGGTCTGAGTTTTATCTCAAAAAGCTCAGTAGAGATATTGTTGTTCTCATAACCAGTAGAAGTACAGGTGAGGCATAGAACCATGCAAGGTGTGTGTAGGCTAGTTGAAGCCTTAGAACTTATCAACTAAGGTGAAGGTTGAAGGACCATTGTTGCAAAGAGTGCAAAAGGTTGAAGACTCAAATAACAAGAAGTTAATTGAAATTTTTTTGCAAGGAGTGCGCGCAAGATTCCTTTTGGAGGATTGAATTTGCAAGCAAAATATCAGGAGGGATAGCACCTTTGAAGTGTTCAAAGGGAGGTGGATATCGAAAATGACTCGCGGAGGTCAAGTTCAGGTCGAAGAATGCCAAGTCATTTTGGCCAGAGATCCTTGAGAAGAGTGAATGAACGGTGAAAATTTCTTCATGGAGAAGTGCCAAAATGCCGAGAGCCCTAGGATCACACCAAGTTGTGAGGGATTTATGTTCTTAGAAGCATCCTAGGAAAGGATCTGTATGGATAGTGAGAGGCCTTTGTGAAGGAAGTGTCGAAGTTGCAAGAGTCGTTGGATCTTGCAGAGTTGCAAGGTGGTTAGAGGCCAGTGAAACCCATCACCCAAGATTCGAGGGTCAATATGAGCCATTGATCTCATTTCAACCCATGTCATTGGATCATTTTGTGAATTCAGGGTTTGTGAGTTTGGAGGGAGGACCAAATTCTTGGTTTCGCGAAGTCTCGAGTTGCAAGGAACAGGGAAGGAGATCCAGGCCGTTGGATCCAAGCCATGAGATAATTGTTGGATCAGAACCTCTGCGGGGTATCTCATATCGGGGGTTTAGGGTTGAAACAATTTCTTTTCAACTATGAAGTCACGAAGTGCCAAGTTTCGAGGGTTCGTATGAACATGTGGCACATTTTTTAGGTGAGGCCCGCGTGGTTGACAGGTGGCATAAAAAAGAGCACCCAGAGAAAGGTGGAAGTGGGTGATAGGTGGTGGATACACATTGCCTAGGAAGGACTCAACCCATTGTTGTCTTATCGCATCTCAGGGATTCGCAAAGGAGGAGCATGAGGACTCAACACTGAAACTCACAAAGTTGTGAGTTGTGAGTAGTGCTAGTATTTATCCTAGCTGATGGTTATGTGTTGAAGGCGCTAACAAGGAGGAGCCATACTCGTATCACATCTCGGGTATCGGCATTTGGATAAAGAGGAGTCAAGGGTCTTCAACTCACGAACTCGTGATTTATGAGAGGCACTTTTGCTAAGGCCCGGTTGTGGTTGCATGGAGATGTAAGGCTCACACCTAGTGTGAAGTTGCATAGAGCGGATTTTCATGAAGGACTCGTGGATCAGATTCATGAGGTTCCAATAGGAATCCAAGGGAGTTGCTTCAGCTCGAGGAGAATTTAGAATGATTCTGTGCATATCTTGGACAGAGGTTCAGGGGTCTGCGTCAAAATATCCATGATTGGTACACCAATGCAAAAGATTATTGCACATCTGATTTGGCACAGAACAAGAGAATAAAAATATGGATAAATACGATGGAAGATGACAACCCAGAGAACATATAGATAGATTCATAACCCAATGAAGACTTGTATCACCAGAATAATGGCCATGTTACTTCATCCATACATTATAAGGCATACCAAGAAATTGTTATACAGAATTGGAACAACATAGAGGAACTAGAAATTGGACATGTTTGCAGAAGAATTTTATAATCATGTTTTCATTTGAACATGAGAATCTAGTGATGGATGCAACACTCAAGTTGATAAAATAAAACATTTTTGAAGAACCTAATGTTGATATTATATCATCTTATCAGAATCACAACCAACATACAGTCAGAGAGTTGTTACATAGTTACCACATCACAAAATATGACCCAACAAAAGAAAACCTACATGATCTTCAGATAACATAAGTTGAAGGGGAAATAGAAGCAAAAGGCCCATAGTTAGAGTCAGAAGAATTTTATGAACCAATGAATATGAAGAAGGTAAATATTGGAATATAAGAGAATCTGAAAATTACAAGTATTGGTGACTATTGGGACTACTAGACAATTGAAAGAATAGCATAATTACTACGTGAGTATAGTGATCTATTTCCAACAACATTTTCAAAAATGAAAGGGGTGGAAGGAGAAATTGGAGAAATGATTATTCCTTTTCGACCATATTCTAGACCAATAAGACAAATACCTTATAGGTTGAATCCAGTATATAAACATAAATTTAAGGTAGAGATTGATAAAATGTTAGAGGCTAGTATCATAGAACCTGTTGAAGAATATGAGTGGATTAGTCCTATGCTAGTTCAAAAGAAGAAGCATGGTGGGATATGGATCTGTGTAGACTTGAAGAAGATGAATGATTCATTTTTTCATGATCCCTTCCCTACTCCATTTATATATGAGGTATTGGAAAATGTAGGAGGACAAGAAGCATACTCATTTACTGATGTATTTTCAGGGTATCACCAAATCAGAATAGCACTAGAGGATTGTCATAAGACTACATTTTCCATAGAATGGGGGTCATATAAATACATAGTGATGCCCTTTGGATTGAAAAATCATCCTCTTATTTTTTCAATAGTAGTGGTAGCTACATTTAAAGATTTTATACATACATTTTTAGAGGTTTATTCGGAGGATTGGACAATATTTAGCCTATTGAAAGATCATGTTGAAGTTTTACGATTAATTCTAGATACATGTAGACAATTTAAAATATCTTTGAACATTAAGAAATGTATATTCAATGCACCATTTGGAATTTTTCTAGGGAATGTGGTTTGTAAACAAGGTATGTTTCTTTACCCTGCAAATATTGTTGTCATTGTTAATTTACCACCACCTAAGTCAGTGCACCAATTAAGAGCTACACTAGGTCATACAAGCTACTATTGAATGTTCATAAATATCTACGCATAGCTTACTGCGCCAATGGAGAAACTATTGAATAAGGCAATGAAGCTTCAATGAAATGATGAGTGCCAACAATGTTTGGACATCTCAGAAGATAAAATTGTGGCAACACCAATTCTTGTGTTTCTAGATTGGTCAAAAGAGTTCCATGCTCATGTGGATGCCTCTTCAATATCACTTGGAGAAGTATTAACACAACCAGGAGAAGGTGACATAGATCACCGAATAGAATTTGCAGGTAGGAAACTCTCAGAGTGAGAAAAAAGTTATGGTACAACATATAGAGAAGTTTTGGCTATGGTGTATGCCTATAAAAGTTCACAAATTATTTATTAAGACAACATTTTAAATGTTTACAGGTCACTTTTCTCTCAAATACCCAGTCAACAAGGCAATGTTGGGGAGGGGGGGCAGGGGGATATGTAGATAGTTGTTGTTATTTCAAGATTTTGATTTTGAAGTAGTTGTGAAACCTAGAATATTGAATGCATGGCCAGATCATATGTCTAGGATAGCTAATGGAGAGGAACCAAGCATCTTGGAGGATAATTTCTTGATGCATAACTCTTTTTAGTGCATATTTCTGATGAATATTGTTATTGAATTTTTCATTACCGAATTTTCTCCAAAGGAATACAACACTACGCAGAAGAAGAATTTAGTGGTTAGAGATGCATATTACCAACTTATTGTAGGACAATTCTATAAACTGGGTGGAGATAATATTTTAAGGAGATGTGCCATGGAACATGAATGCCATATCATCTTAGAAAAATCACATGAAGGAATAGATAGAGGACATTATGCAGGAAAATCCACTGTGTAGAAGATACTACACGTAGGACTATGGTGGCCAACAATTTCTAAATATGTAAAGGAGTATTTCCAGACTTGTGATGCCTGTCAGAGGGTAGGAAAGCCATCAAGGAGGGATGAGATGCCCCTAAAAACTCAAGTAACTCTTAAATTGTTTGAAAAATGGGAAATAGACTATGTAGGGCTAATCAACCCACCGACTAGAAGATCAAGAGAAAGGTACATCATTACAACGAAAAAAAATTAATCAGATGGGTTGAAGTAGCAACAGTAAAATATTTCAACGCAAAAATTGCAACACACTTCCCGTTTGAGCAAGTAATTACAAGATTTGGATGCCCTCTAATTATGATGATTTATTAGGGAACTCATTTTATCAATAATACCATTCAAGAAATTACTCAAAAATTTGAAATAAACCATGAGAAGAGAAATCCATACCATCCTTAGGATAATGGAACAATGAAAGAATTTAATAAAATATTGGAGTATTCCCTAACTAAAATTTGCAATGTAAACAAGGATGATTGGGATCTGAAGATACCATCAATATTATGGTCCTATAGAACCACATGAAAGAAAGTTATAGGGAAGACACTTTTCATATTAGTGTATGGTGAGGAAGCAATAGTTCCTTTAGAATATTGTATACCTAGTGTGTGCATTGCATCCATTACAAACATGAAAGAAAGAGGCACAACCCAAGAATTATTGTCTTAACTCATGGAACTAGAAGAAGACATGATTATGGTCAGTTTACATTAGGAAGTAAAGAAATCCAAAGAGAAATACTGGCATGATAGACACTATAAAAATAAAAAAATTAAAGAATGAGATCTAGTTCTTCTCTATGAAAAGAAATACTTACAATAGCTAGAGAAATTTAGGATGCATTAGCTAGAGCCATATGAGATAAAATAAGTCATAGATGGAGGTGATCTACAATTTTATTATCTATCTAGCAAAGATATACAATTATTGGTTAATGGTAGTTGACTGAAACTTTATAGGGATTGTTATCACTGAAATTTTGTTTGCAACATTGCATGCAAATGGTTACAAAAATACAAGATTTCCAAACACCTATTAGTTCACCCACAACACCAAAAATGCATTTCCAAGAGGAAAAAGCTATAAAACTTGACAAAAATTGACATGTGATAACTCAATAAAGGAATTACACGCACAATGCATGGGCCGAAGAAGCTCGTAGATCACACAATGCGTCATATGCGCGACTGTGTATGAGAAAAGTTGTGCACTCCTATGAACGATGCATCTATGGTTCTTGTCGACCCCTCAACCACTTATGTACCATCTCCCAACTTGATTTGACCCTCACATCTGAGATGAATATGAATGGGGAGTTGGTCAAGGACCAAAGGGTGCCCTAAATGGCCCCTTGTTCACACGAAGAACCAATTAATAATGCCTTGAAGTCATGCTATAAATTGAGGCCATGGGTGCATTAAGATTTTAATATTTCTATAGTATTGTTATGCTACCTCAATCCTCCCTTAAGAATCCTCTTTTCTCCTTGGATCATTCTAGCACCATTCCAATAGGCCATTCCACTCATCTCTTGAGAGAATAGGCTTGGATTTCTTCACTATTTCCTTTCTAGTTTATCATTGTAAGAATATAAATCCAATAGGGAACTCAATATCCCTCCGAAGGAGGAAGAGGGGATCCATAAGTCCTCCTTTCTCTATGGTTTTTTTCTAATTAATATAGTCATCCATTGGTGGCATAATCTTGGTCATTTGGTTGATTGATTTTGGTTCAAAGTTTCTTATGCATTCTAGTTTTATTTCCTTAGTTTTTTTTTGTTTATTTCCTTGTTTATTTCATGTGCTTGGATTATCTAACACATGAAATAACCTTTGTATTGTCTAGAAGGCCTTTCTAGACTTGTAATCTCCCTTTTTTTTCTCACCCAAGTGACGAAACAAACAAAATAGATTGGTGACCATACTAGTTGTACTTAAAGAAGTTTTATGCCTAAGCGTAGTCATTCTACACTAGGATTTTTTTGTGTACCTGTTTGTAGATTTTTTATTCTTCTTTTGTTCCCTCCACACCTCATGTCTGATCTACCATCTATTTTATTGATATATGCATCATCCATCAGCCTACCACATCAGTTACGCTTACAGAGCTAGTCGTTGGACACATAATATCACTTCAGCCTCTTGGGCCTTCTATACCCCCTCACATGAACTGGTCAACTGCAGTGGCATATGTTTGGGCTCAACCACCAACAACCAAGAAAAATATGCTGCCATCATTGGTATCCTCGCCAAGGCCAGTCACCACCAGATTCGTCACCTTAGCGTCTTATTAGATTCTAAACTTGTAGTCCTGTAGCTCAACAATGTATATCATGTCCGTGATCCTTTCCTCTTTCACAAAAACCTACAAGTTAGACTATTATATCAAAACTTTGATTCAATTACATTTCCACATATTCCACAACAATTTAATGAAATAGTAGATAATATGGATAACCTAGTGTTAGATTGACATTTATCATATGAATACATCATCACACATAAATAAATCATCAAACATCGGTCACAACATACAGATTAGACATCATAAAAACATCATAAAATATAAACACATGTAGACATCACAAAGATACCT
>ML780198.1:842655-854677 GCA_009831015.1 Picea engelmannii | reverse complement strand
CAAAAAATTACAACATATACATCACCCATATGTAAGTGATCCCCCTCACCCCTATAGCTACAAAATGGGTGTCAAAATACCCTGTACAAAATGGTCTCACAAGCCTATATAAATAAAAAAAAATATAACCAACACTCATGGTGCCCCTAGAGCTCCCCCACTTGGTCCTTTGTCAGTAGGAGGTGCCCCACCATCTAGGGGTCCTCCAAGTCTAGGGGGTAGTCAACTAGTCATCGCTTCCCCCATTATAGCTGCTATGCAGATCAGGGCCCACCACTCTATAATACCACCCACACATTTCTCCATGACTCTCTTGTCCTAAATATGAGACCACATGCCCTCCGACACACCGTACAACACCACCACCAACCAGCGTCGGAGATCATCTATCCCCTCGCTGACCTCTACCTGTGGAGCATGTGATGGCCCCTCACCTGGATCATCAAACCGATGCCTCTTGTTGACCCTTGCCTCATCTATTGGCATCCCACTAGAATAATCCCTCTTATGTCACTCTCCTACCTAGGGTGGTATCACCTAGCCTTGGTAAGCCGACTCTTCAACCATCTCCACATCTAGACCTCAAGGCCCCACATCCACAAAGAAAAAAACAAAGATAGATTCAATGTCCATATACATATAAACATATGCTACATTATCAAAAATCACCAAACATAAATACACCAACATACCTCTCTATTCCCAAACCTCTCTAGGAGGCAACTGCATGTCCGGGTCGTGCCAAAAATCCATCCCACCATATGGGAATCATAGTATAATTTGTGGCATGTGACACCAGACACGCTACAACATGGCCATAAAGTAGTGGCCACCCTCTCCCCCTATGTTTCATACCAAAATATGAGCCCATCGAATCAATTGTGGCTCATGCGGCCCTGCATGCGGTAGCAAAACCCTCAGGTGCAACATCGACAACCTCTCTAGAAACCATGATACCAATATGGATCCAAAGGAAAACTCACTAGAGTTGGTGGTATGACACTAGTTAATTTGACCCATCATCCTGGAATTCAGCATTATCCCCCAGGAAAAAGAGTCCCCATCAAAGACCCTATCCATAATCCTCATCTAACCTCTAGATATCTGTTGAGTCGCTAAGGATCCATATATCCTCACCACGATGGCCATGATGCACTGGTGCAACTGCTCGTCCATCGCATCAATATGGAAAACCAACCCTGACATCAGGTTCAGCCCCCTATAGTAGCGTCGGGCCATATATATTAGTTGCACATCCCCCAGCAGCCGCGGTTCAGTAGGCAGGACCATTCCCCGAAATGGGAGCCCCATCAAGAAGTAAACATCCTCAAAAGTTGAGAGTGTCAGCTATTGTCCCCTCACAACAAAGCACTACACATTAGTGCTCCACATCGATATCAAATATTGGAGCATGTACTCTTGCGATCGTATCAGTGGCTAATCGAATAATGTGAGCAACCCACATGATGCCAAGTGCCTCCAAACACCTCGCTCCTCTCTCACCGCATCTTAGAGGCAATCCCAGTCTCGCTCCTTCCAATGGACTGACATGATAAACTAATCACCTACATTTACAAAGAAAACATTCAATCAACACTCATCATTCATTGAAAATACCCACAAATTCAAGTTTTCAAAAAACCCTTAGCTTCGCCTCAAGTGTGCGACTATCACCCCCATAGGAGTGCACATATGCGAGCTTGTTCTTCACACAACTATGAATCATTGTGCATCTGCAGAAGAAATAGATGTGCATCAATGCACAACTGTCACATCCACATGTGCGCACTCATGCACACCTATTCTCTACATAGATGTTCATTGATGTGCAGTTGTCTAAGAAACAGTTGCACACAGTCCGTAATTGTATTTCCAACTGGCGCGCATCACATGCGCAGCTACTATTTCCACCCTTGCACCCCCATACGTATCTCTATTCAATACAACCACACATCATGCATGGGAGATGGAATTATACCTATGCATCTTAGCATGAGTATAATTCCTTCTCCTGTGCATTAGTGGGGGCACCCCTAAAAATACCCTAGTACGGCCATCTGTATGACACCTACCAAAAAAATAGAAACTATCTACTGTGCAGGAGAATGGGAACACTAACCTAACTCTCACAAATCCTAGATTGGTCATATCAAACTCCTGTAATCTTTGAAACTCCTCCCAATACTCTCCTCAACTCACTATAGAAGCTGCAACAAATGAGGTGGCATTGTGGACCCCAGAGCCATATATAGTCCCTTTTTCCAAACTTCCACACTCAGTTACTGGAGCTTCGAGTCTCTGTTTCCTGATCCATTTTCAGCCACAGGATCAGGGTCCCACTACCTACACAGTCACATTCCCTAGGTCAGCATCCACACTCAACCTTGGGGGATCCTTTTTCTCACATCATGTCCAGGTACATATGCTCATGTTCAAAATTATCAAATAACTATTATATTTTCTTTATCTTCAGATATTGTTTACATTGGGTATTTGGTTTTCATGTGTGTAGTTACTTGATCATCACAACCCAATGCAACCCCTTTAGGTATATAATCTTCACTGGCATGTAATCATTCCCTATGAATAACAATTACATCTCCTATTCACACCCTCTGACATTCACCTTTAGGGTCCCTACATCCATCTCTGCAGTACTGTCATCACCATTTCATTTTGGTACTGTCACCCAACAACACTCTCCCCCACATGAGTTGTCCCATTCATAGGCCCCCTTGGCACTTTTACACTCATGCTGCTTTCACCCCATAGGGATGGGAGTCCCAATAGTCCTACGCAATTCCAAGAATAAGACACATACTCCCTCTCATCATTTTGCTAGCTTTCCCAATGGACTCCTAGGTTATCTCATCTCAGTTCTATTTTGACTACACCTCTGCACCATCATTAACCCTCCATTTCATCCACAATGAGTTTTCCCATCTGCAAATTTCCTTCCATTCATTTACCTCATACATAAACCCACCAATGGGGCCCCCACCCTCCACTAGTTCTCCACACAACTTGCGCCCTCATAGGCCAAGCCATATTGCATTGGGGCACCCATTTCTATATTTGTACACTCATCCCAAATTATTCTTTATTTATTTGATAATTGTAAAAAGCCTTTGTTTCCAACATTTAGTTATCTTTTGTCATCACCCTTAATGACCTTCTTTTTCGGGAAAATAAACCCATGTTTCCCATGGTTGGGGAATCCACTATCCTCTACTCATGTTTACATCATTCATAAACCATGAGTATCCCACAATCCATGTACCCATGATATTTGATTTTGTCCACTTTGTCATGCCTTTGGCACAATTTAACCACATGTCTAGTCATCCCCCTGATGATAGATATAGTTTCACGGTTGTTTCCAATAATCCTTCAAACATACCCCCAACCAAGGGAACTCTTGACTCTCATTGCATCTTGAATTCATTCATGTTCCCTATAAATTCATGATCTTATCTCATGGATTTCATGAATCCCTCTGCTTCTTTGGTTCACATCTCCCTTTTTGTCGACATCAGCACCATTTCAAGAAGGGCGACAATATCTCGACTCTCATTACCTTTACAATGAAGAGTCTTAGAAGGCACAAAGAGAACCATCATTCCTCTCTGATGTTGTTGACCCCCATAAAATTCAACTTCAAAAACATCTCATGTCACGGTGGGTCTTACTAAGAAACTATTGCAGTTGTTTTATAGCAGTCAAAGACCTCTGAATTTGTTAGGCCATTAATTCCTACGAGTCATCGACACCTTTTATAGGTGTCCTTGACTCTTTTCATAGTATGTTCACCATCAGAATTGTCATATATCGTTATCCAACAGCCCCGAAGGGCAACACAGTTATCTACATCAACATGCAACTTTAGTTCTTATCTTACATTTTGAGTTACATGACACAAGCATGGGTCATGCCCTCCTTGTTTATATACAAATTTTATTTTTTCTCTCCGTAGAGAAAGGTTTGGGTCCCATAGTTTCCCCTCTCCCTCCGACGAATCACTCTTGTAGTTCCTATCAACATTCTTTCTTACAATGGCACTCTCAGTAGAAGAAACATTTATGCATTTCGGATATACGTATGCTCCTAACCTCACACATCAGGGGGCATCTGTTATCACTAAAATTTCGTCCCCAACATTTCATGCAATTGGTTACATAAATACAACAGTTCCAAACACTCATTAGTTCACCTGCAACACCAAAAATGCATTTCCAAGAGGAAAAAATATACAACTGGACAAAAATTGACATGCGCTAACTCTGTAAAGGAAGCGCATGCATAGTGCATGGGCCAAAGAATCCCGTAGAGTGGACAATGCACCATATGCATGACTATGTATGAGAAAATCTATGCACTCCTATGAATGATGAATTTATGGTTCTTGTCAGCCCCTCAACCACTTATGGACTAGATCCCAGCTTGATTTCACCCTCAAATCTGAGTTGAATCTGAATGTGGGGTTGGTCAAGGACCAAAGCGTGCCCTAAAGGGCCCCTTGTTCACACCAATAACTAGTTGAATAATTCCTTGAATTCATGCTATAAATGAAGGCCATGGATGCACTAAGGTTTTAAGATTTCTATAGTATTGTTATGTTGCCTCAATCCTCCCTTGAGAATCCTGTTTTCTCCTTGGATCATTCTAGCAACATTCCAATAGGACATTCCACTAAACTCTTGAGGGAATAGGCTTGGATTTCTTCATCATTTTCCTTCTAGTTTATCATTGTAAGAAGAGTTGTCCAATAGGGAACTCAAGAGCCCTCCCAAAGAGGAAGAGGGGATCCATAAGTCCTCCTTTCTCTATGGTATTTTGTCAACTAATATAGTTATCCATTGGTGGAATAATATTGGTCATTTGGTTGATTGATTATGGTTCAAAGTTTCTTATGCATTCTAGTTTTATTTCCTTAGTTGTTTTTAGTTAATTTTCTTTTTTATTTCATGTTCTTGTATTATCTAACTCATGCACTAACCTCTGTCTTCTCTAGCAGGCCCAACTAGACTTGTAAGTGCCCTTGTTTTTCTCACCCAAGTGAAAAAATAGACACAACAAGGAAATTCAACCCAATAACCCTTAGTAGTTGTAGCGCAAAAAATTACAATTGTCCATGTTGTATACAGTAGAAGATGAAAAAAAAAAAAATTGCAAAAATAAGAAAAATACAAAAAGATGCAGTAGATGGAAAAGTGTTAGAACATGTAGTTAGAGTATATAGTAAGCTACATATAGTAAGTGGTATGAAATAATAGGAATACAATGCACACCAAAGAAATGTTACTAGGAAGAAAAAGAAACACATTGATACAGAAAAATGGTCTGAAAAAGGAAAAAGCGGTGATTAAAAAAGTGTGGCATGATAGAGCATTTATGGCATGAACTATAAATGCAGAAAACATGAATGAGAAGAGTCATTTTGACTTTGTGAAAAATGATAGGTAAGGAATAAAATTTAGTGACAACATGTGATTTCGAGGTGTTTACTCACGATTTAGAACAACCACTTTCAAAATTTAACAAAATGGCACCACCAAATCTAGGAGATCCTTGTCAGATTGCAATAAAAACATGAAGTTCATTGATGATTGCACAAGACACAACAACTTAGGGAGAAAACCTAAACCATATGTAAGGATTGGTGGACGTCGATGCAATTCCATCCCCAGATATTGAACTAGTTAGTCGCACAATTGTAGAAGAGAAGGAACATCAAAATACAACGATAAAATAAATGGATATAGATCCACGGAGTGAAACACAAACCCTAGCATAGAGAAAAACCCGGTGCAACAAAATAGGTTAGGAGCAACACAACCTCAGGAAAATCTAAATGAGGAAGATGATGAACGGACAAAATTTCATGAATGGCAACAACCTGTACCAGAACCAACATAGCAGTTGGGGGAACAACTACAGGTTGAAGATAACACAAACCAGTGGAACTCAAACACTAAATAAGATGAGGAAGAGAAACATGTGGAAATGGTAGGGCCATCAACATGGAATAAACCTACTAGGGAAAAACCTGTCACGCGAAAAGAACCAAGCAAGTAGAAGGAACTAACACTGTCACTACCACATATACTTGAAGGTGTTAAGATACTTTATGACATGTTAGGATGTGTGAATAATTTGAAGTATGTTGACCATGATGTTACATATATGGGGAAGTTTCTTGAGTTCACACTGCAAATATACATGGAAATTAAAGGAGTAGGTCCATGAGGAGATTCCATTTTGGAGCAAAAACACTAGACTGGAGGGCTATATAACCAAATAATTATGAACTTGTTGGACATTCTTCACTTCGGAAGAGGAAAGGATGTGAATTCATGTGGCAAATAACTAATGGTATTGGTACATGGAGGAATCTTATGAATGGATAGGCATGTATCCATAGATGTGAACTTAATTGGAAAAATCATAGGATTACCAATAGATGGAGCAAAACCAGAGTAATATATGGATGACAAAACTAAAGAAAAATCCAGGGCAGATGAGATCAAGAACAAATATGGTATTGACAGAGGATCTAGGGGAATGATTATTAGAAAAATAAATGAACCAATAACTAAGTTTGTGACAAACATTATGGCATGTAAAATTTTCATAAAATGTCGCAAGGAGGAATCCCTTATAGGAGTAATAGCAGTAGTTGCGCAATGCGCAAAGGGAAGTCTACTTAGCTAGGTTCCATATCTACCAAAACAATTTCCATAGGATTGAAATGATGTGCATGATCTATGTTTGGAATTCCATTAGTCATGGATAATCATATTGATAACACTAGTTATATGGGGATAACCAAAATATAGTAGATTTTACCAGAGGCTAGGGAAATTTTGTGCAACAAAATATACATCATTATGCATACTTCAAATTCAAAGAAAAAGAAGGTGAATTTTAGTGTTTTCACCATTCTCTATGATGATATGTAGGAGAAGATGGAAAAAACATGGAGAATACCATCGGAAGTTGTGAAAGATAATCAAGGAATAACAAACTTTCAATCTTCAAGGCATAATAGGTGGATCTAGGCTAAGAGGGATCTTAAGAAGGAATGACTACAATTGAGATATTGTGTCATAGAGGAAGATGTGTAGTGGGATACGGAGGATTTTCCTAAAGAATGCAAGGTGATAGTAATCCCAAATAAAGTACCAAAATATAAACCACAAGTAGAGGCTAGACCTTCATGAAAATCAACCATTCGAACAACAAATACAAGGAAAGCGACAGAGCGTGAAAACGAAACAAAGGGTAGAACAAAAATTAAAAATACAAGGTAGAAAAACACTATCCATGTTGTATGTATGGGCTGACCTAGGTTCTACCTTAGTTTTCCAACAAAACCCTAGAAACCATCAGCCCCTCTGGTAAACCAAAACAAAACAATATGCACATAATGCACAATGTGGTCTCACCTGAGATGGCTTAAGGGTGATTGAATGAACCAAGTGTCTACAATCATGGAAGGGATGGAATTCGTGGTAATGTTAGGGATATTAGAATTCTTTGAATTCAACATGAATTCTACCATACCGTCATTCATTAGATATATTGTTTTACCCATTCAATAACACTCATTCTGTAGAAAACATCACACTATTCTATTTCACGTTGTAAATAAAAATCACCAAATTCATGGATTCATTAAAAATAAAATAATATCAGATCAAAAAATAAGATAATGACATAGAGAGATACAATTTTTACCATGGTTGACCCCCTTCATCTATGTCCACAAATATCTTGTGTTTATTATTATTATTCATCAAAATAGGGCGTTTTAGGCATTACATAAAATGTTTGTCATACTGAGTGAGGTTGACCAAAATCACACCAAGATCTACAGCTTGTGACCTGAACCTTATATACAATCCATACATATCAACATTGACTCCATTTGAGCTCCATAGCTCTCAACAAAACTAGTATTGTGACTCAAAATTCAAAACTATTTTCAAAAGGACCTCTCAATAAACTCAAAAAGGTTGATCCCTCCTATATACCTCATACATCATATTTATACAAAAATATGGGTAAAATCCATTTACATTGACTACCAAAACCATAAATCTAAGTGGACTCAACTTGTACACATTCTGACTTCCTTCGCATACAAATCCACAATTATGTCGCACTGATTTTTCTTTATTTCTGACTCATTGCTTCCTTTTCCTTCTTGTGCACTATTTCCTTGGTCCATTCCTTAAATACCCTCCTCATTTGCTGCAATATTTCCTGGGAATTTGATCCAAAAATTTCTTACTCCAATAGGCCCCCAACACTAATCCATGGCGCATCCCGAGCCACTCAAGAAGTATGTGCCTCCACAGATTTCTCCATTTCTTGGAATCTTCCTGACATTTCTCTAGCACAAGTCTTCACCTATGTGCTCTTCTTTGAAATAGATTCTATATTTTTCACTGTGATATACTCCTTCATCATCTATTCAATCTCCAACTTAAAATTTTCCATCTGGCCCTCGGCTGCATCCATTTCTGTTAATATCTTCTCTGTGTCTTCTTGTACTGGCTCTAGCTGAGCCTCCCTCATCTTCTTCTCTGTCTACATATTTTTTAACTCTTCTTGTAAATTTTTGAGATCTTGCATGATCCTAATCCTCTCCTTAATTTTCATATCCTTTTTCTTGTGCTTCAACTGCTACACAACTGAATTGACTCTTTCCTCCTTCTGTTTTAGTGCCTACAACATTTCATCTTCTTGTAGACTTGTCGAAAGTTTTGCAGTTTTCTCATATAACTATGGAATCTCCTTAACACTCTGTGCCATGTCCTATATGCTCCCTATAGCCTCCTCATCCCTCTTTGATCCCACCTATGGTGGTTTTCTTAGGTTCAGTGGTTTCATCAAATCCATTATATGACTCTTGTAATCATCCATTGCCTCCATGATCTTCCCAATTCTCTCCTTGGTTTGTAAGTGTGTCCCTTCTTATAAATTTTCTGAAATTGACTTAAATACTTATTCAATGTACTCCTTTATATGGCCAATACAATTATTTACCTAGTCCTTCTCAACTTGTATTTCCTTGAGATTTATCTTCAATGTGTTCTTTATATCCTTATCTATTTGTAACTCCATTGCGTCCATGCCTGCTAAAGATTGGACTTCGCGTGCAACACTAACTTGCAATTTGTACAATGATTTTGTGGAGATATTGGAAAAAGCCAAGTCCAAATGATCAATATCCTTTAGTTGTTTATGTGTTGTCTCCTCCTATAAATGAAATATATATTGACTGATAGGAAAAATATCACGTGTTGACACAATGATCTATATTGTTTCCTTTGTTGGCACTACCTTTTCCTCAATAATTTGTTGTGGTTGTGCCTTTTCTTTCTTTTGTATTTATCTCAAGTGAATTTGCACCAAAATTTCCTTCATTTCTGATAATCTCTTTATTATTTTCTCTCTTTTCTTCTCCATGTAATCCCATGACTTTGATACACAGTCTTGGACTTTTTATGCCACCATCTCTGCATCATCTTATGTTATAGTAAATTCTAGGACATCTGTACACACCTTGATATTTTTCCTTTGTACTCATTCCTACAACACGGGTATCTTCTATGGAAGAGTCTCTATATACCTAAATTTGTAGGTATCTCTATATTTGGGATGTATCCTCCTCCTTGTTCCTCCTGCACCAAAATGATTGTTTCCTTTTGTGTGATTTCATTAGTTTTATTCTTTGGTTGTTATCCTTTGTTGGTGGCTCCAGTGTGATATTTCTCATGTTTATGTGGATTTGGAATGTTTTTCTATTGTCTTTGTTTTCTTACTGCCTCACCTCCTGCACTCTCCTTTGCGTGCTATGCAACTTTCCTGGTGTTTTCTTCTGGAGTGCTATTTTTTTGTGATGTGCCAGCTTCTATTAGTTGTTTTCCTTTATGTCCCTTCTTTGATGCCATTGGTACTTTCCACTCATCTAGAAAGTACTTCATGGACCATTGAACTTCCTCTCTAGTGATGCAATACCTCATCTGCAACCATTTCTTCTTTGGATCCTTTTTGGCCTGGATCCATACATTGTGCCTCGAGAGATGAAAATACGTTATATCCTTGTGTTCCTCCACCACTTTTGTTTGGATTCTCCATGTATATGCCACCTTTTCCTATATCTCCTCCAAGTACATCACAAATATTCTTGAGTTATCCTTCCTTTATTTTGGAGTTGAGGTGTTCCACAGTGTTGCATACTGTGATACACAACACTTTCCTATCCTTTGAAAAAACATGCTAAATTTGGGGTGTCTCCATCCTACCAGTGCTATGATTATGATCAACCACGAGTAATGAAACTCTATCCCCAAGTCTTGTGCATATTTTCAATCATACAGAAATAATTTCACTAGGTATGGACTCCAACTAAGTAGAGTCCCCTTCACACACTACGCAACTGTTGGGATCACCCCTATAGGTGCCTCCTCCTTACAAAAATTTCTTAGAAATTTCCATGCCATTAGCTTTGTTTCCATCCTTTTCACATGTTCATTGATCATATTAATCACAATTCCCCTAGACCCTCTCACTATTCCATATGTTTTCTTCATTTCCTCTACCAGGGTCTTGTCCTTAGTTTTCTCATCCAGATATTGCTCAGGTTTCTCACCATTAGTGGGAATACCTGTGATTTGTGTAAGTAGGTATACGTCAATCGATACAGGATTGTCTAACCATAAAATACCTCCATGTACTAACACCAATAATTTTTTGACATAGTTATTCAAGGCCTTGCCACGTCCAAAATGAGGGATCTATAGTAAGTCCATTATCCATGTTTTGTATAAACCTATTATCCACTTATTTGGTTCAATTATTAGTACTCATGTCACACTGATCCATTTTATTTCCATGTATAACTTTGGATCAAATTACTGAAATTTATCTTTATGTTCTATGCCATGCCTTGAATACATTAGTTTTTCTACAAATACTAGAATATTAGGTAGAACTGTCACTCCTTCTGGAATGTGTGGTAGCGTTATCGTGACTTCTGGTTGTTTGAAAAATGATCTCTTCACTGATTGTTTCCCATTTCCCTTTCCCATCATAGTGGATGCCCCTTCTTCCTGCTTCGTATGAAAATGGATCACCTATAACATCTTTTACCTGCACGTGTTCCTCTTTTTTTCATGTTGGTTTTGTAATTGGTTCATGTATTGGTTCAGCGTCTACCCTAGGATTGTTAGACTCGATTCTTTCCTTATCCTCCTCATTTTTCTATTGTGGCACTCCTAGACCTAACTGTTGCATAGTGGCATTTTTCTCTTCCATCTTTGAATCCACATTCATATTCTCTAGCTCATGTTCTTCGACCGATGTTGGGATAACTAGTTCAAGTGATGGAATTGCATCCACGTCCATGCCACCTACCTATACACTATTGTTTTCCACTTATGTTTATTGCATCTATGGTGATATTGTATTCATGCAGGTCCTCTTTGACATTTGGCTGGGTGATCCAACCTTTGGTGGTGCCATATTGCAACTTCCTCACTCTGGTTCTTTGAATCAATGTTGAAACCCTCCTGGATAACTGGTCGGTATGTGTGTTTTCTCAACTTCTACTCCTTATCTCTTGTTCACTCAAAGTCACAATGATGTTTTATTTGCATGTTTCCTTATTTTATAAGGACCATCATTAATTCTCTGTTGTATTCCATCTTTCTTGTAATCTACTTTACCTCCTTTCTTCTTTTTTTGGTCATTCTTCACCCTAACACACAGTGTTTATGTTTTCTTTCATGCATTGTATTCAATTTTGTCGCACCAAATTTTTTTTTGTTTTACACTGTCTCCCCTCCCCACTCTCCCTCCCTCCCTCCCTCCTCCGCTCTCCCTCCCTCCCTCCCCCCTCTCTCTCATGCACACCCTTTCCCTCACCTTCTCCCTCTATCCCTTCCTCTCTCTTTCCCTCCCTCTATCAACCTCTATGTCCCTCCCTCTTTCTCCCTTCCCCCCCCCAACTCTC
>ML780198.1:809265-833540 GCA_009831015.1 Picea engelmannii | reverse complement strand
ATATAGTAATAAATAACAATTCTTAAGCTCAAGCAAAAATCCCCAAAATAAAGATGCCCCAAAACTGAAACCAAGTTGTAGAATTTAGCATATGTATTTAAAAACACAAAAGCATCAATTATAAAGCTCCATGTCTACTACTATGATTCATTATAGTACTTGAATTTAGATAGCAAAAAAAAAAAAGATGAAAACCAGAGCCCCAACAATCATTAAGCTCGAGGAACTTGAGGTAAGATGGGTCCTGTGTCACCTTGTTGAGCATCAACAATGGAAGTTTCATGACCAAGTTGATACCTGAATCGAGGAATGAAATCCCCTCCATGACGATGAGAAAGCCAAGTCACTACCTCTATCAGATAAGAATTCTAAGCTTCCAAAGTTTCCAATCAACCTTTGAGCTAGAGAAAGTCTTTGTAACTTACTCAACCACCAAGGTCAGACCATGCTACCTAAAAAATACACTTGAAGAATTTATTTCAAAATATGATGATGATTGATTAAGAAATAACCATGAAATAAACACAATTACATCTCATGCAATAATCAATATTCATTATAGACTCAAAAAGAATGCTTAAACATGCCTTGCATAAAAATGACCAGAAATAAAGAACATTAAAAATACGAGTCTCAAAAATAATAAATAATACATAGTAAAAATAAATACACAAGAAAATAAAACCATTACTAAGAGCACGTATCTTAAACAAAACAAATCACCAACTAGTTGCAGACCAAGGACGTTCCATCCAACCTTAGACACTAACGATCCAAGTCTCAATAACATGTCACCCTCAAGCCAAGGATATAAATCAACAAAGATGGCTTCCAAAGAGACACTTAGCTTCCCAAACCAGTCAACACTCAAGATGTCATGAGTTTCTCAACACACAACAATCCAAAGTAGACTAGTTATCTTCTCTCCAACTTACACCACTGAAAGACAATGAAACCCACTCACTTCCATACAATCCCTCATGTTGTCCACTTTTTCCAGGGATCCAATGCATCTGGTCAAGAATATCCATGTTGAGACTTTGAGTATTTGCAACTAGGAGCAATGTTTAGCACATGCTAATTCATCTCAGGCTTGCAAACAGAAGTTGATCACTGGAATGCATCACTAATTACTACATCCAACAAATCAATATATTCTTCCTCAACAATTCATCGTCGTTTCCCAATCAAGAAGAATAATGAATGAGACATATGATAGAGTGGAAGAGTGAATGTAGAATAACCCCCAAACATCCCACAAGAGGCATTTATATAATTAGATGTAATCAAGGACCATATGGCCTTCCCCCCCTCAAGAAGCTCATGTAACCACTTTTCGCAATTAAAACCAAGATGGGTAAATAAAATATTATAAAAATATTTATCCCATTTAGCCTCCTCTCTCATGAAATCATATCCCCCTATAAATCTTGTCCTTGTTCATCTTGCATCCAATGATGTATAGAATTATTTTCAATGTTCAAAGTATTACATTTCCTAGGTACTCTAACCTCTTTTAAATGTTTTGGCACATTGACCCTTCATCAAATAAATGAAATAAATTATTAATATGGAGTCTCAAAACTAGGGTATCACAATATTCCTCCTTGGGTAGCATGCCTAAGGAAACAATCATTTTCATATTCCAGTACAATTCGAGGGTATGAAAAAACTTTGAGTTCCTAGTCTTGGTGCAATCAATATCAGGAATTAATCCCTCCACATGAAAATATACCTCTTTATCATCTATAAAATACAAATTTTGGAAAAAATATTCTTCCAATCCTTGCATAGTTTCTTTGTCCTCCTCATGAACAAATTATTCATAAAACTTGATAGCAACCATTACTATCTTGGAAGCATGGGACATCGTCCTAGAAGGGGAACATGGCTTCCATCTTCATAGTTTCATGTGCATAAAGACAAACAAAAGTAGAAAAATTATTGAACTATAAGAAAAATCAGATTAAACCCAAATCCACCAGAGGTAAAATCTACCAAAGAATGACCCTAGTTATAAATCAGTTCGATGTTTGAACTATTGTCCATCAACCAACTTACCCTTCTTTCTTCACTCATTTTTACCATAAAGGGATGAATGATTATAATTCATGTGTGCCTACTTCCCCCTCTCATGCCAATGATTGCACTCATGAATGCAATTCCCCTCTTAAGAACCAATTCTTGTGTCAAATCAGGATAGGGGTACCAACCTTTCCCTAGATTCTTCGTGAGACTCGAAAGTTATATCCCTCTGAGTGATGCCACACTCCTCATCATAATCATTTCTAGCCACTTGTAACCCCTGAAGTACACCGCCAAACTACTTCCAAATAAATGGAAATACCAATGAAGGACTTTATCTACTTCATGAGGCTGATGTGGTTTATCATGCCAATCATCTCCATGTGTATCTCCATCAATTACACAATCCTCTCTCTCCCACATACACACACCACTTGGTGTTTGCATTAATTTGTTATGGAATAGTGAGGGGGAAGGTGTATTATGGTTCATGATGGTCACATCCATCTAGTCCCTTAGGCTAAGCATCGGTTCCATCATGTCAACCAAGTTTCATGTGGAACTGGATCGAACCACATCCGAGAATTAAGAAAAACAAAATTGAAGGACATGGGGGTGGGATTTGGTCTAGTTATGTGTGCACGGGCCATGATATCAGTTAGTGTAATATCTGTAAGTGGAACCATGAGTTTGGTCACTACCTTAAGGTGTCCCCATGGATCTAGGTTAATCATCCCTCATTGGAATTGAACATTTTCCAATGGTGGAAAAATCCTTTCTTTCCACCATTGGATCCAATCCTTTTGGGAAAAAATTGCTCATGATTAATACATAATCATTTTGTCCTTTTGTTGTAAGTCGAAAAGTTTAAAGTATGCTATGCATAAAGTTTTTTATGTTAAGTGAAGAAGTATTATTAATTAAACATTAATATTTTTTTAATATTTTATTGAATGTGAATGTTAAATTTTATATTATATTAATGAAAATTTGTTCATACATGACCTAATATTAAACTTTAATGTATTTTTTTTTCAAACCATTTATGTTAATCCGCACGTGTTTCTTCTTGTTCTGTTATAGAACTTAACAATGTTAATTTTCAATTATTATATATGAAAGTGCCATACCAAAATACGAATTAGGAAGAGTCACAATTGTTAGTTACTACATACGATGAATAAATAATAATAATTTATTTAGTTTTTAATATTTTTATAAACCATGTTAAGGTATTAGACTTTGAACTTTAATTTGATATTACGATTAAATGTTTATGCATTTTCTTTTTTAAATTCGTGAAAAAAACAAATCAATTAATGAATGCATGTTTTTTTGTCACTTTTTTATATAACTTTTACAGTGTTTCTTCTAAATTATGAATGACATTTACATATATATTTTTTCAAACCCACGTAAACATATTAGATTTGTTTTTTCAAATATAATATTTTATAATAATTAACCAACATCATAAATTTGACATAATCCACATGATAAATGTTACAATTTGAGTTAATCATTAAGGAATATATCAATTCCATATAATTCAAATAAGATGAATATCACAATGCAATGTACTTTTTAGGAACATCATAGTGAAACATAATCCTTAAGGAACATCAAAAAGTGATATAACACTTGATGAATGTGGAAATGCAATGTAACCATTGAGGAGTGTAAAATTCGACATTTGTCAACAAAATATGAACATCACAATGAAAAATACCAATTGGGAACATAATAATCGAAGAAAATCCTTCAGGAATGTCTCAATGTGAAAACACCCTTGATGGACATTGCATCATTGTGTCACAACCGTTGATGAACATAACAATTTAACAAAATTCAATCAACATGAATGTCACAATGTAACATAACCATAGAAAACCTCTGTTAAATATATTCATATGGGCACTAATTTTCAACCATAGTCAATCATGGCCAACCATGATCAACCCAAGTTACCTGTGGTTATGTTGATATACACCTTTGGACACAATGCAACCCTTTGTGAATGTCCAAATATAACATAACCAATGAGAAACATAAAATTTTGTTATAATTCGACCAATATGAATATCACAATGCATCATGACCATTCAGGAACATATCCTTAAAACATAACCCTTAAGGAATGTCGCAAGGTGCCATACCCCTTAATGAACCTCACAATGTGACATAACCATAGAAAATCATAGAAATTCGACATAACGCAACGAACATGGATTTTGTAAAGTGAAACAAAAATCCGGGAACATCATAATCCAACATAACCCTTGGCATATTTCACAGTGTCACATAACCCTTGAGAAACTTCAAAATGTGATAAAATTCAAAAACAATCCCTTGACTAATGTCACAATGTAACAAAATGATTTACATCTGAATGTGATGAAATTCAACCATAATCCCTTGACGAATGTCGCAATCCAGCGCAACCCTTGATGAATGCTGTAATCCAACATAATCCTTGACATTGCAATTCAACATAACCCTTCATGAACATCACAATATGATTCAATCGAACCTAATTTATTACAAATATTGCAATGTGATGAACATAACCCTACATCTCATTGTGCCAAACATAATTTGATGTCACAATGTGATGAACAAATAATCCAAGAAAACCCTTTATCGAACATTGGAGTGCGATCAAATTCAACCCTAATCAACTATATTCAACCATGTCTATAGTGGACCGTCACCAACTAAAGAAAACTATGGTTGACATGAGTCAACCATGATAAACATCACTATATGAAATAACGATTGAGGAACATTGCAATTTTACACAACCCTTGAGGAACATCATGTTTCAACACAAGCATCAAGGACCGCACCAATTCAACATTAGTCAACCAATATAATTGTCACAGTTTTACATAACCATTGAGTAGCATCAGAAACTAATAAATGTGACAAAAATATTAATTATTTTTCTAATGTGACATAACCATTAAGGAACATAGAAATTTCATATAATATGACCAATATCAATATCACGATGCATCATGACCATTTACGGACATCTCATTGAAACATAACCCTTAATGAATTTCGCAAGGTGACATAACCCTTAATGAATGTCGCATGTGACGTAACCATAGAGGAACAAATCAATTTGACATAACATATTGAATAACAATGGGATATACTCATTGGGGAACATCACAATCAAACATAACCCTGGAGCAATGTCAGAATGTCACATAAACCTTGATGGAAATCACATTTTGACATAACCATTGAGAAACATAGAAATTCAACATAATTCAACCATGATATGACATAGTTAGCCATAATCAAGCATAAGGAACATACCATTGTCAAACATGGTCAAACATAAGGAACATACCATAGTCAAACATGGTCATTGAAATTTGACATAAGAAACATAACATAGCCAATCACGCTTAACCATAGTCACTTATAATTAAACACGGTCAACCATGGTCAATAATGGTCTACTGGAATCAACTATAGTTAAATGTGGTCAACCATATTGCAACCATAGTTCTAGTATACTAGAATATGTTTTTGTTCTAACCATGGAATAGAGAAGCGAATTACAACAAAAATATTGATGAGCAATTTAAAAAAACAACTTAGAGAAGATTGTCATTCAGTTAGAGATTAATTTGAGGTATGGCTACTAAGTATTTTGACAAGTGCACCTTCCTCTAGTTATTCAACTAATCATACAATAATATGTTCCTTGCAAAGGATTTTAAAGAAAATAAATCTTGGTTCTTTTGGTGGTGTCCTAATACTCCATGGGATCCATTCCCTAATTATTTCTTCTCAATGGAACGATAAGTTATCAAATGGATAATTCATATACATATTCAGAAGTAGACATCGATAGCACTCCAACTCGACTTTCGAGTCTCTACGTACATTTTTATTTTACTCTCCATTTTCTATGATATTAATCCTACACAAACAGTTAAAAATAGAATATCATATTGATTGATTAGATTCAAAGTACTAGATCAAGTGTATAGTTTAATTTATTTATTGTATCATTTGAGGATCAACAATACTATTAGGTTGTAAAGGACATGGACAATAGATTTTTATTAAAAGAATATAAATTTATAAATTTTCTACATCAATGGTCCACCATATGGTAGTGGATTTGAGTTGTGTTGTAAATAAAATGGACAGACCATTCTCTATATTTTAATTTTCCCCCTCTTCTCACATTTGTACATAGACTCCTTAAGTGCGATGACTACCCATGATTACTTTAAAAATAACCCATTTGAATATTAACACTAGATCATGTGATCCACCATATTCTTATGAAAAAATCGAAATCAAAATCAAGAAAACAATTTGTTTTCACATTATTTTCTTACTATCCGTACTCTAGGAGCTCCAATGGCTAAGGATGTTATGTGAAATAAGAGCAATTGGCATTGTGAGATGTAGGTTAGAGGCTATGAATTAAAACCTTAACATTGTAGTCTCCTTTATTTAGATATTTTCTCAAGATGTTTTACTCAATTTAAAATTTACCATATTCTGAAAATATTGAGATATTTTAATTAATAAGTAAAATATATTTATCATCCTCAACTCATCTCTCTCATGTGGACGGTTGACAACGTCCACATTTACAACTTAAACATTTTCAAATGGCTATGATAGTGCATCTCTTGTATGATTCCTACGGTCAACATCGTCCACACTGGAAAACTTTAAAAAATCCAAATGATTTCAATAAGGCATGTCCTCCTTGTTTGCAAACAAATCCTTAATGATGTTTTCTCTATCCATATCCTCCTTGTTTGTGTAACAACCCCAATCATTATGACTATATGCGATGCAATGAAAAATAATTTTTTTATTATTGAAGCCGAAAGGAAACAATGAAACTTGATGACGAACACGACACATGCAGATCAGAGGTTGGGTTCTCCATGGGAAATCAATTTAGAATACAACGAGCAAGGGGATTACAAATACCATAGGAAAGAAGGTGCAAGAAATCACATGGCAATGAAATATTCAACACAACATAGAAAAATAACATCTGTAACTTAAATTTCATTGCATGTAACAACTTTAACAGCGTACCTTAGACAAACGTGAATGCTCTGAAGTTGCTTTCCCATGCGCACTCCGTCCACCTCCCGCTTGACAATGATGTGACCTCACCACTACCTATGAGTGAATTCTAGGGGTACTCTTCTTCCCCCCCGAGCCCCCCGAGCCACAAAGGGGCCACACACACAATACCAGAGAAGTGCTAGCACCCAACTCACCTCACAAGGCCAAGATACCACTCATTACCTAAGTTGGGTATCCCAACTCCCACAAAATAAATCTCATTCAAGATAAAAATTTATCAATATAACGTTATGCAAAAAGATTAGGCCCATACTCCTCCTCCTCCATCCTTTTTATAGAGTTTTTAAGTAATTAGTTTCCCAAATTCCCATTAAATTCTTTTTTTATTAATTTAATTAGGAATAAAATCCCCTGTACACATGTGACCCTTCCCCTAGTTGCACCATAAAAATAATTTTATTAATTTTTTAACTATTCATATTTCCTTCACCCACCTAAAATCATTCCTAAAAACGCTCCTTGTTGTCCCAATATTCCCTTACAAATATTAAATGAGTTATGCCTTAATTAATTCCTATTTGAGTTCATAAATAACAAGTTCCCAAGGTAGGATTCCTTACTAAGTGAGATATTCATTTTTTTCTTTACGTTTCCCCTTTCTTTACGTTTCCTCTTTTTCCTTAAACTTCCTATTTATTTAAGTTTCCCTCTTTTTCCTTTTCAACTAAAAATCACTTTAGCAAGTGTAGATAAAACAACCATTTACCCTTTTTCTTCTTTAATTAAAAAATAATTTAGCAAGTGTAGATGAAACAACCATTAAAATTGACTTTAATAAATAATTTGAATTTCTTACCCCCCTTCTGGTTACATGTTTATTGATTATTATTATTATTTTTTACCACATGTTCTACTTAGACCTAGGTTTAATTTTACTAGTTTGGGCAACATTTTCATTAGGGAAATATTGTTTTTAAATCTTACTTATCACATCATTCATTTTAAGGCTCACTAGGTTTATTCACTTAACAGTTAAAATCGTGACATGCCCTTTAGGACGCACTATGTGCTGCAAGGGTGCCACCGGCCTCCTTTCATTTTCCTTGCAAAATGTTCCCTTCAGGACGCACTACATTCTCCAAGGGTTCCACTTGCCTCGTTCCCTTTTCCTTGCATGACGTGCCCTTTAGGACGCACTACGTGCTCCAAGGGTGCCACTCGTCTCTTGACTCACTTTGGTAGATGTAAAAACCCCCTGGACTCAATACTCCGCCAGGTGATCTTGTGGTAGACTAAGGGCCTCTAAGGAATAAGGCCCCTCTCTTATTGTGCACCCCTTAGAATCATCGTGATTAATTTTCACAGTCTTCCCTCATGACATCGTGGGTCTTATTGAACTAGTTAATCACTAACCTACATTTCGAGCCACCGTGGGAATGCTAGTAGGCTGTGGAAAGTATGTTTTCCAAAGATCTCCCTCAAGTCTATGGTTGTCCAGCATGACCCCTCTACTCCACATGTGAGTCTGTTTGGAAAGCTATCGTCAGCCTGCATCCATCAACAAATCATGTCATCAACAATAATCAATCATCATAACATCTAATCATGTGTACATGTGTCACATCAATAACATTCAAACCCAACAGTCCTCTCCCTGAATCGATGGAGAGTCCAAGGGTTTTCATCAATGCCTCTACATCCTCAATGTCCAAAGTCTTGCACACTTAGGAGAACCTAGTCAATAACACCTATCTATGTGAATACAAAAAAATAACATATCTTCAATCCATAATGTCTCATAATCCTAATCGAACTACCAATAGTATAATAATCGGATCACTTTCCAACAAGTGTCCTCAAAGATTAAGTTCATTCAGTGTGCGCAAGAGCGAGATGTTACATACACCCCCTCTTGTTTTAAACTTCATCCCGAAGTTTCACTGTATATAAGTGCCTAAATAAGGTGTATCACATTATCATAAGTCTATCTATCAACAAAAATGGAAACTATTGGCGCATATCATATGCGTCCTCCCAGGTTGTCGAGTGCGGACTAGTTGTTCCACTGGACCTTGACATGATCTATTGTTTGATGTCGTAGTTGTTGAATGTGATGGTATAGGATGCAGATTTTCTTAGTCGTGAGCACACCCTCATATGATACCTGCAAGGTACTCAAGTCAACAACATGAGTAGGATCACTAACATAATGTCTCAAAATAGATACGTCAAAGACATCATGTGTATGCCTCGAAGAATCAGGCAAGGCTAGTCAAATAGGCCATGACCCTCTTCTTTCCATAATATCTTAGGATGCCCCGAACCTAGGAGAGAGTTTCTCACCTTTCCAAACTTGATCGAACTCTTATATGGTTTCCCCCTCAAGAAGACTTAATCGTCAATCTTCATAACTACGATCGACACGATGCGCATCGACATAACTCTATTGTCAATCCTATTCTTCCTTGATCTTTTGTCTTATAGTTTGCATTGATATTCCATTTCTTGGATCACTTCCGGTCCCATGAGGACCCTATACTCAAGTTGATCCCAAATCAAAGGCGTCTGACACAGTCGCACGTAAAGAAACTCAAAAGGCACCATCTTAATGGTTCTTTGATAACTATTGTTATATGCGAATTATACTAGAAATAATTCTTCCCAATTCTTCTATTGGTCCATCATGTACATGCACACCATGTTCTCCAAGATTTGGTTAGTTTTTTCAGTCTGACCATCTGTCTCTGAGTGATATGCAATACTAAGGTTAAGTTGGG
Source organism: Picea engelmannii (assembly GCA_009831015.1). Lineage (NCBI taxonomy): Eukaryota > Viridiplantae > Streptophyta > Pinopsida > Pinales > Pinaceae > Picea > Picea engelmannii. The sequence goes on along the minus strand of ML780198.1, from coordinate 823,656 downwards.
TTCCCAAGGCCTCTTGGAAACTATTCCAAAATCATCCAGTAAACATTGATCCTCGATCGGATATAATCCTCTTAGGCAAGCCATGTAGCCTCATGATCTCGCTGATGAAAGATCTAGCTAAGCCAGGTGCATTATACGTCATATGCACAAGAATACAATCATCACTCTTTGTTAGAGTGTTGACTACGACAAAAATCGAGTCATGTCTCATTGTCTTCAATGGAAATCCAACAATGAAATCCATTGAAATGACCTCGCATTTCGATTATGAAATAGCGTGTGGTTGTATTAATCCTGCGATATGTCTATGTTCAGCCTTCACCTGATGACATTCTAGACATCTTGCAAGGTCGTTGACTATGTTTTCCTTCATTCCTTTCCAGAAGAATAAGGGTTTAAGGTCTGCCTTCATCTTCATGATTCCAGGATGAGCCATGTACACTGCTCTCTGAGCCTCATTTGGGATCACACTCCTCAACTTGTCATTGGGTGATACATAAATTCAACCTTTAAATCTCAATATTCATCGTTGTCCATAGTAAATCCTTCAAATTTTTGTACCATCATTATGTTTGGTCCGATAAAATCCTTGACCTCTTTGTACCAGTCATCGTCACGCTATAAAGTGAGAATATTTTCATGTAGATTCCTCTGAAGAGAATTCACCAAAAAGATGTGTGGCCTCTACTCAATAGATCCACTACTCTATATATTCTTTAGAGGTACATTCACTCTCTAGATGCTTTCTCAGCACCATTTTTTTCTCAAAAAAATTGTTGTGAAAACCATTATGTTTCTCAACCAAAACTTTAAATATTATGAACAATTGGAATGCTATAGATTTCTTCCTCAATAAATATATCCAAATATTCCTTGAAGAATGACATAATTTATTTCTACAACAAATGATAGAAAAACAATCTGTCAACATATCACAATTTACCAATTCATGTTTGCAATCAACTCTGCATGCATCTTCCCAAACTGTGTATCACTTTCACTCACAATGTACCAACTCAACTTGGCAATCTGCTCTCAATGCAACTTCCCAAATTGTGTATCACTTTCAAAGCATGTGTATCACTTTCCAAACTTACATATTCCCACAAATTTTTCCTATTGTGTATTCAAAGCAATCCATAAACCACCTTATGCTTTCACAACAATAAAAAATTATGTAAGTTGAGATGATCATATATTTGCTTCCATAACTGACTTGTACAAGTAGTGATTGTCAACAATTCTTGTCACTGCAGAGCAACAACCATAAGTTCAAATCTATACAAACCATATTCAACACCTATTGAAACTACCTCATCAATGGTGTCTCGTCTTTAATTGAATTTATTTCACAAGAAACACATAATTCACATAATTGATTTCTCCATTTTTCACTTTTATAGGGATGATACCTTCCATGTACCCAACAGTCAATTCACATAATTGATTTCTTCATTTTTCATTTTTATAGGGATGATACCTTCTTCCTTATTTTTCTCTTTTATAGGGATGCATACTTAGTCCTTACTGTCATTTCCATGACTGTGACATGGATAGATTTGTCCACCCTTATTAAATGACATGAAAAGATCTTTGTAGCTTTTAAATCAATATACCAAGCATCTTCCCCAATCCCATAACCAAGTCTGCCACAATATTGACAAGTGAAATTTTTCTTTCTCTTAAGGTACTCCTTTGATTGCATTGATTGTTGTTGTTCTCATTTCCCTAATCCCTTGGGACACAAACTCAATCTCTCTTGGAAATTTTGAAACTTTAAATCATCTAATATTGAGAATTTATTATGTTGTTTTGTTTGCCCAAATCTCTCTTGTAACATTTGGAACTTTATATCCTCTAATCTTGAGGTCAAAGGCAAAAGTTTACATCATAAACTTGTGAGGCAAATTGTTTACAATAAAGTCTCACTCATCAATTTTTCCTGTAATAGGGAACACAACTTATTTTCATGTCCTTGAACTTAATCAAGTGACTAGTAATTGAATCACTGTCAGACAACTATGTATTCTGCAGATGATCCTAGAAAATATCAAACTAGATTTAACTCATGTTTCATTAGACTCCTTTTCATAAAGTATCTCGATGATTTTAGCATTGTATACAACCATGATGATTTTTCCCAGTGCCACCTAATCTCGTTCTTCATATCTAACCAAATTTTTCACCTTCATTTGTTTTTTCTCTCTATCAAAGACCAAATTCGACCATTTTTTATCACAAGAATATTCTTTATTTTGACTGTTATATTGCATATATGTTATCTTTTAGCTTATACTAGTAAGGGACAATAGAGCTTGTAAGCATAGACATGTTCCAACTAAAAGTACAACTTGAATTGCACCTTTAAAAAAATAGAAATATATCAAAATAACTTGACCAACATAATACTTCACAATATTTTACACAATCTGAGAAAACGATTCCCTCAAAATGGACTCCAGATGCATATGTTATGGCTTTGTGAAAAAATAGACTAGTAAATCTAAGGGAAAGAACCATGTGATTGTGATAAGCCCTTTTCATTGGGCAGTTTGTCACTCCTAAACTTGATAGGCCCTTTTCAATAAAACTAATCAAAAAGTAACTTAGAAAGGCCTGCAATCTTGACTTCCCACGTGCAACAACAAAGTAACTTAGGGAGGCTTGATTTTTCTCATGAATCTCATTTCTGCTTTGTTTTCTCATGTTACATTGTGATTTCTCCATGTGTTTGATGTGCGTTCTATCGAAGGTCCAAATAAGAATCGTTCAAAGCATGTTGTTTTAATGGTTTACGCATTACTTATATTTGTCCCTATATGGTGGATATCTTGTAAACCATAATCTCGGTTTGTTGGAACTTTCAATCCTATACAGACTTTGAAACAATCACATTCACTTATTTGTTTTTTGTGCGAAATTAAATGATAACAACCTTCATAGGTGTATCTGTCACAAGTAAATTGAAACAATAGCAACATGCTTCATGAAGAGAATATTTATATGCCACTTTTACCGTGTGTTGTAACACACTAACAAATATTTTTCTCATTACTCATAATGATGAATGAAATTTATTCCCCTCTCTAAGTCTTCTTTTTACTCATAATTGTTAGATCAAAGACCAACTTGCCACTATAATCCTTGACAATTGTAACCAAAATATTCACATTTTCCATCACTCCTCACCCCTCTCCTTATCATTGGGGATTTGTACAATAGGACATAACTCATATTCTCATTAATAAACATTGTGGAGTCATGCTTGTCATAGGTATTTTTCAAGATAATGTTGAATGTTATGTATCTCCCCTTGATTACTCTAATTTACTCTTGAACATATCATATGAACAACAATGAAATGCTTTATAAGATGTCCATTGAAATACCTACCAACTCTTTAAAGATAACAAAAATTATGAACCCATCTATATTGCAGTACCCTTTCCATGTAATGATGTGACCAAGACATCCTACATAAATATCTTTCTCTCTTAGTTGTAACTCACATCCAACCATTTAATATGATTTCACTTTCTCTATTCCACACATTCCAAATGATACCTTATCATCCTTCTACCCAATAAAAAACAATGAAATTATTTATAAGATGCTCATCATTGCAATACTTATCAAGTCTGTAAAGATGACAAAAAATATGAACTCAACTCTTGCAATATCTCTTCCTCATAATGTTAAGACCTAACAAAAAATAATACATACATACCTTTCTCTCTCACTTTTACATCACATCAATCCATCTCATCTCATATGGTTGCACTATCCCTTTTCCAAACTCTCTAAATAAAACATTATCATCCTTCTACCTAGATGCACACTCACTATGTTATTTTCATTCTAAATCCCAAACGTCCCCAATGATTTTTAACTCAATAATTTTTTTTTCTACCACACACCAATTAACAAAATACATATATCATCTATTATACCTAGTTCCATAATTGCTTTCCCTTGTCCTCTCACTGGCTACAACAATGAGGTAGTCCCTTGTCCTTCTATGCCTTCTCTTTCCCTTATCTTTACATTAGTTTTCAAAATCAACATTTGCTAACATTAAAAAGGTCCCATGTCTTAACACACTTTTATCAAGTTGAATGAAGCCTTGTTCCTATTGGGAGTTTTTTTGGGCTAGCTTAGACTTCCCATTATCAACTCTAGCCACTTCTTACCTCGTAGCAACCAATATTACATAGTTCTCCCCTTGTCTTTTTCCTCTCCTAGTGTTCCATGCTCTCCTACATCCTCTTCCTCTTTTCCTAGTCTTTCAAATGCTTCAGGAAAGTATTATCTCTCCTCCTTAGCTCTTCTTCCTTACACCACTTTTTATCAATTTTTATTTGGTCATAATATCGATGGGTCCCTTCTAGGTCATTATCTCAAGAAAGACCCTTCTTAAGATAACCCCTACCTAGTTAGGATCAACTATCACTTATTTGGTCACTTTTCCAAGATGTCCCAATTAATGATCACATTCCATAACTTGCAACTATGGAGCCCCTCCCAATGGTGACATCATATCTTATATTGATCCTGTCTCCTCTACTCGTATAACATTGGTATTTTTCACCTCTATGCTTGCATTGAACATAGTTTGAAGCATGTAACCTCCTACGCTTGCATAAAATACGCTATTGATGTATGCCACCTCTCATTCTTGCACTAAATCTAGGCGCTCATGTGTTGTTTTTGTTCTTTTGATGACTCTATATTACTAGTTTATGATGCCTATTATGTTCACACTCTCCAGATTATCGTATGTCACATGGGACTCATGTTATGTCCTTGACTAGTGTATGGCACCTTAATGACTACATTAATCCTAGAACAATGTATGCCATTTGTTACACTCACTTTAATGACAAGTTGCCATATGTCACATTTATTCTTGTGATAACCCTATATTAGAGTGTGTTTCCTCTCTCGCTCATGTTCACTCTTAGTCAGTTTATGTCAGCTCACGCCTTTTTCCAATGTCATGCCATTGTCATAAACTTCTTTCTCTTGCCTTTGTTAGAAATACCCTAACACCATAACCTCACATATTCACATTTTCATCTACCCTCCATCCTTTCCATAAGAGATCGTGTTGTTAATTCTACCTCACTTGTGGTAATATGCCAACCTCTGTGATGTAGGTATCTAGATAAACTTGTTCGTACACCATCCTACCTCAAGTATAAGTAAGTGAAAGTATCTCCTTGTCACTCTTAATCTTATCAATGATTTTATAGTTGAGATGTTATTACTATTGTTAGAATCACTCATGGTTTACTTACATGTTCTAGTCATTGTTCCATTAATATAGTAATTAGAAATTGCTCATCTCTAATCTCCTAATTTAGCCATTGCATCATTTGCATGATAGTTAGGATTATTTGTTTTTATTTCATTATTTACATTTCATAGTTTAGTTTCTATCATTCTTATGAAGTGATTAAATTCACTTGTTCCCCAATGTCAAAATTGTCTGTTTAACATGAAATGTTTGTCTACCAATCTTTCTTTCTCATTTTTCTTCTACTTGCCTAACATTATACTAATCCATATGGCACACCTTGTAGTTTTACCTTACACTAATTCTCAAGGCATAGGGGTCTTCACATGTACCATGGGATATATAAGCCTATTTGATGGAGGGTTCCCTCACAACAACAATGTATCTCGTGTACATTGCAAAGACCCTCATATTACCCCTATATAATTTCTTGCATTACTCATTCTTTGCATCTTGCTATTATTCACATCTTATGGATAGAAGTTCCTATAAGGCAAGGTAAAATGTATAGAATCTCATATTTTCATAAATTATCTAGCATTTATTATTTGGTTAATAATGCCCTTCAATCCTCCCTAGGCCATTATAAATCCCTCTAGGATCACCATCAAGGATTTTTCTAGTTTCAAATTAGTGCCTAAATTTGGTTGTTAATGGAAAAACAATGTTTTAAGGGGTAGCATCATAAAAAACTCAAGCCTATTTGCTATTATCCCTATATTGTTCTTCAATATATTAATGACAATGGTTGTCATTAGTATTTCCCTTCCTTGATGGAAATCTATAATATTATTTATGTCAATCCTCTCAAGCTATATGAGCCATCTATTGTGGAAGAGGAAGTTCGAGTCTGCCACTTAGCAGATAATATCCATACACTAGTGGACCTGCACACCTGCTACACTTATCATCAATGAATTACTTCCTATCTTGTTGAATGCCAAGGTCACCATCCCACTCAGGACAAATCGCTATCCTAAGTTGTTTTTAAAAATAGCTTCTTTCATCTTGCTGAGAAAGTAGAGACGTTATAATATGGTATTACCATATTACAATGTAATATGGTAATACCATATTACAATGTAATATGGTATACCATATTACATTGTAATATGGTATACGATATTACAATGTAATATGGTAATGCCATTTCTCGTGTATTTTTTTTTTTTAGACTTAAAGGATGCATCGTAATATCAACGATAGTTCGTCGGAAGGAAAATTTTATTTTGAACAACCGTGGAAAAATCCTTTGGAAGTTCTTCACACTTTTCCACACTTTTGCATCGCACATACAACATCTACATCACAAGTTTTGTCTTTCCATAAAATTGTGTTGTTATTGCCACGCTTTTGCATCACAAATTTCCACATTTTTTTTATAGTAGCACAGTTTTCCGTTCCTATTGCAATGAAGTTTATTCATAATAGTGATGATCTATAAGGGTAACTTATCTTGATGGTGGTGACACATGGAGGGATAATTTCATTGTTGTTTCCATGAACACCTAGTTTGTGGATATAGTGATGAAAAATAGTCTTGGCTTTCGTGAAAATTGTGATGGATATGTGTGGCAGTAGAAATGAAAAACCGTGGAAAATTTGGTCATATGTAGTAGTGTTTACATCTAATTGGTTACAAATGACAACAATGAGTAATGAGTAAAAGTTGAATGTTAACTAAGGAGTTTTGTGTAAGAGGGAAGTTTTGGGAAAATAGCCCCACAGTCACAACCTTAGCCTAACTATCCTATCCTTCTTCCCATTGCACACACTATTATTACTAACCTTCAAACTTCTCCATCGCATTCCCTACCCAAGACACCCAAGGAGACACTAAGACAAGCATTCACACTTTTCCTTCATCTTCGTCCTACTTTGTCTCACCTATGCCCGATCCATAGGCCTCACTCTTTAACTAGAGTTGTGATGATGAGATGTGATTAAATGCCTCTATCTTGCCTCATATTCCCAAACATATATGCGACCACTTGAGGTAACAGAGAGTCACAACCCAAATGAACCATCAAGTCCCTTCACCCTCTTCCGAAGATGGCCTACGACAAGCCTCTCAGTATGAGCATGCATCACGCTAACCCCACTCGTCGCGTAAAAAAAACCCATAGTGCTTGCCCTGAATCAACACGTTCTCTCTACGTTTATGTCCATTGGAGCTAACTAACTCCAATGCATCCATGCTCTCCTACCACCAAGTCATGCCATTCGTTTTAACGTCATGGTGCACTTTGCAAGTCAGGGGATCGCATATCCTTAGGTGCATAATTCCCAAGGGATGCCCTAAGGCTCGCTACTCACTCGCTATATGATTCTTGGGCATGCCCTTTTCCATCTCAACAACAGGGATAATCTTAAGGATGTGAAATTAAGAATGTAGAAACCTTGGACAATCTTACTAGTCCTTAATATGGAAACTATAAAATGTTTTACGATATTTTTGTAAAAGTATTCAAAATTTTAAGGATTTTATATATTTTCTATAAAATTTTCATTATTTTTAGGGAAAAATAATTTTATTTTATAGAATTTGGGCGGATCACTTTTATAAAAAATGGAAATTGGCGAATATTTATTTTTGGAAAAATCATGGAAAATTAGCCCATATGAAATATATATCCCATAAAAATTTCCTTGTAACTTAGCAACCCCAAAGTTCACCTCTATCAATACATTCTTCAAATTGGGTTATGGTATCCCATGATCCTCTACTCGATGGCCTTACCCTAGGCATGCTAGGACATGAATTGTTTTTGAAGATTAATCCTCATTTTCCTAGCAAAGATTAGCTATTAAAACCCAAACTTTGAAGAAATCTAATGTTTGGACTAGTTGATTTTTTTGAACCCTTGAGACAAAAAGTTTCTAATGATTGAATTAAGGATCTTATCATTACCATTTTATTCACTATTTTGATCAAAATTTATTTTGTGTTCTCGAGTTATTTCATTATCGATTTCATTTTCTATGTCAATACCCATCCTTTGTCATTTGATGTATCATTCACTAGGTATGAGCTCAATCCTCTTAATCTTGCAGGAACCTCTATTTATTTCCCATTTTTATCTTGATATGTCATTCAATTTTGAAATAAGTTGTTTGGGAATGTATGGGAAGTGTTGGAGAAACAAAATAAAGCACTTTGATTATCCTAAATGATTTTGAAGAATCTTTTGAAAGAGTGGAATGACATTTTATTTTAACCATGCTCGGTGTATGAGGATTCAAATTTTATTTCATGGTAGTGGTTTAACACATTATTTCAAGTTAATTTCACATTTATAACAATCAATTGGAAAGTTGTAGGTCACATTTGAGAGAATTGGGAACTAATTTATATATAACCTTTCTTTTAGTGACCTCTCATTATTGTTTCCACCTGCAAACTTCAAGTTTGATCCATAGGATCTTCCTAACCCATTTTTTTTCCACTTCATGTGTGAGGGAGACCTATAATCTATTTACATTGAAGAACCAAGTGAAATTCCTAGAACCATTGAAAATTTATTTGTGTTGTTCTCCACTTGTCCTTTATATGAAATATATTCTTCTTCAATCTTTCTGCCCTTTTCCTATAGTTTTTTCTTAGATTATAATATTGATATCAAATTTTATTTAAGCTCTACAACTATCTTTTTTTAGTCATAAAGTATTTTCACTTATCAATAGAATTTTCCCCTTTAATTTAAAACTTTTGATTTATGATCTTTAAATTCAATTTATGTTTCCTCCTTGAATTAGGAGGATTTGAGAAAGTATTCTACTTATTTTCTCACTTATATTTTCTACCCAAATATTTATTTTCCTTTAGAGATCAATTTTTTTTAACTCTTATATTGTAAGATGCCTCTAGATGACCATATTCTTGAAATTTTGTAGTGTGTATATATACATATATCCTCTAGTAAGCATCAGTTAGATAAAATTATACACATTACCCTTTCTTGGGAAGGGTTCAACTAGACACAATCTCACCAATATAATTCCCTATATGTTAAAGAACCTTTTGATTATACTCAAATAATAAGATTTTGTATATGCACCCAAACCAAAATATTGGAAGATATCATTTTAGGATCAAAGTTACATTGAAAATGCTAGAGAAACAATCCTTACATGACCCCAAAACCATGGTCCCATCTCCACTACATCTCTTTATATATTTACTAATAACAAAAATGCTAGAAATGCTAATAAAAAAAAGGAGTGACTATCTTTACATAAAATGGATTGTTTCTTCTTTATACAGTTCAAAATGAACCTAAAGGAGGCATAACATTGTTGCATCCTCTAGTGAATAATGAAATAATATTCGTATAAGTCCCTTTGAAAAATAATATTATCAAAGTAGGATGGAAACACAAATTGTAAGCAAAGGAAAAGTTTCTTAAATTATAAAGTAAGGACCATTCGTTCTTCCATATCACTAAAATGGTCCAGCAACATTAAAATCATGTCCATTATGTCCCAATAGAAGTTTCAAAACTAGGCATTGGACAAAAACCACGAGGATCATCAACTTGATAAATAAACAAAAATGGCTAGATATCTCATATTAGAATCTCAAGTAAGGTAATTTACCTCTAGGTTAAATAAAATGATCCATCTCCATCATGAGTTTTACCATCAATTATCCTCATAGGTCACAAATATCCCTCTATGGGGTTGAGGTATCAACTAAAACACGTTAAAGATTAGAATGTATGTGCATATGCAACCAATCACAAAGACAAAGGGGAAAAAAATCAATGGCTAGACTAATCTACCATGATCCCATACTAATTTCATAACATTAGTTCTATCTTCAATGGATGACATGAAACATCAATACCAATTTTCCTAGGGTAGAACCAATTTTTTTAGTAGGTAGAACTCAAAACAAGCTCACATTGTCTAACCCCATGATATTTTACACACAAGAAATGGTACTCTTATGACAAATAATACTCCTAAATTTTTAAGAAAATCCCCTAAATTTTTATTTCATTGCTAACAAAACATTTTTTCCAACTATGCTACTCTACCATAAGTTTTTGCAAACATAGAAAATGCATATATTTTAAGCACATTCTAATATAATAGAATTTATAAATAGAAAGGTGATGTGTGAGACAACAATAAAAAAAACTATAAAGATTCAAACATTCCCAAAGTAAAACATTGTATAGATATCCTTGGGTGAAAATGTTCCCCAAAAATTTAACATTTCAGAATTTTAAAACTTTATAATATATAAGATAAAAATCTAGACTACCATAAAGTAATCAAATGTGATATTAATAAATAACAATCAATTCTAAACTAAACTCCAAATGCAAAATGTAATGTGATTTTCTCACAAGTGCTAACATGAAGATTTGGATCGTTTCACCAAAACACATAAATAAATGCCAATAAATGAAAATGTATATCAAAGTTAAAGTATAAATTAATCCAAATATATTTTTTTTTAAATTAACTTTATTCTTTAAAACCTTGCATTGTCTAAGTCCATATATTTAACCTTAAATCTTGAAAAAAAAATTAAAATGAATGATGCAATGCCATAATCTTATTTAAAAAAACACAAAATAAGAAAACCTTTTTATTAAATTTGAAATCAAAACAAAAACTTATCTCTATTTTAAAAAATCACAAAATAAAATAAAAAAATTCTAATTAAATTTGAATTCAAAACTAAAAACAACATGAAATTTTGTTACATCAAATATTATGATTAAATTTGAAATCAAAACTTAAAAAGCACACGAACCTGGCGGACTGTGCCTCAGCCATGGAAAAAGTGAACCGTTGAGAAAATTATGATTAAATTTATGTTAAGATTAAATTAGAAATCAAAACTAAAAAACACATTGACGGTCCCTCCTAGGCATAGAAGGAGTGAAATAAAATTATGATTAAATTTTAAATTTTAGGATAAGTTGTTATCACAGGCCTCTCACTTCCTTCCTATCAAATCTCTCCATAAATTTGTGTTGACTGAACCATAAATCTCTCCAAATTAATACAAGACTTCGCAAAGGTTCACAACCAATTTACTCCCAAAGAAACATTAGAAGTATAGGAAAGGATAGGTGGAGATAATACCGGCCAAAGATCTGGAGGGTAGGGGCAGATGGGAAAAAGTGAACCGTTGAGAAAATCATGATTAAATTTTAAATCAAAATTGAAAAAGCACACGAACCTAGCGGACACGGATCCGAAGGAGGGATAAAGCGAACCATTGTGAATTTTTTGAAGATGGAAGAGAAATACATTTTGTCTCATCTGTAATCGATGGAATTTTCTGTCATCTGTACTGCGGGAAGCTATCTGTTCGCTGATGTGTGATCGAGAAAGATAAATCTCAAAGATGTGTAACTGGAAGTGACTCGATCATCCCCTGAGCTTAAAACTTTAAGGGAAAGGTGGCCGCGCTACTCAACGAAAAGCATGGTAAATTTTATTATTGTTTCATCTGTCCTCTACTCTTCTGAGAAGCTCAAATTTCATGCATATGGAGCCTTCCTTTCATTTTGTAAATTTGATCAAACATATTTTAGGTTCGACTCTGTTCTGATGCGAATCGACATTTTATGTTCATCTTCGTTATGTTGGGATGCGAATTGACATGTTATGTTCAGCTTTGTTCTATTGAGATGATATGGAGTAAGGAAGGAAGAGCCCCCGATACGATTCAATCCCTTGGAAAACCTCCGTATAGGTATGGCTCTGGCTTCTCTTGCCTTTTCTTTTGATAGTGTAACCTTGATGCCATTTCTACCACTTTGACTAGATTCAATCTTTCATTGAGAAGGGTTTAACTCACCTGATTAATAGTTTAATCCTTGATATTATCTTTTTGATTTATTTTACCGGCCCCCTTTAACTTAATCCCTCTATTAATCTAATAGAACTATGTTATCTTTAAATTGTTAAGAAACCTCCCATGAATTACTGTATCAGGATTGAATTAAACCTCTTCATATTTAACGTGACTGAGTTTATCCCCTTAAGTGTCAAGGCACCGGAAAAGAAAAAACTGTAGATTCAAATATGCATTTTCTTGGCACCCAATATTCTTTGAACTGTACTGTCAAAGAGCATAAATCCCCAAAAGTTTAAATAAATATATTTCCATGTTGGGTTCCAGTGGTACAAGCCCTGCCCTCGATATGTAACTACTGCTACAATAATAATTATAGTAACAACTACTACCATATCTGTGAGTCATGTTGCTCTCTTCTTCTCTGCTACGTGAGCCTATAATACCGCAATAAGTTAATATATATATTATATACTACCATATCTTCGACCTGTTGCTCTACTCTTCTCTGCTCTTCTCTGCTATGTGGGCCTATCCAATTTCTAAATTATGATATATTTAAATCAAAGGCCCAGTTCTCTTGACCTTTGTATATTAAGTTTCAGTGATTCAATTAATTTTTTTTTATCTGAATTTTTGTAATAAAATATTTTATTATAATTATAACAATGATTTTTAAATGAACAAAAGAATTATTACATCACAATTCACTATCATAAAAATATACAAATGATTTTAATATTTTAAATTTAATTTTAATTATTAAATTAATACATACTATTTAAATTTGTTTAAATTAAAAATCAAACCTCATGCAGAATTTAAGAAAAATGGAAAAGCTCTAAAAAAAAATCTCCTAAATATTAAACACTGAAAAGTTTTAAGTTATGTACAATTTTTGGCAGCTGCTGGAGCTTCAAACTAAATGGAAAAATACATAAAAAAGTAAACATTTGAAACCTTAATACAAAATAGAATTTTTTCAAATATAAATGAAAAAATACTAAAAAATGAAAATCCCAAAATAGTAAAGGTTGAAATCTCAATGCAGTATTTTTGGACAAGCGCTCAAGCTTTAAATAAAAACTGAAAAATTATTTAAGAAGAAGAAATAACCTTACTTTTCACATTACCTTATTAGTTAATTTTCCTAAGCCTTATCAATAGCTTATGATGTGTAATATATCTTCGAGATGGATTATTGAGTTAATTTTCGTAATCTTTATCAATAGTCTCTGATGCCTTGTTTGGGTTTTATCTCCCTAACTCACCTCAGCCATCCATTTTAATTTTTCAGTAGATTTTAGGTATTGTTAAAATTATACATTTTTCCCAATCCAACTTGGGATTGTCACCCTTCTATACAGTTATATTTGTTTTTGGTATACTGGTTAGTTTTTTTGGTTTTTTAATAGGAATAAAAGTATTATAGTTTTCAAAAAAGATTTAAAATTTATAATTTAAATATGTTAAATTGTTTATCTTTAAATTTTACAATTTTTTATTTATATATTATGTATTTATGTATTTGATGATTACATTTTATATGTATTTGTTTTTTCATTCAAAAAATTCTTCTTATATGTATTTGTTTTTTTATTTAAAAATTTCTTACTCTTTTATATATAGATTTGGAAGATTTATTATTTTCATATGTTCATTTATTTAATTTTTATATGCAATGGTATATAAACAAAAAATCATTTTTCCTTTTAAATAAAAATCAAATATTAATTTTTTTTAGAAATTAAAGTTTTTAATATTCAAATATATTGTATTAATTGTAAATATTTAAATTTCAAATTTATATAGTTTGTTTATTATATTTTAATTTTTTATGATAATAAATTATATGATTTTTATGTTATGATTTTATTTAAGTATTTATTTGTATTCATAATTAATTTTCATTTTTTATATTGAATATTTTATTATATTATGTTTTAACTTAAAATATATATAACTTTTTTTGTTTATTGTGGATAAAACTATATTTTCTAAATTTTTGGTAAATTAATTATTTATATTAGTTATTTTCCATGTGGTCTCTTCTCATTTTTAAGTATAGTATGCAAATTTATAATATCTATCTATAATATGTTTGTCGTCATTTTGTTAGTTTATTTGTATTGTAGGTAGGGTAAGTTGAAGGTTAAGATAGGTTAGGTTAGGCTAGGGTTGGCATAGAGGGAGAAAGGGGGAGAGAGGGTATCAAAGAGAGAGAGAGAGGAGGGGGGGATTAGAGGGAGGGAGAGACAAAAGAAAAGGAGACAAA
>ML780198.1:777080-805009 GCA_009831015.1 Picea engelmannii | reverse complement strand
GTTTTTTTTAGTTATATGGAACATCCATTAAAAAATCTATTAAAACCTCTACTAAAACCTCCACACCCAATAGAGGAGGTTGTAGTTGAGGATTTTTTGAAAAAATTTCAAATTCCTCCACTAGGATATCTTCTACTTGTAGTGTACCTCAACACCAACTTGACTTTCTTCTTCGTTCGTTTTAACTCCTCAATTCATTCTATGCTTACTTGAAATTCATATATCGCCAAGGATTTCATACAAAATTCCACAATGGTTGTGGGGTGACAATCCACCCTCCCCACTTCTTAGACGTATGACTCCAAGTCTAGCCAAGTAAGTGCCTCCATACACTGCTCCATATAGAATTTTTTCTCAAAGTGAATCTTCCAACTTATCTACCTCAACCCCTTTGCAAATATGTTAGGAGTTGTTAAGTTTGCACTATTTTTATTAGGTTATTTCCAAAATACATGATAATTTAATGCATTTCCAGAATAACATCATAATGAGGATCACTGAAATAAATAGAATCAAAAGGTACACAAAATTTTATCCTCAGAAACCCTCATGCGCGATAAAACCAAAAAAAATATTCCTCAATAATAGATTTCCAATACAATGCCAAGACTAAGACCAAAACACCAAGAATAAACTAAGATTGAGCATACACCTCTCTTCTCCTTCCTCCTGCAACTGCAACTTCCTTCAATATGTTCGCACTGGATGAGTGAGTGTGAGAGTGTATAAGTGAGGCACCATCCTCACATATAAGTACTAATTTATGAGGTGCTAGGGTTATGTCTCTTCACTTGGTGGGGTCGACTTCTTCTAGAAGTGGTTAAAACCACTTTATAAACACTAGGGGATGACTTTACAAATACCACCATACAAATATTGTTTGACCAATCTACAAAATGGGATCTGATATTATAAAAGACTCGACATGATACATCTACAAAAGGGTATTTGATAGACAAGATAATAACTCAAATATAATTAGAATATTCTTCAAAATTACAATATTTCAACACTCCCCCTTAACGAAAAGGCTATTCTACTAACGTGACCCAATAAAACATCATTAAGAGAGGGACAGGGCAACATCATCATCAACATCTAGAACACTGACCAACACCTCTATAATATCATTGAAACCTTTTTCTCATCATCAATATCGTCATCATTTACAACATGGAGCTAGAGTAACATCATCATAATCATCAACATGCAGCTGAAAAATAAACAACAATAGCATGAAGCTAGAACAACAACATATTCAACAACACGAATTTTATACAACATCATCAATAACACAAAGTTGATACAACATCATCAACAACATGAGGCTGAAAAAACAACATCATCAACAACACGAGGCTGAAACAACAACAACATCAACATGTGGAAACAGAAAGAAGCAGGTGTATCAACAACAACATTTTTGGTACTTTGACATACTATCCTTATGGGACCTTCGAGATATTCCTAGGAATCATAAGATTCCATAGGATATAAAATGATAAAAGTATTCCACGTTATACTTTGACAAACCCTCCTTACCGGACCTTCGGGATATGCCCAGGAATCATAAGATTACCTAGGATATAAAATCCTAATAGAGCTACCAGTACTGACTAGAGACATCATATACATGTGTAGGTAATCTGATAGATTGTCCTTACTGGACCTTCGAGATCTTCCCATGCATGATCAATCCCGTAGGATATAAAATCCTAATGGAGCTACTCGTTTTTGGTTAGGATACCATAGTATCATAAACATCACTCCCCCTTTCGAGGGAGGTCCTTTCGTAAAACACCAAGCTTGTCTCAGAAGTACTCAAAATTCACATGAGACAAAATCTTGGTCAACACATATGTAACCTGCTCATCTGTTCCAACATATTAGATCTTTACATCTCCCCTCTACACCATATCACGAATGTAGTGATACCAGATATCTATGTACTTTGACTTATAATTGAACACTAGGTTCTCTGTCATATTTATACAACTTTGGTTATCACATGGAAAAATGGTGGCTTCCATATTTAGATCGATCACACCTTTCAACAACTTATGAAGCCATAGGGCTTCACAATTGGCAGAACATGTTGCAATGTATTCGACTTCTTCCGTGTTGAGAGAAATACTAGATTGATTCCTTCTTTTCCATGATTCCATGGATGAACTCAAATTGAAACAACATCATGAAGTTCTCTTCATGTCTGAAGAACTTTCAGCCCAATCTAAATCAATATAAACACATAGTCTGAAGTCATGATCTCTGGTATAAGAGAGACCATAATCCAGTGTACCATTAAGGTATCTCATCACATTCTTTGCAGCTACAAGGTGAACAGGTCTGGGCTCCACTAGATACTGACTCAAGGTGTTCACAACAAAGCATATATTTGGGCTGGTATTCATCAGATACATCAATGATCCAATAATATGTCTGTATAGAGTAGCATCAACCAAATCTGACGAAGTATCAACCAGGAGATTCAATTTTGTTTCCATGGGTGTGTTCATGGATTTTCATTCCAAGATGTCAAATATCTTCAGTATTTCAACTCCATACTTCCCTTGTTTAAGGAAGATCTTCTCTTGACTCTGCCAAAATTCAAGACCTAAGAAATAATGCATCATGCCTAAGTATTTCATATCAAATTCTACAACGAGCTTATTCTTGCAATATGTGATGATTTTTTCTTCTCCTATTATGAATAAGTCATGCAAATATAGTAGTAATAAAACTAGTCATCACTCATAACCTTCAAGTAAATGTTAGGATCAACTTTACTAGTGGTAAATCCCAGGATCATCAAGAAACTATCAATTCTTCCATACGAAGCTCTAGGAGCTTACATCAACCCGTACAAGGCTTTGTTCAACCTACAGAAATGAGTCTTTCTATATTCAAATTCAAGACCTTGTGGTTGTTCTATATACCCCTATTCTTCAATAACACCATTTAAGAAAGTTGTTTTCACATCCATCTCATGTAATTTCCACTTAATTTTGGCTGCAAGAGCTATGATGGTTTTTATAGAAGTGTATCTGGCTACATAAGAAAATGTTTATTCATAGTCAATACCTTCCTTTTGAGTAAATCCACGAGCCACAAATATTTCCTTATGTTTTTCAATACTTCCATCTGTTGTATGTTTTCTTTTGTATATCCACTTCAAAGACACAACATCTTTGTTATTTATCCTAGGAACTACTTCCCACACATCAATCTTTATAATGTACTGGTATTATTATGTCATGGTGTCCATACATTCGTTCTTCTAAACGAATTCTTCAAAGCAAGCAGGTTACTTCTCTATGAGATCACAAATCAAGGCCATATAGTCAAAGAATGGCTTAGGATTATTTCTGGTGAACATTTCTTCAGGAGTTTTTAATCCAACTGCACTATGGTATAATTTTTTTTGGACATATACGGATGTTCTTGTTGCTTCATCCTATAAGTGCATTGAAAGATCTTGATCATGAATCATAGTCTTTATTTCTTCCATAATCGTCTTATTATTTCTTTCTTCTACAACATTTTTTTGAGGATTATAGGTAGTGGTGAGCTCCCTCTTAATCTCGACATCTTTGCAAAATCTTCCAAATTCATTTGAAGTGTACTTTCATCCATTATCTGACCTCAATATCTTTATTTTCCTTTTGGAGAGGTTTTCTACCAAGGATTTGAATTCCTTGAACTTTCCAAGTACTTCATCTTTTGACTTCAAGAAATAAACCCATGTCTTAAGAGAGTAATCATCAATAAAGGATACATAGTATACATACCCACTTAGAGAGGTTGATGGAATTGGACCACATACATCTCAGTGGATGATTTCTAAGATTCTTTCTACCTTACTATCACTCTTTGGAAAATGATTCTTTATCTTCTTTCCTTGTGCACATCCCTTGCATACACCTTCATGATCAACTTTTAATTTTGGTAAACCTGTAACTACCTTTCTTACATATGGTAAGGCTTTGTAGTTGATTTGAGCTAGTCTTGTATTTCAAAGTTCACAAGGAATTTCAAAAGAGTGAGTCAAGGATACATTGGAGTGACCTTTTAGCTTGTACAAACCACCTTCTTCTATTCAATAATAATTGCACCTTCTATAGTTTTTCCTTTAGACCACATAATAACTTCACTATCTATGAATGAAACCCTAAAACCTTTCTTATCTAGGGATGATTTAAAAAGTAAGTTATTTGTCAAACCTGGTACATAGAGTACATTCTTCATTCTCCGGAGTTCTTGAATCAAGTTTGTAGTTGGATTCTCCCATTATTTTGATAGGGAACTGATAATCATCTCCAAGTGAAACTTTTTGAGGGAAGTCATTTTTTGTAAGGCTAGAGCGACTGTATTTCTGACCTGTCATTTTCTTAGAGTCACCTCTATCTATGAGCCAAGTATCCTCTCCAGGTGTCATAGATATTAAGAGGGAGGGAAACAAAACATAATATTCAATATCTTCTTTAGTTAAATTCCTGGGTGGCTCAACATCTTCAGTTGCATGGGCATGATGTATTTTGTTATTTCTCCTCTTGTATTCTTCCCTTTTGGAAGGACAGTTCTTAGCAGTGTGTCCCACCTTATCACAATGATAACATTCATAGGAGGATAATTTTTTTCCCTTTCTTTGATCCTTATGATATTTATAGAATCTCTTTGGAGAGTGAGATTCTTTATGAATGTGGGTATCATTTTGAAAATGAGACTTTTTCTTTCCACATTTATCATGAGAAGCTGGGGATTGATCTTCATCCCTTAATATTATGAATTCTCAGTTGGCCACTCTTTCTTCTTATTGAACACATTCTTCCCATAAACTATCAAATTGGAGTTTCTCTTTTCTTGCACAAATAGTTTGGATGAAGGAATACCAAGGTATTGTGAAACCATTAAGAGTTTTCATTATGTGTTCATATTAATCTAAGTTGTCTCCAATTTCCTCTAACTATTCCTTGAATTGAGAAACCCTAGATAAATAGTCTTGAATTGTTTCTTCTTTTTGCATATTTGTATTCTGGAGTTGGGTTCTCGATTTCATCTTCCAGTTGATGTCATTTCCTTCATACATTTTATTTATGGAATCAAACATATATTTTGGAGTATTCCTAGAAGACACTTGAGGGATCAAGTGGTCTTTAATAGACTCTACAATTACCCTTTTATCCTTAATCACATCCTTCTTGTACTTCTCTTTGGCTACATCTTCTTCAAGTTCCGGTACATTTTATTTTATGAAATTTACAAGTTCATTCTCATAAAGAATGAGTCCAATTATTTACTTCCATTCATGAAAATTTTACACACCTTCTAACTTGTCAACAAGCTTGGTGCTTGTAGACATCTTGACTTGGAGCTAAGAAAATGACCAAAAAATGAAAGTGCTCAAAAAATGAAATTGAGCTTACTAGGAGATGAATTGGGTTGAGGTGAGTTTGTTGGAGCCAACTATTTCAGAAAATTCCAAGTTTTACCCATTGAAACTTGACCTGCACAATTTTGGACTGCTACTTCTCGTATTGGTTCTGGTTTTCTAGTTTTCTTTTTTTCTGGTACCATTCAAAACTATGGTTTGAATTTATGGAGAATATAACCACTGAAAAAGTTCACTCAAGTTGCCAAAAGATGCGCTAGGGTAGGGACAACTTCCCAAGATAGTTTTTGGACAAAAAATCTTGTTCAGTAAAAATCCCTAATTTTCTTATACGACAAGAGTGACATTTTTAGATACCTAGTGAAAGATGATCTATTCAGTCAAGCTCTGATACCATGTTAATTTTTCACTATTGTTATTAGGTTATTTCCAAATTACATGAGCATTCAATGTGTTTCCAAAATAACATCATAAAGGGGATAACTAAAATAAAGACAATCACAAGGTATGAAACATTTTATCCTTGGAAACCCTCATGGGGGAGAAAACCTAGAAAACAATTCCCCAATAATAGATTGCTAATGCAATTCCAAGACTAAGACCAAAACACCAAGAATAAAATAAGACTGAGCATGCGCCTCTCTTCTCCTTCCTCCTGCCACTGCAACTTCCTTCAAGATATTCACATTGGATGAGGGAGTGTGAGAGTGTATAAGTGAGGCACCATCCTCACATACAAACACTAGTTGAGGAGGCGTTAGGGTTATGTCTCTTCACTTGGCGGGGACAACTTCTTCTAGAAGTGGTTAAAACCACTTTATAAACATGAGGAGATGACTTTACAAAGACCACTATAAAAATATGGTTTGACCAATCCAAAAAAGGGCATTTGATCATATACAAGACCCAACATGATCAATCCACAAAAGAGGATTTGATCGAGAAGATAATAACTCAAATATAATTAGAATATTCTTCGAAGTTACAATATTTCAACATAATCAAAGTGACTAGGGTTGTGTCTCCTATGTGACAACATTTGAAAGTGTTGTGATGGTTGACTTATAGTTATATTCACACTTTAGCTTATGGTACTTTAGCATTTTCAACCGACCTATCTTTTCCAAGAGATACTTCACCGATTTCTCCACTACTATAAACCATTGTTCTCTTTGGACCTATCCTACTGAGGTCACCATGGCCAAAATTTCCCTTTGTTGTTAAATTATGTTTCAAGGTTTGTTCTCACTTACACTCACTCTCTAAATAAACTTGATTTCATATATTCTAGGTATTCATACAAGCTTCCTATTTGTTATCATGGGCATACTTGGCATTTTGGATTCACCCAAGAACACCAAGAAACTTACATGTGGGAGTGGAAATACCTTGGAAAACATAAGAAATGTTTTCCCTAATACCAAATCTTGATCATGCAATGAATAAACAGTCAATTCCCAATATCCAAACCAACTTCCAACTCTCAAAGGTGCAGATAAAACCACCCCAAATATATGTTCTATTGTTGCGTTAACCACAATTTACATGGTTTTTATGCTCTTGGTATTACTATGGAGTGACTTTGTGACCTTCTTACTCACAAAGTTGTGGGTCATGCCAATGTCCACTACATAAACCACCTTCACCCCACTCACCATCACATGTACACAATAAAGTTATTCTCCTTTACATTGCAAATGTTATCTATGTCCTTTATCTTTGGTCTCCTCTATATGTGTTGCAAAGCATCCATCACTTCCAAAATATCATTTGAAGGTGCGGGCATTTAAAATACTTTGACCTTGGTGGAAAGCTTCTCCTCTACCTACCAAAATTGGTATTCTTCTAACTATTCCAACTTTTTCTTTATTAGAAAATATGCTACGAAGTGGTTTTCATCACAATTCTTCCTCTCCTATCAATCAACTTCTTTCTTGTTGCAATCTATCCTTTTCCCTAGGAATCCTCCTTGTTGAGAAACCCTAAACTTGGCATCTCCCTAGACATCGTTCCATCCAAAAATGTCATCATATCATCATTGTGGAATTTCCATTGTTCCTCGATCTCATGCATCTTCTTCAATCCTTCTTGTAATTATTCCAAGTTTTGATTCAAAACATTTATTATATTCTACCATATCTCGTCATCATAGGATTTCCATTGTGCAATATAAATAATTCTCTTATATCCTTCTTGAAATTTCATCAAACTTCACTTCGTAATGTCCATATTAAGTAGTCAGTCATGCACTACTTCCATCTCTTCGGTTGAGTTGAGCCTTGGCTCCCATCACAAAAATATTCCTTCATGCATCCAAATTTCTCCAAATGGGCCCTTAGTTTCCCTGCTACCTACTACAACAGGACACAAATGCACTCAAGTGCTCATGTCTCATTTAAAAATGCACCTTAGATACCTTTTTCATCAATACCACAAGAGACACAATGTAATATACCAAATATAAAAAGTATGCAGAAGACAAATAAAATGCTAGAAATGGTAGAATAACAACAATATAACCATAATAATCACCACAGTAACACTGAAATGATATGAGAATAACAACAGAAACAACACTTTGATTCTGAGAGAAATGTTCATAGGCATCTTCGAGGGGAAACCTCCAATCGACCAGAGGTCTATTACAATAATATACAAACTAGGATTCACATACCCTTGACTCCTATTTATACTAAATATGTCTATCAAAAGAAGCATCTAGAGGAAGATCCTTCTAGAAGCGGAAGCTTCTACTAGGTCTTCTTACATTCGACTTGTTCTATTTAATTGCAAGGACTTATTAATATTGACCTTTATTACATCTCAATATATTGTTCTACCTATGTGCGGGTTAGGACCCTAACATGTCCTCCCCCTTAAAAACAACCTTGTCCTCAAGGCTGGAGATGTGGAAATTGCTACAGAATGGTAGTTGGTTCCCAAGTGGCATCTGCTAGAGTTGTATCTTTCCATTGGATTAACACTTCCTTGATGGTTCTCTGACGCAGGCAATGCTCAAATTGGTCCAAAAATGCTTGTGGTTGTAGCCAAATGGGGCCTTATTCGGCTAACTCGGGAAGGTTGGTTTGAATTTGACACTTAGTTCTGATTACCTTCTTTAAGCAGGAACCATGAAAAATAGGATGTAGCTTCGAATGACTCGGAAAAGCTAATTTATAGGCCACCTGTACCACACACTTGACAGCTATATAAGGACCATAAAATTTGGGTGCTAGCTTCTGACAATGCTCGACCTTGAGGGAATTGTGCTTGTAAGGTTGTAGGTGAAGAAACACCTGATCCCCTTCTTCAAATTGATGTTCAGAGTGACCTTGATCTGCTTTTTTCTTCATGTGATTCTATGCCATGACCAAATTATCTTTGAGGGTACGGAGAATAGCCTCTCGAACTGTAACTGTTTGGTCAACTGCCTTGACCTTTGAGACACCCGATAAGTATGAGATAACTGAAGGTGGCTTCTGTCTATATACCTCTTGAAAAGGAGTCATGCATGTAGCTATATGGTATGAAGTGTTGTCCTACCATTCATCTAGGGGTAACCATTGAGCCCATTGATTTTTCTTTTCCGAGGAAAAATACCTGAAATATGTTTCCAAACATTTATTGACAACTTCTTTTTGACCATCAGTCTAGGGATGATAAGTTCTACTGAGATGCAATTGGGTGCCTTGTAGGTTGAATAGTTCTTGCCAAAAAATTCTTGTGAAAGTGGGGTCACGATAAAAAACAATAGAGTGTGGCATGCCATGGAGCTTGAAGACCTGATCCATGAAAATTTGAGCCACTGTGGATGCTGTAAACGGGTGTTGAAGAGCGCAGAAATGAGCATACATGGAAAGGCGATCAACAACCACCATGATGACTGATTTATTTCCTGATTTGGGTAAGTCCGTAATAAAATCCATAGAGATGTCCTTCCAGATAACATGTGGAATCAAGAGCGCTTGTAGTGTGCCCAAAGATTTGACTGTTTCTCCCTTGTTGTGTTGACACACATCACATTTGGCCATAAAATTATGAATTTCCTATTTCATACCATCCAAGAAAAAAGAACCTTTGACCCTGTCATAGGTTTTGGTGAACCCAGAGTTCCTCATTGTCGGTGTAGCATGAAGCTTGAAAAGTATTGTGGATTTAAGTTTTGATTGTTTACTTAAATACAAATGGTCTATGTATCAAAGCTCATCATGGAGCCAAGAGTACCCTGGGGGATCTGGAGCATTGGACTACAATTGTTGGATCAGCTGTGAACTTTTGGGATCTTGTAGCCATTCCTAGCGAACAGCTTGGAGCCAATCTGGTACAATGAAGGAAAGAGAAAAAATGGATCCTTCATCTTCATATTTTTGGTAAAGTGAATCTGAAACCACATTTTCTTTACCTTTCTTGTAAATGATCTCATAATCATAGCCAAATAGCTTAGTTACCCATTTTTGTTGCTCCGAGGAGGAAATTCATTGTTCCAAAAAATACTTGAGGCTTTGACGGCCTGTCTTAATTTGGAACCATTGCCCCAATAGATAAGGGCACCACAAATCAACGACATGTAGGATAGCCAACATTTCCTTTTCATAGATAGATTTGCCCATATTTCTTTCAGATAGCTTCTTGTTGGTAAAGGCCAAAGGCCAACCCTCTTGCATAAGGAAAGCACCAATTCCTTTCCCTGAAGCATCACATTCGAAGACAAAGGTCTTTGTGAAATCAGGAAGGGCCAGGACAGGAGTGGTTCACATGGCCATATTTAAGTTTTGAAAATATTGACCAACAACTGGAGTCAAAGTGAAAGAGTTCTTTTTTAGGAGAGTAGTGAGAGGTATTGCAATATTTTCATAATGCTTATCAAATTTTCTATAATAGCCTGTTAGGCCCAGAAATCCACCCAAGATTTTGAGATTCTTTGGGTGAGGCTAGTATTGTATAGCTTCAATATTTTTAGGATCCACCCTGACACCATCCTTGCCAACCAGATGACCCAAGTACTCTACTTCTTAGGCGCGAAAAGCACATTTAGACTATTTTAGGAAATGTTGGTGCTGAGAGAGTAGATAGAGAACTTGATCCACATGAGCAAGATGTTTTGTCTAGGTATTTCTATAGATGAGGATATCATCAAATAAAATTAAGACAAAATGATGGAGGAAAGGATGGAAGACTTGATTCATGATGTTTGGAAGGTGGAGGGGGAATTACACAAGCCAAAGGGCATGACCAAAAACTCATAGTGGCCCTCATGAGTTCTAAAGGTAGTCTTGGGAATGTCTGCCTCTTTCATACATATTTGGTGGTAGCCTGAACAAAGATTAAGTTTAGTAAAGAATTGGGCACCACTCAGTTCATCCAGGAGGCCATCAATGACATGAATGGGAAATTTTTCTTTAATGGTAAGTTTGTTGAGGGCACATAAGTCGGGACACATTTTCCAAGAAACTTCTTTCTTCAGAACCATGACCACAGGAGAAGAGTAGGGGATTATACTAGGGAGGATAATGCATGCATTAAGGAGTTCCTAGACCATTTTTTCAATTTCATTTTTTTGGGAAAAGGGGTGACGATATGGATGGATATTGGGGGGAAAGATTTTGGGTACAAGGGGAATGGAATGATCATGAACACCATGTGAAGGAGGGATTCCCTGGGGAGTGGAAATGACCACTTGATGTTTAGAAATGATGGCTTAAAGGTCTTGCGACACTGAGGGTGTTTTTGTTGCTTAGATGGCATGGAGCTGAGAAATAACACTAGAATGACCCTTTTTGAGCAGCTTTTCCATGCAATGCGAACTAATGATATCAAGTGACCTAGCGGTGATGACTTGGAACTTATATTGGTGGCCTTCCTGGTTAAATTTCATGGTTAATTCCTTAAAATCCATGAGAATGGGACCCAAAGTCCTTAGCGAGTCTACATCCAACACAATGTCACACCCACCCATGTCTATAGAAAACATATGAGATTTCAGGTGGTAGTCACCAATTTGGAGATGCACATTTTCACAATGCTCTCCACATTTCATGGAGCCACCATTGGCAATCATTATTTGGAAATTATTGATGACATGGATGTAGCAATCAGTTTGTTGGGCAATGCGGCAATGAATAAAATTATGGGTGCTTCCACTATCAACCAGAATGATGACCTTCCGATGCTTGATGTAATCGATTAACTTGAGGGTTTGGGGAGCAGAGAAGCCAGTGAGAGCATTGAGGGAAATGACCGGTTCTACTTCAAGAGGGTTTGAGGGAGGGGCTATGTCAGGGGTTTTAGGTGACTCAGATGCAAGGGGAGTTTCAATATCCTCTTCTGAAATATCCTCAGAGATGGCCATAAACAATTTTTGTTCCTTACACTTATGGCCCGAAAAATATTTTTCATCACAATTATAACAAAGGCCTTTGAGTTGGCATTCAACCATTTCATCCCTGGTCAATTTTCGGATCTTTAGTGGAGCGGAGGGAGTAGTGGGATTTACTAGTTTAGG
Organism: Picea engelmannii; assembly: GCA_009831015.1. NCBI lineage: Eukaryota > Viridiplantae > Streptophyta > Pinopsida > Pinales > Pinaceae > Picea > Picea engelmannii. The sequence goes on along the minus strand of ML780198.1, from coordinate 793,118 downwards.
GCGATGGATAAAGGAGGGTTTCTGGTTTTGAGAAGATAAACCTGTTGTTCTTCTTTATCTCTTTTAGTAGACTCCACCCAACTCTGAGGTTGAGCCATGAGGACATGGGCCTGAAGCTCATCCTTGAGACCACTGATAAAACATCCTCGGAAAAAGGCATCAAACATGCCCTTTGTCGGAAAAGTCAGGTGCTCAAAGGCATCTATAAAGTATTCCACTGTTCTTGATTGTTTCAACTTTGTCAAACAACCCAAATGGTTGGTGTCAATGTCAAAGCGTTCATAAATCTCTTCCACAAAGTGTGTCTAAGAAATATACCCTTGACGAGAAATTTTTATCCATTGCCAGCATTGCCAACGGTCTTGATCTAGATGGATAACACCATACTGGAGTTTGACCAAGTCATTTGTAATGCCATATAAAGATAAATAATGTTCCATTTGGGTTACTCAACCAGTAGGGTTCGAGCCATCAAATTTGGTCACATCCACCGGCAGAAGGCGTAGGTCACGTTGAAAGTGATGGTTTTGAAAGTTATGGGAATGAGAGGAATAGTCACCTTCAGTATGTGGAGGTGAGGAAAAGGAAGGGTTATCTGTAGGGATATGCAGTTTGGTGCAGAGTGCCGAAAAGACAGATTCAAGCCGGGTGGTGATGTCTTGTTTGATATCCTCGATTGAGGACTGCATGGTTGTATTGATGGTGGAAACATTGGCACTGAGTTGTTTTACTTCTTGTTGGGTCTCGATGAGACCAGATTGCAAGGTGTTGAAGTGAGCTTCCAAGTCTTGGCTATGGGTATGGGCCATGAGGATGGGGGAACTGAAAAAGGGGGGGCGAGTTCAAAAATTTTGCAAAAAAATGATATGGATTAAAGTGATAAGGGAGAAGAGATGAATCCAATGGAATAGGTCTCAAATAATGGTGAAAGTGTTTCTAGAATAGGTATGAAGAATACTACAGAGAGGAAATGCCCAAATCATTAACCATAAAGAATTGTGTATTTACTTGGCAACTCGAACATAGTTGTGTGACAATATATCTTGCCTATTTTAATTTGCTTATGTTTTCGTCCTAAAGGGTTAGGTATTCAAGGGTTCTATAGACAAGGGATTTTCCTATGCTATAGCTCTTTGATATACGTCTGAGGTCCAATAGTAGTACTCAACCTAATATCTCAGGGCACTAACTAAGGAGGATATACCGTACCCTTAGCCGTACTACTTGACTACCCAGGTACTAAAGAGTATCTTCCTGAGTGTTGTTCTCGATTGCACTATAGTAGTCAGGCACCCGATCGGTTTATCTAAAGAGGGCTTCAGGAAATCTAGGTCGATCCGTACACACATGTTGTCTGATGTGCTACCACTCGAAGGGGTACCAACAAGGGTTACATGGGTGTCCAAAACATGTGCACTTAAGAACCACTTGTATTTCCTACATGTATGAATCTCTCAACCGCGGGTTTATGCGCATAACAACAGATCTCTGTGGCTTAAAGATGTCAGAATACGTCTCTACCCTGAAAAACAATTTACCCATAAATTCTTCCAAGAAAGTTCTCTGATACCACTTGTAATATACTAGATATAAAAAGTATGCAGAACAGAAATAAAATGCTAGAAATGGTAGAATAACAACAATATAACCAAAATAATCACCACAATAATACTGACATGATATGAGAATAACAACAAAAATAACACTTTGATTCTGAGAGGAATGTTCATGGGCCTCTTTGAGGGGGAAAACTACAGTCGATCATATCTCTATTACAATAATCTCCAAGGTAGGGTTCTCATACCCTCGACTCCTATTTATACTAAATATGTATATCAAAAGAAGCATCTAGAGGAAGATCCTTCTAGAAGCAAAATCTTCTATTAGGTCTTCTTACATTCAACTTGTTCTATTTTATTGCAAGGCCTTATTAATATCGACCTTTATTACATCCGAATATATTGTTCTACCTATGTGCGGGTTAGGACCCTAACACACAAATATGGTCGGGAAACACAATATGTGCCAAACACCGAGTTGACCAAAATTTGGTGATCTGCATTTTTTTCGCTCCTGGAATAATAAAATTTTTAGAGGGATATTGGAAGAATATCAGAAGAACAAAGTGGAAACATAAATACGAAGAAAATCTTCTGACTAACAAAAGGCATCTCCATATTCTCCACTCTTTCTCTTCTTCTACACCATTTCTCATAGCCTTATGCTTGAATCTCTAAATTTGACACAAAGATGAGTTCTTTATTGTTCTTCTTGTATTATTCCAAAGAATTTTCTTATATGATCATGGAGTATTTATATTCATATATATGATTATCGTAGACTTTGTAATGAAGAACATATTTCATGAATAAAACTACAGAAAGAATTAAGTCAGGGTTGAATTTGATTGTATCTTGTAACTTTGAGTTTTTAGTATAAGGTATTTGAAATTGACCTATCAAATTCTTATTTTGATCTTGATAGTAATACTCTTTTAAAATTAATTGAGATCATCAAATTATTCTCTCTTATTTCTTGTGAAGAAGATATGGATGTATTTGTAAGTGATTAAGAAGGTTGTATATTTGATGTTGAGCTCAAATATATTTTGATATTGAAACCCTCCAATATTTTTATGGTTAAAATACTTTTTACTGCATATAAATATTATATCAGGTTATTGAAGAACCATATCATTTTATAATTCTACGCAATAAATATCTAGGGTTTTTTGTTTATCATTTTCCTTATTCCAAGAAATCACAGATATATTATTCATCTAAATAGGAGTACCACCTCTATAAAAATGTCTAGGGATTCATACCCTTGTGAGGTTTCCATTTCGATCTTAACATATTTAAACATCAATACACCCTTGTAAGTATGTATATACAAATGTATTATCTTAAAGACAAAAATTCATCTCAGAATGTAGAAATCTTGGAGAATCTTACTAGTCCTTAATATGAAAACTAGATAATGTTTTACAATATTTTTGTAAAAATATTCAAATTTTTAAGGATTTTATATATTTTCTATAAAATTTGGGATACTTTTAATGAAAAACAGTTTTATTCTATAGAATTTGAGCAAATCACTTTTATAAAAAATGGAAATTGGAGAATCTTTCTTTTCTAGAAAAATCATGGAAAATTAGCCCATAGGAAATATATAGCCCATAAAATTTTCCTTTTAGTTACCAACCCCAAAGTTCACCTCTATCAATACATTAGGTGGTTTGGGTTAAGGTATCCCATGCTCTTCTACTGGAGGGCATTACCATAGGCATGCTAGGACATCAATTTGTTTTGATGCTTAATCCTCATTTTCTTAGCAAATCTTAGCTATTAAAACCAAACATTTGAAGACATCTAATTTTTGGACTAGTTGATTTTTTTGAACCCTTGAGAAAAAAGGTTTGTGATGATTTAATTAAGGATCTTATAAATACCATTTTATTCACTATTTTGATCAAAATTTATTTTGTGTTCTCAAGTTCTTTCATTGTATATTCTATTTTCTATGCCAATACCCATACTTTTTAATTTGATGTATCATTCAGTAGGTATGAGCTCAATCTTATTAATGTTGCAGGAACCTCTAGTTATTTCCCATTTTGATCTTAGTATGTCATTTAATTTTGAAAGAGGTTGTTTGGGAATGTATGCCAAGTGTTGGAGAAATAAAATAAAACACTTTAATTATCAAAAAGGATTTTTAAGAATATTTTGAAAGAGTGGAATTTCATTTTATTTTAACCATGTTGGAAGTAGGATTCAAATTTATTTTCATGGTACTGGTCTAACACATTATTTTAAGTTAATTGTGCATGTATAATAATCAATTGTAAAATTGTAGGTCACATTTGAAAGGATTGGATACTAGTTTAGATATAACCTTTCTTTTAATGAGCTCTCATTATGGTTTCCAGCTACATACTTCAGGTTTGATCCATACGATCTTCTTAACCTATTTTTATTCCACTTCATGTGTGAGGGATACCTTTAATCTATTTACATTGAATAACCAAGTGAAATTCCTAGAACCATTAGAAATTTATTTGTGTTGTTCTCCGCTTGTCCTTTCTATGAAATAGAATTTTCTTCAATCTCTATGCCCTTTTCCTACAGGTTTGTCTCATATCATAATCTTGATATCAAATTTTATTTACGCTCTACAACTTATTTTTGGTATTCATAACTTATTTCCACTTATGACTACAATTTTCTCCTTTAATTTAAAACTTCAACTTCTTATTTCAATTCCTTTATCTCCTTGCTTGATTTATGATCTTTAAATTCAACTTATATTTCCTCCTTGAATTATGAGGATTTCAGAAAGAATTGTACTTATTTTCTCACTTATAGTTTCTACAAAAGTATTTACTTTGCTTTATAGATCAATTTTTTTAACTCTTATATTGCAAGATGCCTCTAGATGACCATATTTTTTATTCTTTTTTAGATTAATGCATCAATTTTGTAGTCTAACTTATATGTGTGTGTGTTTGTGTCAAAAATTATTTGAATTCAACTTCAATATCCTCTAGTAAAAATTAGTTAGATAAAATTATACACATTACCCTTTCTTGGGAAGGGTTCAACTAGACACAACCTGACCAATATCATTCCCTATATGTTGAAGAACCTTTTAATTATACTCAAATAACAATATTTTGTGCATGCACCCAAACCCAAATATAGGAAGATATCATTTTAGGATCAAAATTAGGTTGGAAATGATAAAGAAACAATCCTTACATGACCCAAAAACATGGTCCCATCCCTATAACATCTCTCTATAAATTTATTGATAAGAAAAATTCTAGAAACATTAATGAACAAAAGGAGTGACTCTCTTTACCTCACATGGAATGTTTCTTGTTTAAATAGTTCCAAAAGAACCAAAAGAAGGCATAACATTGTTTCATCCTATAGTGAATAATGAAATACTATTCATATAAGTCCCTTTCAAAAATAGTATTATCAAAGTAGAATGGAAACACAAATTGGAGCCAAAGGTCAAGTTTCTTAAATTCTAAAGTAAGGACCATTTGTTCTTTCATATCACTAAAATGGTTCACTAACATGAAAATCATGGCCATTATGTCCCAATAAAAGGTTTCAAAACTAGGCATTGGACAAAAACCCTAAGGATCATAAACTTGATAAATAAATAAAATGATGTGGATATCTCATATTACAATATATAGTAAAGGAATTTACCTTCATGTTAAAGAAAATGATGCATATCCATCGTGAGTTTTATCATCAATTATCCTCATAGGTCAAATATATCCCTCTATTATTGATGACATGGTATGATTCTTCCAATGTAGGCCCAATGAATTTCCCAACCATGTAAGCACAAATAGACAAGTATTTCTAAACCCACCTTAACAATTTTATGGAGTTGAGGTATGAACTAAATCATCCTAAAAGAGACCTCCTTTCAATATTAAAGATTTCAATGACTATGCATACACAACCAATCACAAAGACAAAGGAAAAAAATTCAATGGCTAGACTAATCTAAAGATTCCATACTAATTTCATAACATTAGCTAGCTTCAATGTATGACATGTACATCAATACCAATTTTCCTAGGGGAGAAGTAAATTTGTTATAAGTGGAACTCAAAACAAGCTCACATTGTCTAACCCAATGATTATTTACACATAAGAAATGGTAATCTTATGACAAAGAATACTCCTAAACTTTTAAGAAATTTTCCTAAATCTTTATTTCATTGCTAACAAAACATTTATACCAACTATGCTACTCTACCATAAGTTTCTGCAAACATAGACAATGGATATATTTTAAGCATAGTATAATATAAGAGAATTTATAAATAGAAAGGTGATATGTGAGACACCAATAAAAAAACTATAAAGGATTCAAACATTCCTCAAGTAGAACATTCTAGGTGAAAATGTTCTCCAAAAGTTTAACATTTCACAATTTTAAAACTTTATAATATAAAGATAAAAATATAGACTACCATAAAAAAAATCAACTATCATATCAATAAATCACAACCAACTCTAAACTAAACTGGAAGTGAAAAATGTAAATGTAATGCCATTTTGTCACAAGTTCTAACATGAAGATTTTGATAACTACACCAAAAAGAAGAAAAAAATGCGAATCAATGAATATGTACATCAAAGTTAAGATATAAATTAATGGCAATCTTTAATTTAATCCCTTCGAAAACCTCCTTACAAGTATGGCTTCAATAGGATTCAATCCTTCGAAAACCTCCTTACAGGTATGGATTTGGTTTCTTTTGCATTTTCTATTGATAGTGTAACCTTGATGCCATTTCTCCACCACGTTGAATAGATTCAATCTTTCATTGACAGGGGTTTAACCCACTTGATTAGTAGTTAATCCCTAATATTTTCCTTTTGATTAATTTTACCGACCCGCCTTAACTTAATCCACTTATTAATATAATGAAACTATATTATCTTAACCCCGGATTGAGTAGAACGAATCAGCCTCGTTATTTATTATCATTTTGGTAGTGTTCTCTTACCTCTTCATTGTTATTCACCTCTTACGTGTCCACCGGCGTCTGAAAACAAGAAACTGTAGATTCAAATATGTATTTCTTGTCGGCCAATATTCTTTGAATTGTACTGTTAATGACATAAATACAAGGTCAAACAATAATGAAAATCCCCAAAAGTTCTAGTGATACAAGCCCTGCCCTCGATATGTAACGAAAATGTAAAACAGATAGCCAATATCTCCAGAGCCAAGTTCATGATTATTTTGTGATTAGGCACATGCAATTTCATTTTTACCATACCTAAATTATGATATGTTTAAATCAAAGGACGGGTTCTCTTGATGTTCAGTATTTTAAGTTTCAGTGATTAAATTAAAATTTTCATCTAAACTTATGTGTAACAAGATTTTTCATTATAATTATAACAATAGTTTCTAAAACAAATGAATTATTGTATCACAATTTACAATCATAAAAATATACATGTACAGATAAGTGCACGATTTCAATATATTAAATTAGTATATTAATTTTAATTCAAACATTTAATCATAAAATAATAATATAATATTTAAATTAGAAATTAAACCTCATGTAGATTTTTTTATTTAATCATTAAATTAATATATAATATTTAAATTAAAAATTAAACCTCATGTAGATTTTTTTGCAGCTGCAGAAGCTTCAAACAAAAATGGAAAAAATCTTTAAAAAAATCCAAAAAATATTAAATACTAAAACATTATTATGAAGAATTTTTGGAAGCTTCAAACCATAAATGAAAAAATACTTAGAAAAGAAAATTCCAAAAGAGTAAACAGTTTCAATGCTGAATTTTGTGCCAACAGTTTCAATGCTAAATGGAAACCAAAAGATTCTTTAAAAGTAAGAAATAACCTTACTTTTCGTAAGCTTTATCAATAGCCTCTGAGAACGACATGGACTACTCTCATGGATGAAATATGGGTTGTGTCTCAGTTTATCTCCCTAACTCACCTTCGCCATCCATCTTAGTTTTTCAGTAGATTCTAGGCTTTGTTAAAATTATTTATTTTTCCCAATCAAGCTCGGCTTCTCACCCTTTTATGCAGTTATTTGTTTTTGGTATACTGGTTAGCTTCCTGTTTTACTAAATAGGAATAAAAGTATTAGAGTTTTCATAAAAGATTTCAGTTTTAGTATTCAAAAATGTTAAATTGTTTATCTTTAAGTTTTAAATTTTTTTTTTTTTTTTTTCTATATTTTATGTATTTGATAATTATATCTTGTATGTATTTGTTTTTTTATTCAAAAAATTCTTCTATGTATTTGATTATTACATCTTATATGTATTTTTTTTTTCATTCAAATATTTTTTCTATGTATTTCATAATAACATCTTATATGTATTTGTTTTTTTATTCAAAGTTTTTTTTTTTTTTTTAAATAAAGATCCTTATATTAACTTATGTTTGTACAATTCCATGTGTTAGCCACATGTTATGTCACAAAAGGGGAATCAAAACATGTGGCTTTCATAAAAAACATAGAGCTTAACGCATCATCGTGTAGATAAAAAAGTATGAACAAAATGATAGAAAACTAGTCGCCATGACCATCTAGCTTGCCACAAGAGACAGAGATTCTGCCCATCTTTGGAGAGGTGACAAAACTAGAAGGAGAGAAAACAAAAAACTTGGAGGTGTTATTCCTTGGGTGAGCTCAAGATTCCATGGATATTGTAGGCTAGGATAAACTTATGGCTACATGTTGGGCATCGATTCCACATTGGAGAGTCCGCTAATGCATAAAAAAAAAATCATTCTTTGGCCGAGGATGTGTTGAATGTGCAATTGGTCATCTTGTTTTTGCTAAATTTCAAAAATGATTTGGAGGTGCTCGTCTAAGGATCGGTTTGGGGAGAGAAGAGGTGTACCTGCCTTCATTTCCTCGCTAGCGCTCATCGTATGGTCCTCCACCGATATGCTTGGGGAAATTTCTTCCTCCACCATGCAACTTCCTATGCCAAACACCTGATCCCATGGGTGGATATTGGGGGGCGGGCATAGGATAGTTGTGTAGCAGAGTGATCCCTTTCGGAGGTGGCAACTCCTCTCTGATTGGGCAGTTTCCATGGATCTAATGAGGTATTTGAGGGGGTGACGAGGGAAGCTCAAGCCAACCCTAGCTATTTTTCCTAGGGCTAGAGGTGCAAATTGCGATGAGAGCTAACTAGGAAGGAGTGAGCCTGCTACGTCTGGAGAGGGACCTGTAATAAAAGGATCCTCTTTTGGAATCCCCCCTCTCTCTTAGCATGGTGGAGGGATTGTGGAGGTTGGCCTACAGTGGAGTGAAGGAGAAGGGTGGAGCGACTTGTGGGGAGAACCCGAGAGAGCTCGAGAGAGTCGACGAGCAAGAGAAATTGCAGAGGGAAAATGAGAGAATTTTCTCGAGAGAGTCGAGGAGAAAGAGCAGAGGGACTCGTGGGGAAATACTGAGCTATCCTAGGAGAGCCGAGGAGAAAGAGAAATTGCAGAATGAAAATGAGATAATTTTCCCGAAAGATCCAAGGAGAAAGATCAATTGCAGAGGAAAAATGAAAGAATTCACCAAGGCATTTCCTTCATAGTGTAGCCCAAGTTGACGGGAGGCTAGCATTGAAAGACGAGGTGATGACATACCTAGGCCTGGTGCCTAGCACAATACGCTCGGTCTGGCTCATGCGACGGGCCATTAAACCTGCAAGGTTGTAGAGGTGCACCGCTTTTACTCTCCGCTGACTTACGAGTCATTCTGTAATAATGGATGGAGGGTTGGTGGCTAGAGTTATAAACTCCTGTCACTGCCCCATGCCATCTTTCCTATGGATTTGTCTTATTGTCACCCCATCTGGGGGAGGGAAATCCTGGTGGGACATCTCCATGCATTGGAGCTACAATTGTGAGCTCCAGGACTTGCATTGGCTAATTTACCCACCACTTTGTTTGCACTTCTCCTTATGTGTGAGGTGGTGAGTGTGAGTGAAGGCTCGAGAAGATCTTTTAGACTATTGAGGGGGCATGGGAGATGCCATCTTGGGGTGATTTTTTCTGGGTCTTTTGCAATTATGACTTTGGTGGCTAGCTCAATGATTACTCTGGAATATCCTTCTATGATGAGGTGAGTGATATTGTGGTCAATTTCCATTTGGATTCCTTTGATAGGACCCTAGATTTTTATTGAATTATTGGTTTCATACCCCATATTTTCTTCCACGAGAAATTGAATCTTTCTTGTGTTGTCTTGTATCACTGCTCAATATCTTGAGTTTCCTCAATTTCCCTTAGAAGAACCATTGAAATTGAATTTGTGAAATCTAGATGGGTGTGGGAGCCAAGCAGAGGGGCTAGAAGTCATTTCTTTCAGGGAAATCTGCAGGGGGGGAAGTGAGGGTCATGGAGAAGCCCCATGAATTTAGGAAAGATATTTATCTTGGATTAGTGGGAAAATATTCTTGGTTCCAATTGTGGAGTTGGAGGGTTTCCTGAAGGTGCTTGAGGATAGCGTTCGAGAGGAGAGGGGGATGGGAGGCTTGAGAGTGGAAGATTCACATATTCCTTTGTTTCCACAATTGTTAGATGATGAAGCCTAGTAAGAGTTGTCAAGTTCTATTTATGATAGGACTTTTATAAGATCTAGGCTCCCAATTTCTGATTGTGTTGATAATGCTATTATTCTCTCTTATGGTTCTTCTCATGTTTTTTGCATCTTGGTTCCAGATTTCCTCACTGAATGGGTAGTGATTTAGGAGGTGCTCCATGATTTCTTCCTACTAGTGAAAAGGTGGAAAATTGAGGGGGATATGAATACATGTCTCTTGAGATTATCCCAAGTTAGGATTTTATTTTGAACTAGAAGCCAGAGAAAAGTGGAGATTTTTGGCCAAAATTTTGATTTCTATATTATTTCCCATATGTGATCTTTTTGAATGTTGTGGAAGTTTTCTTGTAGAATATAGCCTTCTTTGAGCGTGAAGTTTCCATGTAGGCTGTGACCCCCTCCGAGAATGTCCAGGTTTGTGCTTATACCAATTCTCCTTATATTTGTCATTTGTTTCCAATGTTGCAAGTCACATTCTATAATAGTGTGGAGATCCTGTGAAGTCATTTTCTAGCTACGCCAAGGAGGACTGTCGGAGGTGTTGGACCATAGTTCTTCCACTTTAAGGGAGTTTAGATCTTGGATGTGATTCTCATAAGATATTAGGTTTTATTAAGTTTCTAAGGGTGTCATTTGCTTCCAGGAATCCATCTAGAATAGTGCACTCTATCCATTGTGAATTTCCCAAAAAACATGTTCCTATATTAGTGGGTGATTTTTCTAGGAAGTGGTCCAAATGTTGGAGCCCTGAGTTTTGTTCTGCAACCATATAAGATGAGACTGAGGTGTTTTTGGGGCATATTTGTGTTTACACAATTTTTCCCAAAGCTCAGTCAGAGTTTTGAGCCAACGCCACCATATCGTTTCTCCCATGGTGTTGTTTAATTTTCCTAGATCTTGGAGACCCAAAACTCCCAGAGATTTAGGCTTGCAAACTTTGTCCCAGCTGACAAGTGCCCATTTTTTTCGGGATTGTGATTGTGCCAAAGAATTTTTTTTTGTAGATTTATTTTTTTTCATGATTGATTGTGGGGCAGCAAGGGCCAAAAAGAGGTAGGCAGGAATATCTTATAGAAATGATTTCACAAGAATGAGCCTGGCTAGGAGATTGAGGGATTAGAAGGTCCAATTGCTAAGGAAATTGGATATTGAAAGGAGATGAGAATCCCATGAAATGTTTCTGGCAACCAAGTCAGAAAGAGGAAGTCCCAGACACTGAGAGGGTAGGGATGATCAGGGGATCAAAATTTGCTCAATTTTCAAAGTTCTTGGAATGTGACGAAAATAGTTCCATTGCATCCGTCTCGTCTTCCTGATTCCGGCAGTATATTTACTTTCGCAAACGGAGTCCGTATGGAGGAGATATCGCGATCTGTCCGCCAAGCCAAATAGGCAAAAATTTGGGATGTTGACTGTACCTATCCGTACAGTCCGTATGGCCATGTGGAGGGCCGTACCATCATGATGATGTGGTAGTGAGTGACGTGGCACATTTTCATTGGATGGTTGTCGGCGAATGCAGGGTTGACACGTGTCCGGTTTGAGGGGAATAATAAGGAGACACGTGGCCCAATCCTTGGGCACCACGTGTCCCCCTCATAGTTTGGTTATATGTAAAAGTTTATGGGAGTCCACGGGGTTCGACCCACGGATGATGCAGGAGCATCCGCAATTCATCATACGAACCAATGCGAGGAGAAAGAAGAGACAGCTGGACAAGCCAGCAAACCTCAAATTTTGAATTCTACCTTGGTATTGTTGCGCCGCCGTTTTTACTAAAGGCATTCAAAGCTGAGTGCACTTGTAATATAATGTAGATAAGGAGGCATTTAACAGTTTTAAATGCTGGTAGATAGGGTTAGCTATAGATTAGACAGTTTTCATCTTCCAGGAGGGAAAACGAATATAGGCACCCTCCTTGTATAATTGAGATTATTATCCAGCATTAGCAAGAGAGAGAAGCAAGGAGGAACAGAGAAGAGAGCTTGTTCGGAACCTAAGGGAATGAGGGAATGAGTTTTAATTGATTCTCTGCTTAAGCCAGGAGATTCCTGCATAGAGTGCAGTTGAATTCCTCCGCATAGAGTGCGTTGAGGAGGCTGAGCAGTTGAACTTTTGTTCTTTGTTGCCCAGGGTTATGTTGGGTTGTTCAAACCGTGCAGGTGAGTGCAGGTCAAATTGAAGTCTCAGAGCCACGTCTGAGAGAAGGAGGACTGGACCGTGTTAGCAAGATTGCACAGGTCTAGATGGCTTCACCGCTTTGAGAGCTGTTGGAAGTCGAGCACTGGAAGAACGTGAGAAGTCTCTGAAGGGGTCAGAGAGAGACAAAGCTCAGGAGGGATAATTCCTTGTAAGTGTCGAGGAACAGACCCAGGAGGAGCGTGATCATAATCTAGCCTTAGGAGTAGAAGGAGTTCTCAAGAGGAAGAGAATCTATGGTTTGAAACTCCAGTGAAGTTCCGTGAAGTTCCGAGGACCGTCAGATCGTGGAGGAGATGCGCGGAAGATAACCCGTGAGCACAGGTGAAGAAGGGTCAAAGTCCATCGGGCTTCGGGGTTTCAGCATTCGGGGATTGATAAGGCGAGAGGTTTACACCTCATGAAATCACGAGTCACGATTCACCGAATCAATCTGAGCCGTTGATCGGAGAAGGGACACGTGGCGCAGGATCCCTGAGGATCGGGGTTCGACGTTCGGCGTTTCCCAGGGCAAGAGTTTCATACTTTTTGAAATCGCGACCGGCGATTTCCCAAATCAACTGGAGCCGTCGATCTTCAGGAAGACACGTGGCCAAAGATCCTGATAAGTCGGGATTCAGGGTTTTGCAAGGTCTGTGACCTTGTGCACCAGGAACAACGATTTCCCGAATCGCGATTTCCCGACAGTATGAGTGGGAGATAGGTGTCAATGGGTTAGACCTCCCCATGGGAAGTTGACAGGTGGCATCGGAGAATCGGGGTTTCCAAGGTTGTGAAACACTTGCATATTGAAGTCGCGATCGGTGATTTCCCAATTTAATCGGAAGCGTTCGATTTGGTGGGACACGCGTCGAAGGATCCCTAGGAATCGGGGTTCGGAGATTCGAGGTTCTCGACGTCAAGGAACTCTACCACCGTGGATTCGCGATCCGCGAAATCCCAAGGTTGACGTGACAGTGTGGGACCACAAAGCTCACTGGAGGACAGGTGGCGTGCTGTCGGAGTTCGGGGTTCGGGGTTTTGTGTTGCATGAGACGCGCGACAACACAACCGCCGATTTCCCGATAGGGAATTCCCCGATAAGGAAGGAACGTTGACCCGTTGACCATCGGGGTTCGCGGTTTGGAGCTACATGTGTATCGTGCTCGCGTGAACCGCAGACTCCCGAAACGCGATTTCTCGAGTCCCGAAAGGGAGATCGCCGAGAAGGAGATAACTGTGGGTAAAGAACTCCCGAGGGAGTTGAAGAGTTTTGACTCTTCGGGCCTAAGAGCGAAGAAGGTCCTGGGGGAGCGATTGCTCGCTGAGGGGCAGGTTGCATTAGAGTGGTATCAGAGCGGGAGTACCTTTGCTTTCTTAAGCAGAGATAGAAGAGATATAATGTCGCCCAGGAGGGAAAGGCAGTCACCTGATCCTGAAGACAGGGATGCCCGAAGAAGGGGTAGGCAAGCAGGAAATCCAGCAGGGAATCCAGAGATGGAGCGTCAAATACGAGATCTCAGGGCGAGACTCGAAGATATGGAGACCACCCAGAGGCGTGGAGCGGGTGCAGCAGAGTTCAGCGATCCTGAGGTTGAAGAGGAAGCTGGACACGACCAAGAAGAGGTCGCCGCAAAAGATGCCTCGACAGAGAGGTTGATCAGAGCCATTTCGAGGATGAGCTCAAAGACGAAGATGGATATTCCCGTCTATGAGGGAAATCTAAATGTAGAGGAGCTGATGGATTGGATCCGACCACTCGACACCTACTTCTACTACGAAGACATCGAAGAGGATAAGAAGGTGAGGCATGTTGTCACCAAGTTGAAGGGACATGCAGCCTTATGGTGGGACGAGCTGCAGGCGGACAGGCATTCCAAAGGCAAATAGAAAATCAAGAGCTGGGATCAGATGATCGCCAAGATGAAGGCGAAGTTCATTCCGAGGGACTACCAGATCACTTTGTTCAGGTGCATGCAAAACCTGAGACAGAAGATGATGACGGTGAAAGAATACACCGAGGAATTCTATAGACTCAATATTCGAGCTGGTCATCGGGAGAATGATGATGAGAAGGTGGCAAGGTATCTGAATGGTCTTAGGTATGGAATTCAGGACGAGTTGAGCATGGTTACCGTCCGCATAGTTGAGGATGCGTACCAGATGGCTCTAAAGGCCGAGGAGAAGCTGAACCACAAGCAAGGACAGCGAGGGCGAGGCAGAAGCCAGCCACGAGGTAAAGCTTTTGCCCAGGAGAGAACTTAAAAGCCCAGGGAGGATTGGAAGAGGCCTCATGGAAAAGCTGAAAGAGGTGGAACCTCACAGCAGTGACAGTAGAATACTGAGCCGAGGAGGCAGCAAGGTGATCAACAAGGAGAATATGCTGATGCCAACACTTTTCCTCATACCCGGGGTAGAGGAAGAGGCCGTGGAGGAGTTATCACGTGTTTCACTTGTGGAAAATATGGTCACAAATCAGTAGACTGTCCAGAAAGGAAGATGGATAGAGGAGGAAAGGCTCACGTTGCTGAAGCGCAGAGGCGTGACATGGAGGATGAAGACACTGGAAGTGGGAAGTCACTGACAGTGCATAAGGTTCTCTTGAAACCTGAGAAAGAAGTGGACACAACTCATAGACGCAGACTGTTCCGGACGACTTGCAAGACCCAGGGCTGGAAATGCAAGGTTATAGTGGACAGTGGGAGCACAGATAATCTCGTTTCGACCGAGATGGTGGAGAAACTGGAGCTGAAAATGAACAAACACCCGAGTCCATACAAGGTGACATGGCTGCAGAAAGGACACCAGGTATGTGTTACGAGACAATGCTTGGTCAATTTTAAAATGGGTGATTATAAGGATGAGATTCTATGTGATGTCATTCCCATGGATGTTTGTCATGTATTATTGGGAAGACCATGGTAGTTTGATAGAAATGTTGTTCATAATGGGAGGACGAACACATACACCTTGGAGAAGGATGGTAAAACACATACATTGCTTCCGGGGAAGGATAAGAAGGTGGAGTCGGAAGTAACCAGTACCATACTTCTCATGAGTGGGAAGGAACTTCTCACAGAGCTAGAAAAGGATGAGGATCCACAGTTATTTGTTGTCAGGAAGCTGAGAATTGTCCTGACAAGCACAAGAGTGGACGACTTGCCGGAAGAGATTCAGGAGCTGCTGGAAGAGTTCGCTGATATCATTGTGGACAAACTACCTCATTCGTTGCCACCAATGAGGAGTGTGAGTCACGACATTGACCTCATACCCGGAGCAAGTTTGCCAAATAAGGCAGCATACAGGTTGACACCTCAAGAGAATGAGGAAGTCAAAAGGCAGGTACAGGATCTGCAGGATAAGGGACTAGTCAAGGAGAGTCTGAGTCCGTGTGCTGTTCCGACAGTACTGAGCCCGAAAAAGGATGGAGGCTGGAGGATGTGTACAGACTCCAGGGCGATTAATAAGATTACCATCAGGTACAGGTTTCCACTGCCGAGAATGGACAACTTGATGGATTGCCTGAGTGGGGCAAATTACTTCTCCAAGATAGATCTCAAGAGCGGATATCATCAGATTCGGATGAGAGAGGGAGATGAGTGGAAAACAACATTCAAAACAAACGAGGGTTTGTACGAATGGCTGGTCATGCCGTTTGGGTTGACAAATGCGCCAAGCACATTTATGCGGCTGATGAATGAAGTCCTACGGGAATTCATTGG